>JARHVA010004083.1:1147500-1708206 GCA_037957365.1 Torreya grandis | reverse complement strand
ATTCAACATCATGCCAACTTTGACCAAGTCTAATCTAAAGTCAAAATTTGATCAACTTTGATCAAATCCAACATCAATAGTCAAAATTGGTCAACTTTGACCAAAATAAAAAATTTAAAGTTAACTTTCAAAATTCAAACCAAGTCAAATCAGGCTAACTTTGACCAATTTAATAATCAAACATTGGGTCAAATTTGATCAAAACAAATAAATCAAGTTAAATTCATTCAAATTTTACTAAGTTACATCAATTCCAAATCAATCATATATCCAAATTCAAATCACATCCTAATCATGTTTCTAGCATCACCATTCATAACCCAAGACACGATAGACCAAAACCTATAGCTTAGCCAATGTTATCCACCTAGCATTCCTTGATGGCTTTTCATCCACAAAACCAACATTTGATTCCCTTGAGTCATAACCATTAAAAAATCCACTCTCTATCACCAATCCAACCTTAGTACCACAACACATCCAATAATCTAGCCATATCATGCCATTGTCCTTCTAAGAGCCATCATTTACCAAATAATATAATATATCTAAGTCTGAAAACCACCAATTAGGGATATGTCAAGATCCCTTTCTAAATCACAATCAAACTCCTCTACTTATAAATCAAGGTCAAGATAACCAACCCATCTTCAACATTTTTGTTAAATCACCCATCTTGGACAATCTCAAATCACAATTGGACCACCCATATTTGTTTGATTAAGGGCCCACTTTGATGAGCCAAACCTTGATGAACCAACACTTGACCTATCACCCATCCTTGGTCAAACTAATTTTAACCAACCTAGCCTAGACCAGTTCATATTTGACCAATCCATTCACTTATTACCCCATATCCCATCACACAAAAACATTTACCTCAAGTGATAGTGGTACTTTTAGACAACAAATATCAAAATGCCTTCCATATGGATAGGCCCATCTTATACAAAAATCAACATCAACATTAGAATCAACATCAACATCCTATTAGTTTAACAAGACTTTATTTTTGGAATATGACCTTCTCACAAAAATAGAAATCAACAACAATAATCTTACATGGTTACATGGATATAACCCTACAACTTATTTCCAAAGCAATAAATATCTTATTGTAAGCAAAATCCTCAAAAGTGTGAACTATAATGGGAAAGGCCTTGGCCTCCCTGAAAAGGGAATTATCAATCCCATTAATTTACATGCACATAAAGGTTATCACAACATCAGCTACAAACATCAACTAATCAACATAAATATGTTTGTGACACTTTCATGGTTTCTGAAAAAACCTCATCCAACATTGAAACATGATCCATTCATAGTCCTTATGAGGATTTTGATACCACTTATCCTCTTATCAACGCCATCCATCTTTTCCACCATCTTAAAATTTAATCTCCTGCACCCATTGATTGGGATTGACAAAATTATTTACCATTAACCTTCTTCCATGACAATAAAAAATTGACAGAATTCATGATTGGCATTCATCTAGAAGAACGTAAAGTTTAATCATCACACTGGAGGAGAAGAAAATGTTTGTCAATCTAGATGAATCCAAGAATCTATAAAATCAAAATCCAAAATCAACATCCCCTAGTGAAATCTTGTTTCAGGCACTATGGGGAAATCAAAATCAAAATCCTATAAATCCAAAAAAAATTCCCTTAGTGAAACCTTGTTTGAGGCACTATGGGACAATCAAAATCAAAATCAAAAAAGTTAATAATTCAAGTCCCTTAGTGAAAACCTCTTTGAGACGCTATTGGACCAAAATTAAAATCAAAATTAGGAAAATCAAATAATAAATCTCCCTCTTATGTTAGCACAGTCATAAGATGAATCCACATCATTTATTGTAAACACCATTAGTATAATAAAATATCCCTCATGCATCTGACCGATAGATACTCTCAATCTCACATAATATGGGATTGTCAACATCCAATCCCACTTTACATTATGATCCCCACATCCCTTCAAATCCTTAAAGCAATTAACAAACATTCTCCATCCAATAAAACCTCTACTTCACCCTCATTGACAACACCCTCTATCATAGGGGCTATGATGGCATCCTGATCAATTTGTACAAACCCAATCTATAAATCAACTAAGTTCATGATGACATGTATGGGGTGTGTAATTGAAAGATCATAGGGTCAATATTATGTATCTCATAATCTTCCAATGAGTTGAGATGCTAAAAAATAAAAAATAAAAAGAGAAAGAGAAACAATTTGTCTAATGGTGAAAACCATGCTTCTGGCACTTTGGGCAAGAACCATGATGAAAACAAATTTTATATCATCATGTGTAAAATAATCTATGGTATAAAATTACCTCAACACTTGCGTGCATCCCCATTTCCATATAAATCCTTTGTCATACACATCATATCCAAATCATATTCAACCATTTATATCCAAATCCTTGTCCTACAACATATTTATCCATCCTATCATGCTTGTCCTTTATTTCTATCCTAACCTTAACAAGGAAGTGGAAGATGTTTTGGGCCCTATTTTGGGAAACATCTTGGCATATCCTTTGAACAGTTCTTTGATGATTGGAAGTATTCAATCTCACGTGGCATGTCCTTGGAGATACCTAATCCATTCCTCGTTATCTAGAATCATCTAATATCATCCAAAATCCTTTCATTCATTCCATTTTCTATCATATCCCATCTAAGTGTTAGAACATGTTTTCCCTTTGATAATCTCCCTTGTATATACTTAATTCAAAATATAAAAACATCATAAAATCTAAAAATCCAAAAAAATAAAAAAATACCAAAAATCTCCAAAATATATATATAAAGCCACAAAATTCAAAAACATTTGTCTTGTCCTAAATCCATTCAACAATCCTTGATCATTTTTTTATTCATCAATCCATCTCTTTTTGAGATATTTCATTCCCGCACCCACCCCATTTAGGGTAAATTATCAATCCAATCTCATAAATTTCACATTGTTTTTGGAAATCAAAGCATACAACTTATTTTAGGATATCTTATTCCCAATCCATCCTTTTGCATCTATCCTTTCTTGGGGGCACCATCCATCTATCAATATGATTGACCCTTCACACGTGATTTTTAATTTATTAATGGCAAGATGCTTTTTGTTGATTTTATTTCCAATTTTGTGTGTCTGTTTGCTTTCATGTTTATTTGTTTTTCTTGTTATGTCTTGACTTAGTCCACATGTGCCAAAATTATCATCATTGTTATTCCATATTATGATGCCTCTTGTCATGCAATTGTACTTTTGTCCATCCATCGACATATGACAACAATTCCATCTTATTTTTTCCATATCATGGTGCGTTTGTGTCATTTATCTATTGGATCGAGTATTAGTCATTACACACACTATAAACATGTCATCATGGTGCATATTTTCATGTGCAACATCAAAAATAAAGTTGCAAAATATATGTGGAGATGTACTAAGGTGACAATTTATCCCCTTGGAAAATCATCTTTTCAAATAAAATCATCTCATCCCTTTCTAACATTTATCAACATCATATGATCATCTATATCTCATCATTTCTCATCATAGTCCTCCCTTTTTAGGAGATCTACAGTATCCTATAGTCTATTTGGACTATGTTATCAATGCTTAGTCACATGGCATATTTGAGGTAAGCTCAACCACCATCATTACTATTTTCATCATCTTTTCCTCATCACATTCCTCCCTTATTTTGTAGAACTACATTGGCCTGAGGTCCCTATGGACTATGTAGGTAGTGATCAATCACAAAGTTTCTAAGATTAGATCGACCACTATTACCATTCTCATTCCCATTCATGTTCTTATTTTCACATCCATTCTTATCATCATCCAGTTATTCTAACTACTTATCCATATATAACAGTCATTCTCCAGGCCCATGTATGTAGACATCATGTTACCACAACCCCTATCCAATCTAGAATTTATCCAATTTTCTCCAAATATAATCACATCATGATTTCAAACTTGGGGCATCCTCATGTGCATAGTTTATCAAGGCTTCTTCATTCCTTGAAACTTCATTACACCTTTTGCACATACATTTGTGTTAATCTTCCCAACTTATTATCATCTATTAATGGGATCATGTCATCCTTAATCTGTGCAATAGGTTAAATCCTTTATCTAATCTTGAAAATCAATAAATAAATCATTAATTCATCTAATCCAAACTTGCCACTTTCACCCTATTTGGGGCAAGCCAAGGGTGTAGCTTGTCATCATGATAGATCATTCCCAAATCCAATCCCATAACTTTTTTGGGACATTTCATTCCCAAACCCACCCTGCTTGGGGAAATTCAAAGTGTGTAACCTTTCTAGGGATGCACCTTCCCAAATTTACCTTGATTGGGGCAAGTCAATCATTCATCATGGAAAACAAAAGCATGCAAGCATTAGATTGAGAGAGTTAATATCATCCATGGGTTAATGTCATATATCCACAACATATTTTCATCTTCTTCCCTTCCTCTCTTTTTTTAGTTCCCATATGAATCCTTCATCCCTGCATGCCCTCTGAATGGGGCATCATTCATCACATTTTTTCATCTTCATCATCTAACTCTCATATACATTTTTTCAACTTCTTCTTTCTTTGAGAAGTTGTTGTTCCACTCATCATGTCTCACAATGCCCTTTCAAATAGGGAAAAATGTGGACACCTAAAATCAAACAATTTGTGTCTATTTTAACTATTTATTAATCATCATCCAATATCATCCCTAGATCCCTAATCAGCCCTCTATTCACATGAACATTCCTAGTCAATCCATTATTGATGTGGCCTCCAACCACATAGATGGATCCACAAATCGATATTCCTCACACTATCTCATAACACACATAATATCCTCTGAAAATAATCTCATATTCTCATTAATCAACAAGCTTACTCTCAACTCTCAACACATAACTTGACCACATGCCAAGGAGGCTCCCAAAGGCATCCACAAGCCTTTCCTTCATAAACTCACCTACCTAAGCATGAAAAGGATAAAAACATATATATAAATCTTTAGGAATCAAAGGAGGTAATATAACATTAAGCCGCACACTTCACATGGAGGGGAATAATGAAGGAAGAATGGTCAACATAACATCTATGCCACACATCCACTTGGGAGAATCATGGTAAAGGAAAGGAGTGAAGACCAAGAAATCCATGCCATAATTCCTCATGGGAGGAATAATGACAAAGGACAAAGGCTCCACCAAGTAAAATTGTGTTACCCTTCACATGTGTTCATTATTGAGTGAATAGTAAAATATAGTCACATGTCAAAGGTCAAAAGTGAAGAGCATCTCCCTAGACAAGGTTGGTCCACTATCATGTACTCTATGTGCCTTTATAGAATTTCATCCCATGCCACATATGCAATCTAGAATAGTGTTGTGACATCTCACTAGGGTGAATAGTGTCTACCACATCATCAGTGAATAATGTTACATCAATAGTGTTTTGTCACCACATCATTCTCCTCTAGTTGAAATCAACTCAGATCCTCTGAGTTGTCATGATTATATTTGAGCCATTTATTCTAAAAAAATGGAAAATCACACCACTCTATTTTTGGGTGATGCAAGATTTCTCGATGCCTTAGATGCTCCTACATTAGACATCTGAGGTAAATAATGTGATCCCATGATCACATAGATGGGGTGATTTTTAGAACCACCCTTTTGATCATTGAGCATAATGACCTTGGCATCCCCTTCCAATATACCATGTGCACCCAAAAAATATCTTTTTCTATTTCCACTTCCAATTTTTATACATTGGCCCTAAAACTCTCTTCCTCCTCCAAAATATCATCCATATCCCAATGGATGTAAATATGGGATACAACCCACCATAAACACTTGTGGGATCACACCTTCCATTTGAAACCATCCTCCTCCACCAATATGCTTTATCATGCATCATCTATCCATGTGAGCTCTTTCCCACCAATGACCATCCACCTCCACCAAAAGCCCATCTAGATTTCTTCTTCCATCATCTAACCATATGTTGGATCTTCCAAAACATCATAAATCATCATAACTTGAACCCCCTCTCTCATGTCTGAAACTATATCCATATTCATCTCACTCTCATATGCATCCACTTGCATAACAACCATCTCTAATGTTTATTTCAAAAAAAACATTCAATTCTTCTCCAATACTAGCATGCTCCACATGCTCTTCATACTCACAATGAGATTAAAAAGCTCCATAGAAACCACTTCCAATGATTAAATCTCCTAATCCACACATTCACTTTCATCTCCATCACATGGCTACAAATCCATCAAAATGCCCTCTTGTGCATTAGCTTGGACAATCTCTTCATTCAATACTTCCACCACGTAAACATGCAATTGCATTTTTTTATCTTATTAACTATCATGTAACCCCTCATGTATTCAATTTCACTCACTCTTTTCTCCATGATCCTTCACATTGATGTCTTCAATAATGGGCTATTCATAAGCCTCTTCTCTCACATTACCTTCCATGGCAATTTTTGCCTTCATCTTCTCTTCTATTTTCTCTTCTCTCTTATGAAACTCTCCATGGTTGCATTTCTCTCCTTCCACATGGATATATATTTCCTCAATGAATCCAACTTTGCATTTATGGATTCTATCATCTCCCACATTAAATATTCCTCAATGTCACAATCTTTAGCTCTTTCCAACAGTAACTCAGATAGTCTACTCCATGTCTTTAGCTTCTTTACCCACTCTCATTTTAATTATTCATCTTCATAATTTCAACAAAAAACACATTCACTTATCCAAAAAAATCCTCTCTATAGGATTCTTACTTGCTCTCTCAAATTCTCTTCACAATCTTTCCCAAGGAATCAAAACTTACTTTGATACCACTTGATGTGGCCTCCAACCACATATATGAATTCACAAATCTACATTCCTCACATTGTCTCATAACACACATAATATCCTCTCAAAATAATCTCATATTCTCATTAATCAAGAAATCTCATGTATACATATTCAAAGCTTCAACAAACTTACTCTCAACACATAACTTGGCCACATGACAAGGAGGATCCCAAAGGCATCCACAAGCCTTTCCTTCATAAACTCTCTTACCTAAGCATGGAAATGATGCAAACATATATATAAATCTTAAAGAATCAAAGGAGACAATAAAACATTAAGCCCCACACTTCACATGGAGGGGAATCATGAAGGAAGAAAGGTCAACATAGCATCTATGTCCCACATCCACTTGGGAGAATCATGGTAAAGGAAAGGAGTAAAGACAAAGAAATCCATGCCACAATTCCTAATGGGAGGAATATTGATAAAATAAAATGGCTCCACCAAGGAAAATTATGCCACCCTTCACATGTGTTCACTATTGAGTGAATAGTAAAAGCTAGTCACATGTCAAAGGTCAAAAGTGAAGAGCACCTCCTTAGAGAAGGTTGATCCGCCATCATGTGCTCTATGTGCCTTCATATAATTTCATCCCATGCCACATATTCAATCTATAATAGTGTTATGACATCTCACTAGGGTGAATAGTGTCTGCCATGTCATCTATGAATAGTGTTGCATGAATAGTGTTTTGTCACCACATCAATTATTCATCCCCATGATCAATTAATCATTTATTCCACGATCACATAATTTCCCATAAAATTCACATCACTAGTTATTAGTTAATTAATCTCAATTAATTAGCTAATCTTCTTCTAATGGAAAAATCCATGGAATTTGATATATCCCTATTTCCATAAATCAATGAATCTTGGTTTCCTCACATTATCCCATAAATTAATTTTTAATTCATTTCTAATCCCAAATACCCATGCAATTCATTTTTCAACAAGGCATGTGATAATCCCATGCCTCATCAATTCCTCCTCTTACACACTCCATTCCTTGTCTTATAAACTCCACCTCCCTCATTTTTGAGGAGGAGGATTAATCCTCATCCATTGATCTTAAATCTCTTCAACAATCTACATCCATTTAGAAAAGTTATTAATAGAGGGTTCCCCCTCCATTCTGATTAAGTCTTGATAGCACATTGAAATATTTCCCTTTTGGAGAGGCACTTATACATCAAACATGAAGCATTATCAAATAAATAATCTATTTAGTAAGGGGTGCTATTATCTATTTGATCATGCACATCTACCAAGAATCTTACGACTACATCCATACATCTAAGCACATCCTAGTTTTGTTAAGAGAATTATAAGAAGATATAATAGTTGTGTGTGTTTTATTATTTGAATTGCATTCTTTTTAGTCTTGTTCAATCTGAGGACATGAGCTTAGGTTAGTGGTAACATTTCAATTTGAGTTTTAATTTTCTAATATCGGTGACAACCTTTGTTTCATCATGTTACAATGATAAAAGTGAAAATAGTAGGTGTATACATATTCACCACCCAAAGTTCATCATGTCTCACAATAATATAATGCATGATGATGCTTTGGGATATATACATAGGTAATACAAAAGAGGATAACTAAAAAGAAATGTTGAAATAACTAAAGGTAAATGAATGTAAATTAATAAAATTAAATATGTACCTTCACTGACTTTGTTGGCTAAAGAGATGATGTTACACGTGTTTTAGCTCGTGGGAGGTGTCAATTTGAAAGTTAGATGAGTGGACCTAAAAAAAATAGAAAAACCTAAATTTTTAGAAAAAAAATTGTTAACATCTAAAAATTCCTTTATTCACCAAGATGCTAACAGTTATTTTTATTTATCAAAGGTCCTAAAAAAATAAAGACGTGACAAAAATATGAAATCTAGAGGTCAATAATAGGAAATTTTGAAATTTGAAAAATTTACTATAAATAGGTAAAAATGATTTAAACTGTCTATTTGATATTTTGAGAAAATAGAGTTGTGGACAACCATTTATGGTGCAACAAGAGATGATTACTTGAGGACAATGAGGCAAATGCATGAGAGGACACAAGAATAAGATCATAGGAGGCATGTAGTTAAGTGATGCATTAATTATTTTTAGGTAATTTTGAATAGATGAATTATATTTAGGAAATATATGCACTGGAGTAAATCTATGTCGCATAATTGGCCTAAATAATCATAAATAATGTATATAAAGTTTATGACGAGTGGTGAGTAGAAAATAAGTGTCAATTTTAGATACAGGGGTTATTTATTAGGACCAAAATAAGAAATCACCATTGTTGGTAAATTGTATCAGTCAAGCTAATATAGTTGAGTGGGGTAAAATCACAAAGATGGTTGATACCTTCTAATAAGGTTAATACAATAAAGTATCAAAAAGCACTGAAAATGATGATACCATATTTGGTGGCCAAAATAATAGATTTAGTAATAATAATGGCCAATACAAAACAATCATGATTGGTACTATATTGATAAAAATGCATGGTCAATACCCTATGTTACTGTTGATATACTAAAAAACCAAAAATCATGGCCAATACAATATGTATGTAGCTGATACTATAGGGGGAATTCCATGATGGATATAGTATAAGTATGGCCAATGCAGTATGGATATAGTATGTATGTGGTTGATGCCATATAAGGGGACTAGATGGTTGATATAGTTGAATTGAAAATACATGGACAATACAATATAAATTGTAACTAGATGATGTAGTAGGAAAATAACAAAAGTGGCTGATACCATATAGATAAATACCATTTTTAATTTTGATGCAAATTTTTAGTTAGGTTTTTCATTTGATTTCATTTTTTTATTATAAATCTAAGTGGGTATTGTTGTTAGACATTTTGTAGAGATAGAGGTGACTATAAGGATAGTAGATTTGAGTTGGATACCATTTATACTAGCTAGACTAATGTACATTGATAGAGAATAGTTATTCCTCTAGCATTGGGAACACATTTAGGTGGTTGGTGGATGGGAACATATTGTAGGTTTACATCACCTTATAGGGTGTACATATTATACTAGGGTTACCAATTTAGGGTATAATGATGATAGGTGACACACCCCTATTTATAGAAAAGTGTAAAGAACTATCCCAATGGTTATAGGGTCTGACTAATATGATTAGCACAAGGTGATCATTAAAAAAATTATCATCTATATTTTTAGAATTTTGTATATCCAGAAGACCATCATTAGGCTTATGACCATGTGAGTGATGTGTCAAAAGTTGGATGTCATTGTGTCTCTATATATCATTACTTTGTGTTGGTATACCTTAGAACAGAGCACTACGTATCATATGGGAGTTTTGATATGGGTACAACTCATACATGATTTTTACGAGATGCTAAGAAGTGTATGGTATATGATAAGACTAATCATGATGTTTGTCTATTAGACCTATAAGTGGTTCTTGATGTATTGTCCCACAAGACTACCTCACTAGATCAGGGACCACTTACCTCGAGTGAGGAGGTGGGAGAAGGATCAAGTGGTGAGACGGATCCCTCTATAGCCATCAGTAGAGACCATTCATAAAGATCAAATTGTATGAACACCATGACATGGAATTTTAGATTCATGAGTGTCATGGCTATCCAAAATATAGGCATTATAAAGGACTTAGATCATAGGCCATTACACCTAGTGGTTACCCAATCAATCAAGACATTCAAGGGATTCACAAGGAGAAAGGGGATATGGTGTATTGTATGACATCCTAATTTTAATAACTCATCGTGCCCCACGTGATGGGAGATGACATTAGTGGTAAAGGTAGGAGATATATGTGGAGCAATAAGGAGATAGTCTTAATGTTCCTATGGTAGAGGAAAACCCACCTGGACATAATATATGGGTCATCTAAGGATCATTTTTACCATTAGGGAATAAAGTATTGGTGGTTCAATGTGAGATATGTATTGGGGCTTGACATAACTTGAGTTGAGATAGTGGGCTTGTCCTTAGAATCAGGGGGAATGGAGATACCATCATCAAATAGCTCCCTCAAATAGGTAAAAAAGGAAATATGCATCAAGTTTTTACTATCATTTTTATTTTCTAAACTTAGAGTTATGGATGTTAGGTGTGAGTGATATATTTACTTACATATTGATATATATGGAGATCTAATGTTTAATTTGGTTTATTTTAGTAGATGCAACAATGAAGACAACACAATATTTGACTATGGTAGAGACTAGTCACCATGATCTCTTGGATGACATGCTGCCAAAGCATAACACCACACAGATGGTGGATCCCATTATACTAATCTATCAAAGAGCATATGATCTAGTTTAAATTCATTGGAGTGGTTGCATGAGACATAAAATGGTGAGATTATGCTACTTCAATTACTCTAGAGGTAGTTCTAGTAGAATGAGATGTTGTATCATGCTAGTAGGTGGTTGTGGCATAAGTTGACTTGACCACATATATGGTTGTACATAGATTTACTACCAGTAGAGTACATCAACTAGAGACACATTTGGCCTAAGTGTAAGGAGAGGTTAAGGGATTATGATCTTGTTTGCAAACATTTGAGAGATATCTATAGGTAGCTAGGTATGTAGGATCCTTAAGAAGTGTGGCACCTCACCCACCACATGGGGAATGAAAGCAATCCATAGGGATATATATGAACATTTTGATGTAGAATTTTTTTGACACACATTATTTATGGACTCGTACTTATGTTTTTTCATTCTAGAACATACTATGGTTCTAATATCATGTTATGAGGATGCTATTATGTGATGTATGTTTTATTATTTTCTATCAAATGTGAGTAAATTGATGAGTAAAAATAACAAAAACTAAAGTGTAAAAATGGCATGTTAAGAAATTAGATCGAAAAATAAACAAACAAAAGATTTAAACAAAAAAATATGAGATGAATGAATGTAAACATATCAAATGTAAGTAACATGAAAATATTAAGGAAAAACATAAGATATGTAAAAAAAAATTAAACAAGAGGTCATAAATCACATCAAAATGTAAGATAAAATAAATCATAAAATGTGAAAAAATAATTGTGAAAAATAGATATCCAATGTAAGAAAATGTAAAAGATAATCAAATAAGAATATAAGAGTAAATAAAAATGTCATTGGATTTAAGACAAGTAAGAACGTAAATCAAACAGAGGGGAAGATAAAGTTACTGTAATAAAACATCCAATATAAGACAAGTGTGAATAAAAATTAAATAAGGATGTGCAACAAAGAGAAAAATGACTCTAATGAGTGAAGACTTGAAATCAATGCTTTTACATCCTTAGTTGAGACAAAACACTCTAATCAAGTGGACAAGGCTAAGAATTATTGACAACAAGGATCTAGATAAAACAACATATAAAGCATAATATTGAGCTAACAAATGAAGTATAAAGATCATCCCATGAAGTCTAGATTCATAAATATTAAAAAAGATCCTACCTTACCACAACATGTTACCCACTCCTTCGGACCCCTTATAGAGTCGCCAATATTCTATGAAGATTGGGTACATGTGTGAGAAAGTAGGTGGAATAAAATTTAGTATAGATAAGCAATGATTTAATGAGATCTCCTACCCTAACCTACTATCACCCCAATGGACCTTGAATCTATCATGAGGTCAATTGTGGAGTTTGAGATTTCAGTAGTAATGAGGTTAATTAGAGTCTAGTTCAGATCTATATAAACAAAACATAGAAATAATGGAGATAACTACACAAAATAATTAAAAACAAGTTATATTTCTCACACCATAATTATTTTCTATATATTATTCATTTGAGACATTAAAACTTTATAGGAAATTATTCTTATAATCATGGAGAACATATCTCTACTGATATCTCACCCAAATCCCTATGAATATGCAATCTCCTATATGCGTAATATTGTCTTAACTCACAATAATATATCTAACCAAATAATATATTCTAATCTATATCATAATATTGTTGTAATAATATTATGATAACTAAATATAATATCAATGAATTATTACTTGTGTAATAATGCACGTTATAATATTTACAAATTATTGTGAGGACTAAATATCCTAACATTCCCCCCCTTGGCCTTACATGGTAATTTGTATTTCACATGAATTAATTAAATTGAATAAGGAACACATCAAATTCTTATCGACCATTCACTATCAAGAACACATCAATCAAATCAATGTTGGAAATTCAAATAGGTACATCTGCCATCAACCAATAAATGCAAACACTATCAACCAATCATGGGAACCTCCTCTATGGTGGGAACATGTATCAACCACCATCCATGTAAAGGTAACTACATAAACCAAATATAGGAACTTACCATTAGGAATCATCTATTCAACTTTCACTTCTATCTCTCTAAGAACCACCTTGAACAAAATTGTATGCCAATGCATACTCTTAGGTCTGTATACCACTATCTAAATCTTGCCTCACATGACCACTACTATGTGAAGATCACATCCCGCATTTAATCCAGGTGAAAACAATAGATTTTTCACTGGATGATCATCTTCATAAAGAAGTAAGGCAGTTAGAGGATCTCTATAGTCAGTTACTCTCCTAACTATTGCCACATTCCTGTATCTCCTAAACACCTTTTTTATGCAGTACACTATGTGGGAAAATAGGAAATACACCTTTTATTCAAAACACATACAAAAAAGTGTTGAAAATAAAATATATATACACCACTATAGCATAAGTACCCCTTCATTAGTGGCTAATGAGAGGCATAGAAAGCCTCCATCCTCCAGTATCCTCCATCCTCCAGTATCCTCCAACCTCCAATAGGTAAAGCTTCTCACTCAAAACAAATGTCAATGAAGCTCATTTTGTTGTTTTTAATTATACAACCCCCCATAAGATTGAAACTTTTGACATTTGACTTAGGGCATTAGCGTCACTTGAAAATGCATCCTTGTATAAATAATTGATTTTGATTTTGAAATTATGATGACACACTAATGACTCTTCATTATTTTTTTGATGACCTAAAAAGTGGCACTCAATGACATTGACATTTATAAGAGCCTTCTTATAAAATCAAATCTTAAATTCTAATTGAATAAACTCATAATAATAAAAAACTAATTCTAATATTTACCTAGACAAGTATCTCAAAATGACTTTATGCTTTGGGCAAAACATTTATATACTCTAAAGATCATAAAGTTATAAAATCACACACCAAACTTTTACCACCTTTGGACAATATAATGAATATTGATGACAAGACCCGTGACACACATAAAAGACACACATATCCCTAAACTTTCCATAAAGGCTAATACCTAAATAAACTTAAAGACTACTATACTCTGAAATACTATATTTTGATGACATATAATGCCAATGAACTTGCATGAAACAAAACACACCTTTTCTTTGATTAGGTAAACGCTTCTCTCGCAACTAATTAAACATAATCACATCTATCAGAGACCTCCTCAATATCACACATGATTTGTGAAAAATAATAAAATTGCATAGAAATCATGACAAAAATCATGTATGGGGATTTGTATTGAATGTCATAATGATAAATAAGAATATGAAATATGCATTAATAGATGCAAGTTCTATATTTGAGTGAGTTAAACAAGCCTAAAGAAGATAAGAACAAGTCCAAGGGGAAGTGGAGTCATCCATGAGATATCTAATACCAAGGATAGCCTTAAAAATATGAATGAAGAGAAGATTTTACTAGTTTTGCATGTTTGAGGTTAAGTCAAGGGAGTCTGCTAGAAGAAGACAAATGATAATACTGATTGTGCAGTCCAAAGCACATAATTTCAATGGAGCTTTGAGTATTGAAAACTTCATGAAAATCATGATGAATGATGGTATCAATTATATGGGTTGTAATATGTGCTACAAAATAGATGTTTTTTAAATAGATCTTCCCAATCGATCTTGGTGTGAAGTCCACCTTTGACAAAAAACCCCTGCTCATTGTTTAAAATTTAGATAATGGTTTGTACAAAAAAATTACACTGTCTCAATCTCTGATAGCATATAAGTGTGAAATATATGCTTGAGGATCCCTTAATACACATAAATATATCTCTAAAAAAAAGTTGTCTAGATGTATCCACGATTGCCATAGTGCCAAGAAAAATAAAACATGGATTATAATATTTTTACAGACTAAATTCAAATATATTACAAGACTTTCTCTAAATTATTCTCTTTCATGTTGTGGTAAACATAGATTTAAGCAAATCTACCCCTTCATAGATCAATAGGCCATTAATTTTCCTGCTCTGATACTAGATAATGAGCTTAATTAGAGTCTGGTTCAGATCTGTATAAACAAAACACATAAATAATAGAGCTAATTACACAAAATAATTAAAAATAAATTATATTCATCACACCATAATTATTTTCTATATATTATCCATTCGAGACATTACAAATTTATAGGAAACTATTCCTATAATCATGGAGAACGTATCTCCACTAATATTTCACCCAAATCCCTATGAATATGCAATCTCCTATATGCATAATATTGTTGTAACTCACAACAATATATCTAACCAAATAATATATTCTAATTTATATTCGTAATATTGTTGTAATAATTTTATGATAACTAAATATAGCATCCAATGAATTATTACTTGTGTAATAATGCACTTTACAATATTTATAAATTACTGTGAGGACTAAACATTTCCTAATAGCTAGAATATGAGATGTGCCAAAAATATAATGTATTTTTGGTGTGACATAAATTTTAATATTATTTACTTTTAATGTTGCATTTTTATTATATGGTTTTAATTTTTTAACTTTTTATATTGTATTCCTCTATAAATATTCATAAAAACTAAACATGGGTGCTAAATTTGGCTAACACAAGAGAGCCTATACCTAGCCATTAGAGAAGAGAACAAAATATCAAGATGCCTAAAGACTCCTAGAATTGCACCATAGAAAAGAGTGAAAAATCAAAACAAACCCAAGTGTGACTCAAGTTAAAGTAGAGGGAAATATGGAGATATTGGAAGATCCATCCATGTAAAAATGGTGATACAATAAGGATATGCTAGTAGCTAACCACAAGGAGGGAAATTTTTGCTTCAGAAGTGACTAGGCACAAAAGAGGGGGTATGAAAGTACATGGAAATGTGATTCATATCATGGAAATGGAAACTAAAATAAGGGAAATGCTATGAAATTTGGTAATCATGTCATTAGAGAAGTCATAATAACTTATAAAGGGTTTAACATGAGTGTTTTATCCTTTTAGGGTTTTACATATGTAAATCCTAAGTTAGATTAAAGGGTTGAGATGTCTAAATTAGTTAAATAATATGCAATAATTAACCATTGATTTGTTATAACTTTTGTCTTAGTTTGGATTTTTAAAAATAGTAATAAATATGTGTAAATAGAGACTTATCTGGCAAATGACTATCGCAGAAGAACTGGGTTCTAAAAATTGGGTTCTAAATAGGTCTAAGTGTCATTAATAGGGTCCTTGGGTCTGATTCATCATTGGACAATAGTGGCCCACTTGGATAGTAGCATCATTTTGGTATAGTGTCCTTAAAATGGCACTAGTGCCCTCTATTTAGGATTATTCTTATTTTTTGGGAGCATTTGTGCCTATGTTTTTGGGTTTTGTTCCTGCACACACAAAATTTGGAACTCTATATTGTGCTTGAAATATCTAATTTAGTGTGAAAACCTTAATCCTCCTTGTAAGTATGGAATGAGCTAAAAAGACATGTGTTCATTAGTAGGATATGTTAGACATCCTCAACACCCCATTGTGAAGAGATTTGCCTACATACCAATACTTTGAGGAGGGATCAAACCCGATGTAGTTATCCCACCTAGTGCTTGGTGCAAGTACACGTGAATGCTAGAATGAGAGTGGTATTGAATGCCTTGAGTGTGTTTGAGATTGAAATTATTTAAAATCTAGGCTTGGGGTAGCTATAGATTGTAGTATGTAGAAGTAAGGTAGAATAGGGATCGGATACCTTAATTTTGCTCAACTTGTTTCTTATTTGTATAGACTTTTGCATATATTTTCCATCTAGTGGATAAAGGTTAAATAGTCTTGTATTTATAGAGATATGTACCTTATACAGATTAAAATGTACTTAGGCCTACCTTAAGAGGGGTACAATTTTGAAAATATATCTGTTTAAGAGATTTAGGGCAATGGACACTAGCACCAAGTTGGGGACACTAGCACCATGTGACTTTAGTGTCCTTTATGTGGTGCTAATGTTCAATTGGTAGACTATTGGGCACATTGGGTTGGGATCTAGGAATGTTATTCTAAGCCTATGTTTTAGTTGACATAATATGTCTGATGTCTATATAATGGTTATAAAAGTGTGATAAAGGTTCTATAATAGGTCTACTGCTAAGTTAGAAGCAGGCTATCTCAAGAAACACTCTTAACATCCAAATATCACTTTTAGGTGATTGCATTTGCCCCCCATTTATGTTAAAAATGCAAAAAAGTGAAATAACTAGTATAAAGGAAAATGAAGCGTACCTGGACTTACTTGGGAAGTAAAGCCCATGTAGCTGAGTATGAGTATGTGAAGCCAAGTCTGCATATTTGAAACATGATCCAAAGCAATGTCCTGTAATGAAACATGCTAAAATTAGTCCTTACTTAAGAGCTTATCAAAAGCAAAAAATTATTTTGAATAAATCATCTGAGTAAAGCTAAGAGATAAGAAAGAGGAAATGAATGAATACAACTCATTGGGTATGTGAACCAATGCATGAACCTGGTGGCAACCTATGTGAGTGATATATATATATATATATATATATATATATATATATATATATATATATATATATATATATATATATATATAATGATCAAATTGTTGAATAGCTTGGATTGAGCTGATAACTTTCTCAATCCTCATATGTGTGTGGCTCAATAACTCAATCTAGTTTTGACTGCATTATTTCCCACCCGTGCTCACTGGATCATGACTTATGAATAACTTGGATAAGACTGTAAGTGTGTCTAACCATCTCATATAGGTGGCTCAAGAACTCAAGTAGGCTATGACTCCATCATTGCCCACCCATGTGAAGTAGATGGATATGAAATTGAATTGCATAAAATGTTGAAAGTATCTAACTAGGTATATCTAACTGTGTACGTCAGCTTCACAGCCACTTACATACATCAAGTGGCTTTGGGCCACTCAAGAATGACAACCACTGCAAATAGAGTAAGGTATGAATTTGGTGATAACCTAGAATATGATAACAAGTTGATACAACATAGAGAATGACATGAAGTTTTTCATTTCATTTGATCAACCTATGTGTAACTAAGCATATATAAACTATATACTACACATATTCCTCCAATCTGATATTTGAGTACACTTATTTTGAATTGAGTATGTAATAATCATAGCTATGTATTTGAACTAAATGTGGGAGTGATCATGCCATGCATGATGCCCATAATCTAAGTAATTGGTATGAATTTGAGCTTAAATGAGTGTACCTAAGCAAAATCTAAACATATTTGTCAAACTTGTGATTAGACTTGTGCAAATCTATATTGTACCTAGTGTACTTTTTTGGCTAATATGGACTACCCTGAAGCTATAACTAATGGAAAGTAGCACCATGTAATGGACAGTAGTGCCCTATGGTACTAGTTTCCCATTTTGGGTACTAATGTCTGTCTTGTTTGAAATATGGGTGACATGAATTGATTTTTGAGTCCTTATTTTTTCTTGTGTCTGAGCTGTGTCCGATTTTTGAAACTGAGCCTGTGTGTTGAAAATGATATGTGAATAAAAATGTAGGACCCTGATCTCTGTGACAAACCCCTATGAATTCCCCCTTTTTTGCGGTTAGTTGTGGAACCTGTGTAAGAATTATCTTCAAAATAAGTAGCTCTACAAAATGTGTTAGCTAGAGCATATATATAATAACTACATGATATTCTAATACAATGTGCAAACATAATTTCATAATGTAAAATAATCTAAGCATAAGTATGTAATGTAAGTTGTATGTTGTAATCTAGCATTGCAAAAGGGTGTCAATATATATGTAATCAATGTGTATAATAGTAAATCTAAGTAAATACATAGGGGGATAAGGCATGATGTCCATCATGACACCAAAGTAGGAAGGGTAGATGCATGAGGTCCCTCATGGTATCAAAAATTAGTGTGTATGACAAGTAAAGACAAGTGTCATGATGAAGATGCATACATGAAAGCATACATATAAGACACACGAGACATGTAAAAATAGGCCATCACATGTCACTAAATTTGAGAATGGAATAAATACAAGGACATGTTCAAATGTCCACATACACAAGCAATAAGTAGTTTAGCTTAGAGACACATAGAAGGACATGTTCAAATGTCTACATATATAACCAAAAAGCACACACAAGGGATGTGGGCAAATGTCTAAGACATACATACATATAAGTGGTATAGAGCCAAATAATAATGGCATATTCAAATTCCCTCAAAATGGAATAAGCATAGGAAACACAGTCAATTCTAAACTAGGAAAGCTAGAAATTAAAGCACATATAACTATGTAGTAAAAATATATGTAAATTATAGGATATACATATACATATGCTGAGTCTAAATAGTGATATTTGGCAAAAAAAATTGAGCAATGAGTAGCAATGATCAATATCAAGATCTATCAATGCGTAAACTAGAATGTATAGAATGTAAGGATAAAACATGGTAATAGCAACTGTGTATGAGATGCACCTGAGTGGGTGGATGTATCAAATGAATAAACATGGATCAGTGTATATGCCCCTAGTGGGTAGATGATAGCAAGTTTGGATTAGTGTAATGGATCAGAGTCCTGTATGTAATCTACAAGCACTCAACAAGAACAAGTGAAGCATATGTGTATGATAAAACTAACTATACTAGGATAGCTAACAATATGTAATATCTAGAAAGTAGTAGAAATGTAAACATAACAATGCATACAATCTATAAATTTTATGTTTTCTAAGTAATATTTGAATTTTGATATGTTAAATTATTTTTATATTTTTTAGAGATATGTTATGTACAATCAAATGAAAATAAACCATGTACAAGGAATGAGATAGAGAAGAAATTATGTACAAGAGTAGGAACCATGCTAACCAATGAGTCTCATGGAAGACTCCCTATCATTATGACCTGTGTTGAATAACTAAACTATGATATTGCATGTTATATGAAAGGGAAATTGGGAAATGATAATCTATTGTGCAGAGTAACTTATGTCTAAATTTTCCTATGTAGTGATGCTATGAAGTTGTGGCACTGACTATATGCCCCTATCAATTATATAAGAATTTATAGGTGATAGGATGGATAGGGGATAATCATATGAGAAACCTTCCACTTTAACCACCTAATTGGAATGTATGTACTTTAGCAATCAGTGTACTATAGCTGGGATGGCTTAGAGATGCTATAACCATGGCCTACCCAATAATATATCAAATACCCTTGCACTAGGTACCACTAATAACCGAGTGGCTATGTGTGCTAGTCTAACTTGTAATGGAAGAACAATCTCCCTAATGGAGATATGAATGTGGCCACTGAAACCACTAATGACTATATATGTGGGGAATATATCCTGCTTTGTGTAGCCCAAGAGATGTAAGAGTGTCATAGTGCACATGCTTATGCTTGACCCATTGTCAACCATAACACTTTGAATAGGATGGTGATCTATGTATGCATCTATGAAGAACACATGTAAATATGTGTCATCATCCACAATCTCCTACTTTGATAATGTGATAAGTGGTTTAGGTGGTACCATAGTATTATACATGCTAATGATGTTATGTAATGGATGTGTCTCTTATGTAATTATGTGATATGAATTTGATGGTGGATGTTCTGAGTATGTATAGTGAACACCTGATGTGCCCCCTACCTAATTCATTATATGCTTTAGGAAAGGATCTAAAAATATCATCACTCGTTTAGCCTATTTTTTTTTGGTTTTAGTGCCTCTATGGGTGTGCCCACATTAATAATATTATCCTTAATTAGATATTGTATATTGTGATTTAGGCTAATGCATTTATTTTTTGTGTGACTTGGTGCCTTGTGATACTCGTAAAATGCATTTTAATCATATTTATTTGGAAAAGGTCATGTCACATCAACCTCTTTAATGAGAGGGAGAGATATGACATTGCATTCCAAGAGATGTTGTAGAACCCATGCTAGTGACTCTAGAAGAGTAGTGAAGGAAGACTTTACACTGAGGAATAGATAAAACCAATCTAGGATATGGCTCAAAAGTTACATTGACTATGGCATTTTGATCATTTTTGTTCTTTGTGGTCCTCACCTTGTATGGAGGTTTGTTTCAACTCTTAATAGTTGATTTTGATCCATTTGTGTACTTGAGTTTGCTTATTAATAAGAGCTTAACCTTTCTTTCCTTGACTGTGTGGCACAAATTGGTAACTGTAGGAAACTTCTTAAACAAGGTAGATCTGTGAAATGTTGGTAAGAGACTTTGTTTAAATATGTCCTAAATCTCTCTGTTTTCCATGGGGCTAATAAATTTGGATAATATTATCTTGTATCGTAAGGTATAATCTATGATAGGCTCATTTGACTTTTGTTTTAACTATGCCACTTGTGCATATGATATCTTATGATTGATGTTGATAGAGATGAGTGATAGAAACATGTAAAATAAAGGATTGAATGATGTGATAAATTTATTTGGTAAATTATATAACTATTGTAGGGCATAATCATTGAGACTGCATGTAATAACTTCTTAAGAAGCCAATCATTGAACACATAGCTAAGCATGTTACGTGAATTTTTTTGAGATGATGCTCCTGGTTACCCTTGCCATCATATAATGTAAGATTAGGTGCCATGAAACCAGATGGCAAGGGAGTTGTTGCTATGTGATGTGTCAAAGGTGTATATGTAAGAGAATGTTAAAATACAAGGCATGTGATGGCCTAGTGGCTCCATTCTCAAGCTGTAACACCTTAGACTAAAAAGTATGAATCTCATGCATAAGGGATTATACATATGGAGTGGAGGAACTAGCCACAAGTGGTGTAACTATCATTGATGGTTACTAAATTACAATCTTAGGTTGTGATAGCTGAGTTGGTTGAGTTAGCCTTGCTGGAGGTGTAACAATATTATTAACTGGGGGAATTAAAGATTGACCATTATTTGTTTTATTCTTGATTTCCAATATGGCTTGTAATATTTATACATGATCAAGGGTATATTCTCTAATTATATCTTTGAAACCTTGTAATACCTCAACTTTGTTCATAATTATGTCATTATTATTAAGTGGAGTGAGAATATCTTGATTCTCAATGTGTACCTCATTTTGTTCTTGGTTATATTGTTCATCTTTAGATGCATTATCATTGAAATCCACATAATTAGGATGTGAAGGATGCATAGATGTAGTTATGATAGGTTCCTTATCCATGTTATAGGCTTGGATAGCATAAATTTGAATATGTTCTCTAGGATTACCACCTAGTCTAACATTTCTTCTTAATGGAAGAGAGAGAACTTTTTGAGATGGCATATAGTAAACAAATTGGAATAGAGATACTAAAATAAAATAAGAGTTTTGAAAAATTAATAGCAAATAATGAAAATAGGAAAAATGATACAAACCCTAAGAGCATCTAGGGTTAAATTTTTTTGAATTTAGGGTTTCCTTATAATAATTTAAATTATATATAAATAAATTGAAACCCTAATATGGAATTGATTTAATTAACTATGTTATCTAAAAAAATTAGAAAATTAGAATTATGTGGCCCTAATATATTACACAAAAATTTGGATTTTAATGCAAACTAGGGTTTGAAGCAATATTCAAAGTAAGTTGGGTTCATCAAATGTTTTATCCTTTTAAGATTTTACATGTGTAAATCCTAAGTTAGATTAAAGGGCTGAGAGTTTAAATCAATTACATAATATGCAATAATTAACCACTGATTTGTTATAGATTTTGAATTTCTAAAAATAGTAATAAATATGTTCAAATAGAAACTTATCTATAAAATGACTATTGTGGAAGATCTAGGTTCTAAAAATTAGGTTCTGGATAGCTCTGAATGTCATCAACAGGGTCCTTGGGTCTAGTTCATCACTGGACAATAGTGCCCCACTTGGATAATAGTGCCATGCTACTCTAGTGTCCTCAAAATGGTGCTAGGATCCCCTTTTCAAAATTATTCTTATGTTTTGGGTGTACCTACACCTATGTTTTTGGGTTTTGTTCTTACATGCATAAAATCTAGAACTTTGTATTGTGTCTAGAATATATGATTTAGTGTGCAAACCCCAATCCTCCTTTCAAGTATGGTATGAGATGAAAATGTGTGTTCATTAGTAAGATAGGATGGACATCCTCAACACCCTGCTATGAATAGAGTTGCCTACATACCAATACTTTGAGGAGGGATCAAGCCTGATGTAGTTCTCCCACCTAATGATTGGTGAAAGTACAAGTGAATGCTAGAATGAGAGTGGTCTTGATTTCCTTGAATATGATTGAGATTAAAATCTTTGGAATCTAGGCTTAGGGAAATTTTAGATGGTAGCATGCAAAAGCAGGGCAAAATAAGGATCAAATACCTTAATTTTGCTCAGTTTGTTTCTTATTTGGATAAGCTTTTGCATCTATTTTTCATCTAGTGGATAGAGGTCAAATAGTCTTGTATTTATAGAGATTCATAGCTTGTGAATATATTAAAATATACATTCGAGAGAGTTAATTCAAGGGACACTAGTGCCAAGTTGGGGACACTAGTGCCATATGACTCTAATGTTCTTTATGTGGTGTTATTGTTTAGCTAGAAAATTACTGGGCAAAATGGGTTGGGATATGGGAATGTTTTTCTGGTACTATGTTTTAGCTTATAGAAGATGTTTGAGGTCTATACAATTCTTGGAAAAGTGTGATCAAGGCTCTAGAATAGGTTTAGGGCTAATCTAGGAATATGTTGTCTCAAGTAACACTCTTAGCATCCAAATGCCACTTTTAGGTGATTACAATAAATGTTGATATGAAGAATTATCAAAAAGAGGTGGAATGCAAAAAGATACCAAAGAATCACAAGGAAACTAAGGTTAACTATAAGGTGAAATAAATCATCCCAAAATATGGGGAATATTAAGATACCAAATAATCACAAGGAAACTAAGGCCTACTGTAAGACGTTATAAATGTTGAAAAGTAAAGCCTAAATGTGCTACCAAAGATCCACAAGGGAAAATGAGGTCGATTATAAGATAAATTCTAAAAAATAAAAATTGAAAGTGTAAACTAAACATCCATGAGGGAAACTAAGGCCAAATGTAGGTGAAATAAATCATCCCAAAAAAAAAGGGAATTAAAAAATACCATATAGCCGAAAAGAAAACAATGGCCAATGGTAAGGTGAAATAAATCATCCCAAAAGAGGGGGAATAAAAATATACCAAATAATGATAAGGAAACTAAGGCTAACTATAACTTACTATAAATGATAAAAATTAAAACCTGAAGGTGCTACAAAAGATCCACAAGGAAAACTAAGTTTGATTATAAAGTGATGTAATAAATGTTGTAAAGTAAAGATCATGCTAAAAAGTAAAGAAAGATATAGATAACAAGAATGAGGTATTCTAAAGATAATAATATGAAGTCAAATCATGTGAAAATTGTGAAGTAAATAAATTATCTTCTCACAAATAACATGAAATATATCTACACATATAATCAATAACATCCATCAAATCTCGCTACAAATGTAATTATCTTAAAAGGCTTCTTGAAGCTGAATTTTCTTATCTTTAAGGTGTGCAAGGTTTTTTAGTACAATCTCAAATAAAGCATAATAAGATGTGATCAAATCAGATGATTAATAGGGATGAGAATTATAAGATACCCTAAAAGTTCTCAATGGAACAAGAAGATGCCCCAAAAGCATTTATTGACATCATAAAATATGTAAAAGTTGAAATAAGTAAAGGATGGGCATCGTAAGATGACCCAACATGTCATGGAATGAAAGGATGGGCATCAAAAGATGCCCTAGTCAATTAAATCTAGGAGATTATATAGAACCTTAAGATTGTCCTACCTAGGAATTATGCCAAATGTTATGTAAATTTGTGTTACAATAAGGGAAGTGACATCTAGGGTAAGATTGTGATCTTTATGAGGTGACTGTATTTTTTTCAACAACATTGGCTATGTTGATACAATTAAACTAATATATGCTAAAAATTATTGTATCAAGACTGATGATATAGTGGGAATTATTTGTGTTGAAAGTGACTATATCAATCTAGTTGATACAATTGGGAGAATCTAAATTAGAAATGGTCGTATCAGCTTAGCTAATATAGTGAAGATGATCTGAACTAAATATGATTGTATATGCATGGTCAATACAATGATGTTGATCTAAAATAGATATGATTATATCGATAAGGTTGATACAATGATGTGTAATAGAGATAGGTGGTAAAATTGGATCAACACACTCTAAATCATTGCCAATGTAGTTGGTTTTATAGGAAGTGAATATGTAATTTTATTGGTATAATCTAGGTTATAGTTGATACAATTATAATTGACAACTAGATAATGCATAAGGGTATTGACATGGCCAATATAGTTATCTAAAATAGGAAAGCGTGGGAAAATTTGGTAATATTATCCTCATCATTACTTGAGTTAAAATGAGGATTGTAAAAAATGGGAAGATCATGGTAGAGATATCCAACCATGGGGAATAATATGATAGATCTTAGTTAAGAAAAAATTCACTATGATTATTTTTCATCAATGGTGGGTGGGAATGGAAGAAACATAGATGTAAAAAATGGGAAGATTTTCTATGGGGGCTTCAACCATGCTAGAAATGGGAAGGTCCTAATGGGAGCTTTGGTCGTAATATGATACTCATCAAGATATAAAGAAATGATTTCAAAGTTGCCTTCCATAGTGATGATGTAAGTGAGATTAAGATTTATATCTTTAACTTGATGCAATTTTATCCATGGAATTGAAACCTAGGGGATGACATGTTTAGAAAATATTTATAAACCTAGGGATCTAGAAAAATTGTGTGTCAAGGAGAAAAATTTAAATGTGAAGACAATCTATCGAATGGTGGGATAAGATACATGTGGTAGGATGACCTGTAATAATCCTTTTTCTATCAATATACTATGATAAAAAAAAGTTCATAGCAATAGAACATGTGTATTATTGGAAGAGCGGGCAAAGACATAGAATTTATGTAGACCTAAAAGAGGGTAATCCACACATGATATCAAGAGGATAGGGTTCCAAATCCTATGTATAAGATACAAATTATGGATATCACTAGGCATAAGGATGTAACAATAATAAAAAATGGGTGTATCAAGGATATAATAAGGATACCACATGAAAATAATTTACAAAGAAGGGTAACCAAGATCCAAGATATTTGTAACATACTAAACTAATAAGAAAGTAAGTGGTGCAATGGTCAATGATGGGTAGTCTATAAAACCTGAGGTGACAATAAAAAGCCTAAGAAACCTTATAACTATATCAAATTATTTTATATAAGGAGGATCATAAGCAAGAATAAAAAACATACATTCACTATAGTGATAAATAAAGTGAGTATATCTAATAAGTAAATAAATGATAAAATATAGGGATAGAGATACTTACATTTAGATGGACTCATGAGTACATCAAATTCTCCCTTGGCTAAATGGCAATTTACAAGAGATGTTTTAGTTTGAAGATGTAATATGGTAAGAAGAAGACCCAAATATCCTTAGTTGGGAGTCCAAATACTAGAACACCTCTTCAACATGACTCCTCATATTGAGCTTCAAAGGCCTTTAAGCAATACTAGATCTCTAATATAAGGTTATAACCTCTAACTCTTCCTTTTATTTCTTAAGAGCATAAATGTGAATGTAATCAGAGTAGATGAATGTGTTATATGTTTTGGAATGATAATATGACCCCTATATATATGGATCCAATGCCCTAAATTCTAAGCCAATGGTATTGTTTAGGTCCATAAAGTCAAAAGGATGTTGACTGACATAGAACTATATTGGCCAAGCCAATACATTACAATTGATAAAGACAACTCAAAATTATATCAACTAGGCTAATATAGTATAGGGAAAGATATGTTTGAAATATAATGTAATAGCCTAGCTGATATGGTAGGAATATAAGGTGGCTAGCATACATAGATAAAGAGGTAAGACAAAAATAATCTCAGAGGAGGTTAGATTGATAGTACTGAAGTTATGACAAAATAATATGTAAAAATCTCTCATAGTGAATCATGAGGTGATCCCACAAATTCCCGGTGCACTCCTTAATACATGCACTCAGAAAGATTAATGTGTTGATAAACCCCTATAAGAGAAACCATAGGTAAATTGAAAAAAATGAAAATATAATATGTAAACCTTCTAGTTTAGGTTTACATAGTCTGTGATACATGATCATATAGTTTATTATTTGGATGCCAATGGATTAATCAAATAAGAGTGATACTTTCACTACACTCTTGTCTCAAATTTGTGCATAATCAAAAGGTTCAAACCATATGGGGTACAAATTATAGGCTACCTAATTAACCTTAGATAACACATGTGTGACCTATTAGTGTGCTTCATAAAGAGTGAAACATTCAACCTCATGTGATACCCATTACTATTTCACCACCATCAATTATGGTTCCTAAAAATTTTATGTCTATGACACCTCCATTTAGTGTAAGATCTCCATGAGCTTTGATTCCCAAAGTTTCACCTTTGAGATCTACAGTTCATAATAATATGTATACAAATATTTATCTCTAATCTATTACTATATATTGTAGCCAAGCACATGTTTTATCATGACATATTCATATTAATTCTTCTCAAGACATTTAAGTGTCTCTTGAGCCCACTCTCTCTCTTTCTCTCTCTCTCTCTCTCTCTCTCTCTCTATATATATATATATATATATATATATATATATATTTGGAAAAGTGAACATGGTTCCCACATATCTCATAACTATTTTTTCGATACTTCAAATGACATATCTGATTCTAATAGTTTGAGAATTCACATTTTTATGAGATCATCAATAAGCTTTCAATTTTATGATATCATTGTTTTGATATATATATTTTAATATGCATAGCTTCTTTCATCTATATATCATATCTTGCATATGCCTTCCTCCCTTGAGTTGAATACATGCATTTTATTTCTTATATATTTGACATCAAGGTACTTGCCTTCTTGTTTGTCTCAACGCTATTCTACCACTTGGTTTATGTTGCTTATTCTATTGCATTGTATCTTTCCCCTTTCATTGTTTATCCCATTCTAAATGCTTGTGTAAATTTCTTGATGATTATAACATATATGTCTAGATCTTCCATCCTAGCATGAATTGAGTTTTAAAGGAATTTATAGGTTTTTTTGTAAATTTTCTCTTCTTCTTCTTATTTGTTTGCATCCCTTGACCTACCTAATTGTGTTTATTTATTGATTATGCCATTTAGATTCTAGTTTTATTTTAATTGAGATATTATTACTTCTTCTTGTGTACACCCCTTAGTCTTCTTATTTTGCTATTTCTTCTAGAATATGATCAAAATGCAAAAACATTAGAAAATACAACAAAAACAAAAAATCACTTTATCAATGGATACATATCATGCTTGTATTCCTATGATAGAGGATTTTCAAATTTATAATTTACACTTATGTTTCTAATGATATTATTTGAGTAGGTGAGATGTAATATATACAAATTATATGTATAGACACTTAATTTTGAGACAAGACTTGTTATTGCAATACTATTATTATCATTTTGTGCATATAGTTAATTGTTTTAGTTTAAGTGATTATTTGCATTGTTCCCATGTCTTTACCTTATCTCCTTCTTTGTTTGGCCCTATCTTATTCCTTTTCTTCTATTTTCTCTCTCTTATATGTTTTTTGGCTTTGAGGATCCCCTTGCTTCTCTTTCTCTCTCATATCTCTTCTCCTTCTCTATGTTTATTGTTATTTTAGGTTTTGAGTCACATTCAACAATCTACCAAATTTTCCCTGTAAGGATTCAATGTGCTGTTGAATTTGCCCCTATCATTTTTTGTGTCCTTGACCCCTTCCCTTTTATTTTGCTCACGTGGGCCTATTTTTTCAACTTATTTATTCCTCCTTGGTTTTGCTTGATCACTAATGTCTCTAATTTTAATTAGAGAAGGATGTATATATATATATATATATATATATATATATATATATATATATATATATATATATATATATATATATATATATATATATATATATCCTCCTAAAAACATTTAAAGAAAAATTAATAAGAGGAATTATCTATCATTTTCAAATACAGGCACACTCTACAAAGATGTATTCTAGTCTTAAGGATTTACATTCAAAGGTCTAGTGGTAACTTGTACCAAAATAGTGATAGGTGAATGTGCATGTACTTACATCTTCACTTAGGAAATGTAGGTTGAATCCCTTAATCAAAATATACATTCACATTATATAATAACTACTTGGGGTTTGATTTTGAGCATGTGGGATATGTAGTTGCAACTCGTTTGTGATTATCCAACCCACTTAGCCATTTTTTAATTTCTCCTCTTGCAAGCTAGTTTGGAAAATTAGGTCAAGAGACTAAAGAAGATAAATCACATAATTATACCCATAAATTTTGGAAAGTAAAGACACAATACTATACAACATCGCTTTATGCATCTATCCAAAAAGTCTAAAAATCATAACATGAATTGAGTACAAATTTAGAAACCATGGCCATATTTGTTGGCCAAATATTTATCATGCATTCAACAACTGAAACTATCATAGGCATATTTAGTGGTATAGATATAGGCACAAAATCCATCTGTGTGGATTTAGACCTCTATATTTCACATTGAGCTTTTTTTTCACCTGCATAGTCTTAATCCACTTCCATAATCCCAATAGTTTGCTAAGGTGTGTCTATTTCAACACTATTTTATCTTGATTTAATTATTTTACTTGTTCATTATCTTGTAATTATTTTGTGTGTTCTTATTAGAGGCCATAAGGTAGATTAATGTTTGTTTTAAACTATCATATCATTAATTTTCCTTGTGTACATATTTTTACTTGTTTTTCATTTTGTATTTCCCATTGTGTGTAAATTATATATTAACTTTTTGGTGATCCCAACCTAATTACATCTAACCTAGGGTTTCAAGCCCTCCCATCCATTAAGGTTTGTTGTTTTTGATTCACTTATAATTCTAGTTTTAACAGTTTCATTACCATATTATATCCTTAGATTTATTCTCCCTTTGTGTGTTCATAGTTTATAATATTTGCTTATCATCATGGTTCATATTAATGCAATGGATATTGTATTTGATTTAAAATATTATTTTGAATATAAATGATGCAAATTATGTTTTGAGTGATTTTTTTTATGATTGTATTATATAAAATTTTAAAATGCATCTTTTAACAAACCCTAATCATGTTACTAATTTTTTTTAAAGTTGTTATGTAAGTATTTAATGCTCACGATCCTCCTAGAGAACCTTCTAGGGTTTGCACTTGAATTCCTTCATCTTGTATGATTTGTAATCATTGTTTTTAATCTAAACCAATTTTCAATGGGTAACCATGTTTAATGATAATCATATGGCTCAACCCTTAAATGAACCCCTTAAGAACCCTAGTACTCGTATCCATGAAATAACTTCCATCATACATGTTATAGGTGACTTATAAAGACAAGTACACACCTTGTCTCTTATTTCCAAGTCATCCCATGCTAGGGATGATGCTAATGATATACCAAATAATTAAATTTTTTTTGAGTGATGAATAATCCTCTCCTTCATGGTTATTTCATGCCTACATTTCATTTAATTGATGGACAATGAGATCATTTTGTAGATCTTAAGGCATTTTATTCTTCTATTATAAGCTATGCTCACTTAAGTGCATTTATGCAAGCTATGCTCACTTAAGTGCATTTATGCTTAAGTTTTTTCCTTGAATCTAGATTGATGATGCCTTAGATTAGTTTCATGAATTACCTGGTGGATCCTTAATTATCTATCTCATGTTATAAGATTATTTCTTAGAATAATTTATCACTAATAGTGGATCTCATGCTACCTTTGAACATATCCCATCTATTCAACAAGGTCAAAATAAGAGCATTTACAACTACATTCTTAAATTCAAATGTAACATGCAATCTCTAATATATTATTCATTAAATCTAAAAAAATAATCCATATTTAATCATGGTATTTTACCTCCATTTAGATATCATAGACTTTACAATGCTTACCCATCCTTTGATCATATTTTTAATGTGGTCATAGCACTTGATGCAAGCAAATTCCATCTCATGAGACTTGAAATACATATTATTATATTTCTCAAAGTCTTAATAAAATTGGTGCACCTAAAATAATAAATCTAGACAATTGGATAAGAAAAGGGTGACTCCTCCAATAAGTTCTACACCATCCATTAGTGTATCACACCAATTGCTTAAATTATATAGTTCTATAAGTGTAATATTAAAAAGATGTTTGATTCAAATTTGATTACACTCCTTCCGATTAGAGACTATGACACATATCATGCACCAAACACATTTAGATCTAGCTTGTATTATGCCTATTATAGAAGCCATGGACATGCAACTAATAGATGTTATGCTTTGAAAGATAAAATATATGATCTTATGGAGAATGGTGACATTGAGCTTCATGAACATCATATTACCACTACTACATCTCATAAACATGAATAAACTATTTCACATGATATGAGATCTCCAAATGGAAAGTTGCTTAAGCAAAAAATTAATAAGAAATAATTACATAAGAAAGAGGCACCTAAGAAGGAATCTCCTATCAAAACATCCCTAAAAATATCAATTATTCAGTCAAGGCTTCCAATGATCTCACCACTAAGTATGCTTCATAGGAAGAGCCTTTGATCAATAATGTTTATTTAGAGGGACATCACCAAAAAGATTTATAGTAGATGATGAAGTTAAATTTAATATGTGTATTGTGACCTTCCTTGAATCCATTGGATATGATGTGGAATATTTAAGTAAAATATCTCTACCTAAAAGTGTGATAGTAGGATACATTTAGTTGCCTATATCACTTGGTCCCAGAACATGTCTCACTATGTTCCACACTATGTCATTTTTGCTTAAGTACAATGTGATATTAAGTATTCCTTGGCTACAATAAATGAGTGCAACACTTGATAATTTCCATGACCATATAACTTTTGATTTCCAAAGTGAAAAAAATTCACTTGTAATAGATATAAAAACTAAAAAGATAGAAGAACATTCCGAGGGGGATATGGTTACATCTAAAAAATGGGTACCAAAGTAAAAATATAATACCAATTTTGATAACCAAGAATCACAAGAGAATAAGAAATGTCTTGTAGATACAAATTTTGATTATAACAATGCATTTTAATCACTATGTCATTTTATTTTCAAACCCTTGAAAATGACAATTTTATACGTTAATCTATTTGCTTGTAGGCATATCATTCAATAGTCTTACCACCTACTTACTATGAGCTTCAACACATACATCATTAGTTGTAAGATATGCATTTTTTTATATAATGACATCACATGATTTACATTATTTGTTTACATATTAAATTAAACATTATTCCTTCTTGTCATTTCTCGTTTACATCATGGTGTCTTGAGGCAAAAAAACATAGAATATTAAATACAAAAACAAGTATATTAAAATAAATATACATATTAACATATACAAAAAACACATGTAGTGACAGGACCGAAAACTCCCCAAAGCTCTGACACAACTTGTCAGATTTAAGAGCACACATGATTACCAATGTATAAGCAACTAAACATGCGGAATCCAGAAGAACAAATAAATATCAATGAGAAAACACACAGAACATGAGAGGCAATATACAATTATATTCAACTCTTTACAAAGGAATCTACAACAAAGAGGTGGCACTCTTTCTTCCACATCCTGTGGGCTTACAGTAAACTTCCCTCCAGAGTAATCTTCTCTCATAGGTCACAACACACAGCTAACACAAGCTATTGTTCACCTCATTGCACATCTGTACAATCGAGTACACAACCGTACTCCAAGTAGATCTCTCCATGATCCTGCTGATGTATTGCTGTCACCTTGGATCTAATGTCCCCGCGCTGATCTCCTTTCTGAACCTCGCATCCATACACCCCTGCAAATCAAACCTGATCTTACTTAAACACACATGGGGAATCCTACTTGATTCCACCATGGGAAGAACTCTCCAAGCTTCACATAGCTCTTCTCTAAATTCTCCACTTAACAATACAACCCATGAGTCTCTCATATAGATCTCATGCATACACTAAAATTAGAAGAGCGGCTCAAAGACTCGAACTGGTCTTCACATGCAAACTCCGCATTCACTTAACTGACTGTTCGTCAACAGCAGTTTTGACCGCTACAGGTGATCGACGTCGGTCCCTGCCCTCCTGGAGGTGACCGACGCCGGCCGATCCTCTGCCGATGTCGGTTTCCCTTCTGCGTCCCCTGACCGACGTCGGTGTGGCATGCTGACGCCGGAGACTGCTTACTTTCAGAAACCTCCTCCTTCTGTTTGCAACAAGGTGAAGCTTTTAGCTCCACACCCTAACATGTAGTCTAAAAAATTGATGTGTATATATACCACAATAGGATAAAGTATCATACATCATAAAAAAATGGGGTCACACTATTCATAAACATCAAACATCCAGTCACCTTTTATGAGGCATGGGGGAGAGATCATCATCATCCTCACTCGTATCTCTGGCCAAATGATAGCTCATGATATAAATTTCCCCTACATTTGAGGGTATTTCCCTCATTCTAATGCCAGTGTATCTAATATGCTCAACCTTAGTCACTACATGAGCCTAAAGACATACAAAGTCCTTAAGAGTTTGTGCATGTGTCTCATGTACTCTACCCAACTTCACAATGAATGAAGCCACCGTAGCCTCAATTTATGGATCCATAGGTGCTCCCCACCTCCCATAGCCTATAATACCTACTGCTAAAACTACCTAAGAAGATATTTGATGTCATCATCCCTCTATTTCTTAACAAATAATTCTACATATAACCATGCCATCAAATCAAACAAATGATCATAAGCTCTAACAATATTTGTTTCCCTTTTTAAGGGACCATCTACCTCTGAGATGTCTCGTAAAAATAATTGCATGACCCTATTTAGCATGGTTATCCAAAGAGTTGATATTACTTTCAACACACATAGAGAAATCATTAGCATTTAAATAAGATAATCAAAGTATATTATGAAAATAAATGACAAAACACATAAACAAATATATATACCATTGTCCCTTAGGGTTGCTTGTGTAATAGGGCCTAAGGCCATCACAACCCCCATACTCCTACTTTGGCACCTACGTCATCCCTTCCAACATAAATGTTCATCCTTAAATTTGTCTAACAAGGGGCACACCATCACTACCCCCACATTACTATCTCCATCACCATCTCCACTCATTGTTTTAGGTGGAAACACTGAAAGTACTTATGCTCCCATCCACCATATTGTATAATGAATTATAATGCCCACATCATGAACTCTTGGATCCAAAAATGGGAGATCTACATCCCCATATACTATGTGTTTTATATTAGTAGACTTACGGGCCCATACCTATCCCTCTTGAGCCAAGCATCTTAAGAAGAACCTCGACACATGGCATACAAACTAACAATCCTATCATACTCAAAACTACCTCATCACTATATGAAACCAATATACATGTTATTTTTGGTCCCTATACCACATATTAATATGTATGTGTCACAACATATGCACATATTTAGGCTAGTTAGGGTGTAATTTGTAAGATATCCATATTATCTAGTTGGCATGGAGCTTGTCAAAAACCTATTTGAAAAGAATAATATCATGTCCCTTGACTCTTTGAGCCCAAGCATAAACCTATTTAGTCACAAATAACTCAACTTTTAACTACCCTACTAATGGTAATATTGGAAGTTTAACCATGACATTGTGCTCATAGGCCCAAACTTGTAGCAATGTCTCAACAATAAAACCAATAACACCCATTTCAATAGTAAACCTATATAGATCATAATATAAGTGGGTTATCATGGAACAACCATAACTATAAATAGTACAATTTTCCTCATTCTCTTGAATAATCATCCTCATACCATAAGCCAATGCATATCCACTAGTGTTAATGGAAATGAATGCAATAACCATAATGCACAAATACTTTTGCAAATATTGAGTTGTATCGATCATATCAGTGACAACCAAACCATCACTTATGCTCTTCTAGACATCCTAAGCAGCTAAGTAATATTGTCTCATTAAATGCCTCTCAGATCAATGCAATGATACCACTCTAAAATCATAACCCCTGATAGGTAGCCCAATTATATTCTATACATGCTCCAATTCCACAATCATCTCCCATGATGGTAGAATAAAGGTGCATAAGTCAAAATCCCACCTTTCAGCTAAGGCTATCATCAAATTTAAATACATGTGTACTAGCCCCAATTAGCTGACATGTTATAACATCTAAAATGTCATGCTTCATAATTATAATCCCTAAGAGATAGATCTTTAGGATTTGCTCAAACTTGACCCATATACATGTATAGTTGGGTGCAACAACAAGAGAATATAAATATATTGATTTTAAATAATGAAATAAACATGTTAAATCAATAAATGCATAGCATAAATACACTAAAAAATTCATAAGAAAATTTTAATTAATTCAATGTCAGATTCAACAGGAGTAGAGACATTTTTATCAATTAAGGGACAAATTCATTAGTCAGGGGATGTTCACTGAGGGTTCAATATGGTACCAAATTTTATAAAATTCAACATAGAATAATTTTTAAAAAATTGATTTCTTTTGACAAAGGTGGAAAAATAGTCCGTACATCATCTACAACCCCCCTAACAGTGACCCGAGCCCTCACATGTTCTAATATATAGGGGATAACCTCTCACCTAGCCATCATTTTCATAAAATTTAGAGCTCTAAATCAATGGAATTATAAAACAAAAGTGTGCAAAATATTTCTAAATTTGGAAATTATTTGTAGTTATACTTTTTAGATGACTTGCTATAATTAGTTTTTTACTGTATGATACCTTTTAAGGGCTAATTGTAACCAAATCTGCCCATTTTATCCACTCAAAGACATTTGAAAGGTTTTTTCAAAATTATTCACATTTTGAAAATATCTTGAGTCATTTTCTACCATTGAGGCATTTATTGCACCTTTTTAGGCACTTGTTACTTCTTTTCTAGAATTTTACTGATCATGTGCAACATTTTTCTGCACTAATTCTTATCATGATTACACCTATTTATACACATCATGTTTATTATTGACAAATAATATTAAAAAATTTCCCCTTTATTGTAGTGCCCATTTATTACATCGTGTTGTTAAAGAGGACATGTTTTTATGACTATCCTATTGACACTTGTATAACCCTTTGAGGCATGAGACCTATGTGTTAATTTTTTAATTTTGATTTAACATCTTACATATTATAAATATTTCTCACCACCACCTAAGGGCATCACATCCATTTGAAATAACATGTATTACACTCACATATTTCCTATTGGGGCATGATACCCACATACCTAAACATTTTCCCCTGAAGTTTAATTTGATACGTAATTCCTATAGAACTTCTCACACCCTAGTGTCTTATGAGCTACACACTATTCACATATCGAGATATTCCATTATCTCATGTACACGTTAACACATTGTTGGTTTTCACACATGATACATATAGTGTTATATTTTTGATATATATGAGCTTATATCTACATCAAGGGCATCATGTTTCCCATGTCACTTCATCCTCATATGAGGATGCACATATATAATGAGTTTAGTATGATGTTATTTATATTATGTGGTTTCCTACAAAAATGTTGTTTGTCCTTGTCTCCTACCAATTATATATTGGGGCATGCTTGTCACCCCCTTTCCTTTGGTACATCATCCTCATAGTAAGATGTGTACACATATTGAGCTTTTATGATTTTGGTTATTTGTTTAACCCTAAATTGAGATATATGGAGATAGGGTTAAAAATATATAAATAGTTCAAGCACAAGGTTAATAAACTAATTTATAACAAGCCAATTAATTGTGAACTTAGATAAATGAATATTTTGAATTATAATAATGAGATATGCTAAATATAGAAAGTACTAAGTTTTAAATATGCTCAATTGATTACAATACCAAAGAAAAATTATAGTTAGGTTTATTTTGTGCAAGCATATTTGGTCTAGAAACATGTGGAAAGTATACAGGATCAATATTCTGGATCAATTGTCATATTCTATAAATTATGATTCTATAATTACGTACACTACTATCATATCTAGAAATTAATGTCGATGCTAGTGTCTAGCTATGATGCAGGTGTCCAATAAGAAATAATGACTAATTTTTGATGTGACCAAATTTTTTTAATCTAGGTTTTTTGTCACCTTTTTGTTGATATATTTAGATCTGGGATACAAGTTATCACTCTTTACTAATTGATAAAACCCTTTCTCTTCACACTTCATCATTGGAATGAGTTTGCTAAAACCATATCCAATAATCTGATGAGGGCCTCAAACTTATGTAGTTATCCCCTATTTGTGGGAATGTGTATGCATAAGGGTGAAATATTCTATACAAATGTGTATGCAATGATCTAGCTTTTACTTTGACAAATATCACTCATGGGATCCTCTTTGAATGATTTGAACTTGTAATATGACTATTCCTATGCTTGATATGTAATAAGGATGAATATGATAAAATAGCTTATTTGTGCAGTTGATCAATTGAGCTTTATAAGGTGTTTGCTTGGTATTTACTAGACAAATAATGAGAAGGATTGGACTTGTATTTATACCACACATTTTGAAAATATTTCATAGTTGGGTTCAATAATACAAATAGGTTGACCCATAGGTTATGAAACATTTATAATTTGGATGACTTTTCACAACTGGACACTAGATAAGGATTTAGACACTATCATCGATGGTAGTGTCCCTCTATGGCTGCTAGTTTCTAGAAAGATAGAAAGTAGGTACATATCTAAAATTGATGGTGAAATATGTTTATCAGGTTTTAATCTTTCTATGTAATGTAATAGACCTAGGTCATTAGAATGATTAGATCAAACAAAGAGATAAACATTAGACATAGTTAAATGGTGAATGTGAGCCTTTCAGTAACAACGAGGTATAAAATTGAAGAGTAAAGCCTTTATTGATATTTTTCATATGTACAAGACTGAGATGCTATAAAAATTTAGTTTTAGTATCTACATTCCACACCCATTTAATTTAGTAATGCATAAGGATGAAGTTAACAGTTTAAAGGAAAGAAATGTATAAATAGGTGTGTACAACACACTTTACCTTTGTTTGATCCCACTTTGAATGTTTTATTGGTGCATGTCATGTAATGAAGAGCATGTTATAGTATAAATAAATGCATATAATTTGAAATAATTGAAATGATTAAAAATAAAGAAAGCAAGGAAGGAGTACACTGGTGTGTCGATGCAACCATGTTGCCTCTTAATGTTTTAACTTGGTAAATATGCTTCCTTATGAAGTATTAGATTTGGAATAGGTTTAGACCTAAAACTTATATATTTAAAGAGGGAGACTGGAATGTACTATTCCCCCAATATGGTGTAAATATGAGTTGTGACATGACCATTGAGATCATTACATCTCAATCATACAACTCAAATGTGAATATGTAATTTGGTGAGGGTGAGTAATTTAATCAATGCGTCCTATAAATCTAGTGAGATTGGATTATTTAATCACTTCAAACTATAAATATGGTGAGTTTTAATGATTTAATCACTTCAACCTATAAATTGAACCAATTGCTATAATAGAAAAAGTTCAATAATAGTACATCCTGGTGTAATTAGTGTGTCTTAGTGAATAGTATAAGTGGTGAACTTTGTAATTTTTGTGAAATATCATGGCATATTCACCTCTAATATGTCTAAGTTGGAGTATATGTGTCATAAATAAATTTTTTTGTTTCAAATATATGCAAAGTTTGTGCAATATATAGGATTCTGACCCAAGTGCATATCTAAATCATGAAACTAAACTGGAGATTATGCAAGTGTGGAAGTCATTTATTTATGACATACCCCCACTAACATTTAAATATATTGAGTAATTTTTATAAGTGTGGAGGTCATGTATTTATGACATGTCCCTACTAAACTATGAAAACTATGAAAAATATGGAGGTCATTCTTCTATGACATGCCCCCATTGATATGCCCCAATTTTGAGGTGAGAAATATAATTTGGTAGGTACCTTGCCTCAAAAAGATAAGATAGTTATATAATCTATGTATGAATAATGTAGCATATAAGGATAACATGTCTAAGTAGATATATAGATGAATCTCACAACACGTGATCACATCAAGTACTAAGATGCATGATATAGATCATGGCAATGTCTAGAAAGTAACAGTACAAGCTCAGTAAACAATCAAACACACACACAAAAAAACTCAATGTAATTCAAAATAATGGTCCAAGGAGACCACATCTAAGGGGCATGTTCTAATGTTTCACAATCGAAAGGGATGACATATTTAAATGCCCAATCAACATAGAATTACATATTCAAATGTCCAATCAACATACAATGGTATAGGGGCTAAAAAGCAAGGAACATATTCAAATGTTTCACAACCAAGATAATAAAAAGCAATGAAATACACTTAAGTGAGAATTAGATGAATCATAAGTAACTAACATAAGCATATGACATTATTCCCTACATATATGTGTTAGCAAATAACATTATGTAACATAGCATATCAAGTATACTGTGAAAAATATAAGCATGGATATAGATATGTGTAAGTGTCAGTATATAAGATAAAATATGATAATGGATAAATGATCATAAAAGATATGTAATATGTATCAATCATGATCAAATAAGTATATTCCCCCAACATACTATATGACATGGGTAGAGGAGAAGTCCAACATCTAAAAAGTCCCTATATCAAGTGTTTGGGTATGCCTGTATCACACTCAAAGATATGTAAAACATATGCGTATATATAAATGAAATGATATATATCTACTAACATTAACCAAACAACATAGATCCCAAGGAGCTAATAAAACACGGGAATGGTGTTTTTTTTTGTAATTTTAAATTATTTAAATATTTTTGTATTTGATTGAATATTAGATTTTTTTGTATCTTTGGAATATTTGAAAAGAAAAGGTTAGCCTATGATCCCATCCAAGGGGTGATCATAAGTATCTCCAAACTAAAAATATGGTACATTGAAATAGTGGTACTTATAAGGAGCATGCACATGTGTCACATTTGGATCTGTAGAATTTGTGGTACACTAGTATGTATAATAGGACTTTATGGTCATGAAGAAATAATAAAAGGAGTAGGGTTTGTGGAACCCAACATTTAGTTCTTTGTAGTTTCTTTGGAGTAACAATAATTGGAACATTTTGAAGTGTTCTAGGAGTTTTTTAAAATTCATAAGTTATCCAATGATCTTAGGATGTGGATGAAAATCTATGAGTGGTAAATGAATAACATCTCCTGAATGAGTGTCATATATATGCATAGTAGATAAGAAAGTGAATCATGCTCTTTTGGTAAGTTTGTACATGGTATATTTAGTTTTATGTGTGTCAGTGATAAATTCAACCAATATATACTAGGTTTTGTAGGTATGAATATATTATGTGGTAAAGTATCGAGCAAATATGCACATAGTTTTTTGGATTGTTCATCTAAAGATAGTTTACCATCTATATGAGTAGTGAGAGTAAAAAGGTTTTGATATGATGAAGGGATTTTAGTTTCCCCCTTTGTAACCACATTTAGAACTTTAGATTTGTCAAGCATCTCATGATTTTTAACCTATTTTATTATATATCCTATTTTAAGCATTTGATGTGCCCATTGCTCTTTGTGTAACATTTCCTTTTATAATTATTCTTTTTTTACCTATTCTTGTTCCAAGTTTTTCTTTTCTTATTCCATTTGTGCAGTTTATTTATATATGTTTCTATTTACAGGTTCTTGTTATTTCACATTAATAAAATGAATATACATATTTTAATTATTTGCATTAGTATTGCTAATATATCCCAAGCCTTGATGATCATTATGATCAGTTGTGGAGATAGGATGAGTGATGCCTTGTACATGTTTTCCCAATCATTGACCATGATAACCAAAGTGGTGTAGATATTGTTGTCCAAAACCATGCTTTTTTCAAAGTTGAGATCATTATTGAGAGGGATATTTGTATCCCTTTCTTGGACTAATTATGCCATTTGAGATTGTTTTTGTTCTGAATGATTCTTTGGTAGCAATATTTTTAGTTTTGGCACTTATGGTTTAAGAGAGTTACTCATAATGTGAGTGGTTTTCTTGATATATGTATCAAAGATAGGATCATCATTGTCTTTGAGACTTTGTATCTTTTTCTTTAATTTAAAACAATAATCTGTATGATGCATATGCATTCTATAATATGCACAATAGTATTTGGATCTCCTTTTAGGATGTAGAGGAGGCAGTTGGATCACTTCATTTCAAAGCATTTCTCTTAGGATTTCACTTGGAATCTTAGTAGCCTTTGGTATAATATTTAAATCACTTGTTTTATATGTATTTTATTTTAGCTTTTCATTCAAAAGTGAAACCTTGTTCGGTATAACATTGCTAGATGAAGATGTAAAGACATTATTAACACTAGGATAATTTGGATTTTGTAGGTATGTGATCTAATTTTCTAATGATGTGATCTTTTCACTGAAATAATAAATTTTATTTTATAGCTCTTATATTAACTTGATCATAGTTATGTTTTGATATTTGAGGGATTCATAAGCACCAACCCTAGGTACTTCAGATTGAATATGTATACATCATTTAAAGGAGATGTGGAAGGTGGAGATGTTTAAGGAAGGGTATATTGATTACCTTCATTTGAAAACATATAATGGGCCACCTTACCCCTTGAAGAAGTGATAACATGATAGGAAATAAAATAGTGATATATTCTAAAGACATATATGAGAATATGATAAGAGAGTCAATGGGAATAATCCAACATGATAGGAACAATTAGAACTGGATAATTTACTGCAATCTGAAACCCTAAAAGGCTATAGGGTAAGCTAGGTTTTTCACAATAAGGATATAAAAATTTCATAATATTGGCTAATTATTTTAGAAACCTGAGAAATATTTTTCATAAATTACAACAAACATGCAAAACCCATAAAAAAAGGGAAAATAGGTATCCCTTTGGCATTGTATATCAAGATGTATTAAAAATAGTAAATTGAATATTTTGAAAACTCCATACATAAATTTAACAAGTAAAAATAAGTTTCTTGTTATATTAATTGAAACATGAAAACCGTTTAGGAATTTTTAAAATGAGCTATTATGAATCATAAATAGGCTAAATAATGTGGAATGTTTCACAAACAAAACCCTATATTTTAAATAAAGAACAATAATTGTGATATATCAAGAAAATATTTTAGAGATCTAAGAGAGGTTTTTGAATAAAATATTAATTTTGATGAAACCCAAAAACTCATATGAAAATAGGTACACCATTCACCATATATGTCAATATTTACTAAACATAGTAAGTTACAAAAATTGAAAAATCCTTATAGAATTTACTCAAATAAAAAGAGGTTGTATACCAAATCAACTTGAGTAGGATAAACCTCTAAGGAATTCTAAAAAGGAGCTGTTAGGAAGCCGAAATGTGCTAATCAAGGAAGAAGAAATTACAAGTTATGAACATGAAACCCTTGTAACTAGATGAGTGTAAAACCCTATGGTAATATTATAGATCTAAAAATCAATCATAGTAAGTTGAAACCCTAAGAGGTTGAAAACTCTAGAACAAGCTAGGTTTTCAAAGGAAGACTTAGAGGTTGGTTTCACCAAATGTTTGATCTTAAATTGAGATATATGGGGATAGGGTTAAGAATATAAAAATAATTCAATCATAAGGGTGATAAATTAATATATAGTAGGGCAATTAATTGCAAACTTAGATAAATGAATATTTTGAATTATAATAATGAGATATGATAAATATAGACAATAATAAATTTGAAAGATGTTAAATTGATTGAAATGCCAAAGATAAATGATACTTAGCTGGGTTTACTATACACAAATAAATCTAGAATACAAATAAGTAAAAAGTATGTAGGATCAATATTTTAGATCAATCATCAGATTCAATAAATTATACTTTAGTAACTGCAAACACTACCATCAAATCTAGACACTATCATCAATGCTACTGTTTGGATGAGATGTAAGTGTCTAGTACATAATAATGACTAGATTTTAATGTGACCAACTTCAGTATTATATGTTTTCAGTCATTTTTATAATAATATATTCAAATTTGGGCTACAAGTTGTCACTCTTTACCAATTAATTAAACCCTATCTCTTCATCCTTCTTTACCCAAGTGGAATGAGTTTGATAAAAATGGTTTAATGGGCCCATGGTGTCGAGCTAACCTCATTGAACCTTTATCACTGAGCATTGCCTACATATCCAATACTCTAAGGAGGGCCTCAGATTTATGTAGTTCTCCCTATGTGTGGGAATGTGTATGCATAAGGGTGAAATATGCTATATGAAGATGCATGCATTGATCTAGCTCATAATTTGACAAATATTGCTCATGGACTACTCTTTGAATGCTTTAGACTTGTAAAATGGTTTATTTTGTGATTGATATACAAATAGGGATGAATATAGCATAATAATTTCATTGTGTAATTGATTGATTGAGATTTAGTAGGTGTTTGCTCAGTATTTATTAGATGAACAATGAGAAGGCTTAGACTTGTATTTATACCACACCTTTTGAAAATATTTCATGGTAGGGTTCAATAAGATAAACAGGCTAACTCATAAGTTTCAAAACACTTAAAATTTAGATGAATTTGGTAATTAGACACTAGATAAGGATCTAGACACTATCATCGATGGTAGTGTCCCTCTATGGCTGATAACATCTAGAGGGCTAGAAAATAGGTACATATCTAAAGTTAATAGTGAAGTATGTTTATCACATTTTAAGATTTTTATGTAGTGTAGGAGACTTGGGTCATCAAAATGATATGAATCGGATTGAGACATAAGGATTTAGGCACAATGATATGGTGAATGTGAACCTTTCTGTAGTAGGGAGGTCTAGAATTGAAGGGTAGAGCCCGAATTGATAAATGTCAAATATACAAGACTAAGATGCTATAAATATTCAATTTTAGTATCTACAACATTTTCATATGCTTTAACATGGATTCATTACATAATTATACTTGCATCTATGAGAGGGGCATATACTTTCCCCCATTTACTGATTCATACGCTCCTTAGAGTTATATTTTCACAATGGATATTACATGATGCATATTACTTGTTTGTCTTACTATTAAATGCTACATGTTAATATTTCATGATGGTTACATATGGGTTTACATGAATATTACTTTATAATGATTGCATACATGAGTTTGTATGAATTTTTCAAGCCTTTGACTATATTCTATTATAACACATTATGTTTTTAACTGTCTTTTGAGATTAGAAATTGTAGGATTAGGTTTTACAATCCCTCATCTCAAAAGGAAACATATATCCTAATAATTTATAGAGTTTTAGAATTGATTAAAATATTTAGAAAAATATTTGAGCAAGAGAATAAGTGAATTTGAGCGAACTTGAATGAATTGAGAGCACTAGAAATGGTCCATTTATCTACTTCCATGATCAATAAGTGGATTACATTTATATAAATTCCCAAGAAGTTTTACCTATGACTAGAATTTGTCTCCAAAGTTCCTATCAGAATAATCAAAATGGTGTTGGTTTATTCAAAATCAGAGGCAACATGGGTTTGATTACAAATATGTATAGTCATTCCTATGCTCATTTTCAATTCATATTTTTCAAATTTATCATTTTTGGCATCGATTTAATACAACATTGAATAATTATGGGTATAAGGCCATTTCTCACAAGTGTACAAAAACTTTATAAATAATCAAGGTGTGGATGGATGAATGGAAATAGTTCATCCCTCATTCCATAGGTAAGTCAAGGTACGTGCTTTAATTATATAATATTTTATTTTGAATTATGCATGCATTAAAACACTACATAATCAAAGTAGGGGTATTAAGTAGACACCTAATTTGTTACAAGGCTTGTTATTGTAATATTTTTATTATTATTTTGTGTATATGGTCTATTAGTTTAGTTTAGTTACTTATTGGCACTTTTCCATAGTGTTTATTGTGTCTCCTTCTTCTCTATGTGGCCCCGTCTTATTAAATATTTTTTATTTTATCTCTCTCCTAAATTTTATGGATTTGGTGATACTTTCCCTATATTTCTCTCTCTTGTCTCTTTTCCCTCTTTCCATTTATTTATTTTGGGACATATTCGATAGTCTATTGAATTTACCTTATGCAGATTCAATGGCATGTGGAATTTGTTCATGTTGTTTTCATGGGCCCTTGGCCCCCTTCCATTTTATTTCTCTCATGTGGGCCTATTTTTTCAACTTATTTATTCATCCTTGGGTCAGCTTGCATGCCAATATGCCACTATTTTTAATTATAAAAGGATATTTATACAAAACCTCATAGAGGCATTTAGAGAACAAGTGAAGAGAGTTATTTCAATTATTCTAACACATCATCTTGTAGATCTTCCAGTTATGGCAATGGTGATAATAAAAGGGAGTGGTAGTAATGCAGGGTAGTGGAAGGTCAATGGTAATGGGTGGGAAAAATAATTTTCAAGTCTTGACTCGAAGAGGGAGAAAGGGAATGGAGATGGATAAACAAAGCTCACATGGGATAGTAGGTTTGACACCATGTTAATGTAAGTATTGACACAAGAAATCTCTTTGTAAAAATGTAACATTTTTTACTCTGATATCTCTAAGCTAATGCCAGGTAAGACGTCTTAGTGTGATAGATTGATTGGCTATTGGGAATGAAGGAGATGAAACCTTTAGAACATATGAAAACCATCAAAGATAGAAAGAATATACACATTGAAATCACTCCCTCTCTCCTAAATCATGCTACATCAAGAATAAAACAAGCTCTTGTGGGGAAGTTCATGGGAATGATATCTAACATAGACTCTTTCAGAGTGTGGGAAAATAAAAAATGGTACACAAAAGGCCATATGTAAATGCTATAAATGGTGAATGGTTTCTTCATTATTAGATTTAATAACTTGAAGAATAGTACTAATATTCTAGCTAGAGGTTCATGGTTCTTAAAAAATTTGGGCCTTTTTCTCAAGAAATGGAAACTGGGTTTTGAACTTGAAAAGGAGAGCATAAACCAAATGCCCATCTGGGTTAGACTTCTAGGTCTCCTAATCAAGTTTTTAGAGGAGAATCTATTTTCTAGCATAGCCAAATCATTTGGGTATCTTATAGCTTTAGATTCAACAACCAAGGCATGAACTAGACTTGTTCATGCCAGATTTTGTGTGAACACTTTTGTTAACCAAGAGTTACCAAAATCCATAGTGTTACACATGGTTTTAGAACATAAAAGATAGAATTTTAAATATCCACTATGATGTGTGACAAATCCCACAAATTGGGGCATTCATCAAAAGTGTGTTTTTGGGTCCAAACACAACAACATGTTAAAGAAAGGGAGGAGTTTCATTTAACAAGATGGATCCTGAGATCACTCTTCCAAGTTTAGATATAGTTAGTCGTAGCTCTAATCATATCAAAGTAGATAAGTTGAGCTTATAAGGGAAGAAAAATGATGAACTAGAAATAAAACACACACCAAAAAAGGTGAATATGGCTTAGTTAGGTAAAGGATAAAAATAAAACCCTTTTGAATAATATTCAATAGAAATATAGAAACATGCAGACAAGCAAGAGTGAGTTATGGAAAAAGATTAAGTCATTCATAGAATAAACATAGTGGAAAATTAGGATAATAAGGCTATTAGCATATAGACTCAAAACAAATTTCAAATCTTGGAGCAAGAGATAGAAGTGAAAGATTGGAATGAGCAAGAATCAGAACCAAAGGAAACCACACAAAATAAAGTTGTTATTTTGGGAATGAGTAGTGAGGAGAATAGAGACAATAAGTTAAAACAGATCACTCCTAAAAGCAACACAAATATAAAGGTAATGTCTTCAATGGTCAATAAAAGGGGCATAAAAGGTCCAAATATCAAAACTCCACCTAAATGAGGAAAACCATCTAAAAAGAAGCTCCTTTTTAAATTAACCCAAGAAGATATAACAAATGGAAATCAAAAGACTCTCCCTTTTAAAGGGGGTATTTCTTCTCCAAAATGTTAATAATGTTGATCCTGATATAGAACATACGAGGGATGCACAATATAGGAAAGGATAAGGTCTTTAGAGATTTTAGAAATAATAATAAGGCAACAATTTTGGCTATTCAAGAATCTAAGATAGAGGAAAGTTATTTTTTTCAACATAAAAAGTTACACTGGAATGAAGTGGAAGCAGTTTGCATTAGTGCTTCAAGAGCATCTAGAGGACTGATTACATTTTCGGATCCTGAGTACCTAATAGGGGAACCCATTCTCAAGTCCCAACACCATGTGGCCGTCTTATTTACAAATATTATAGAGAACAAACAATGGATTTTTTTGAATGTGTATACTCCAAACACAAGGGTAACACACAAAAATTTATGGAAGGATATCAGATATTTCATAATAAATTACACTCATATTCCATGGATTCTGGCGAGATATTTTAACTCACCCCTGCACCTAGGAGAAAAAAGGGAGGTAATATAGTTTGTATGGATAGTATGGATGGTTTATCTTCTTTGATAGCTGACATTGGTTTAATGGATTTATAACTTAGGGGGATAAAATTTACTTGGACTAATCAGAGACTTAGAGAAAATCTTATACAATGTATACTTGATAGTTTTTTCATCTCTTTAGATTGGCTACAACACAAGGATCTTGAACTCAAAATGTTACAAAAAATTGGGTCAGATCACTCCCCTTTGGAATTAAACATTTGATTAGTAGACCAAGGATTCTAGATACCCATTCCATATGGAACACATGTGGTTCACTCATTTAGATATCTAGGACAAAATGGTGGAGTGGTGGATAAAGAATGTTAGAGGTTTGGCCATGTACAATCTAGCTAAAATTTTCAAGAAGTTTAAACTTAAGTTCAAACTTTGGAACAAACAAATGTTTGGTAATGTCCATATGTAAAAAAAGGCCATCAAAGTAGATCTAGTTAAGATAGAAGAAGAAATTAAAGAAAAGGGGTATGAATTAGAGACTCAGAACACAAACAAACAATTGTAATGTGAGTACCATACTATAGCAGCTAGAGAAGAATCTTAAACAATAGGTTTTTCCATATGTCTATTATCCTCCTATGATGAGGAGATTAAACAATCAAGTGTTCTTTTCTCTAAGAATCTGTATAAAAATGACTTCAAGAAAAACATTGGGTTTGAACATGAATTCTTTCATATAATACCAAAATTGATGAATATAATGATATGCTTACTACTAGTACCACTAATGAGGACCTAAAATTTGTCATTTCTAGGATGAATTTGGACAAGGCCCCCATTCCAGATGGGATTCCAATTGCCTTCTTCAAGACTTTTTGGAATATTATTGGTGAAGATGTTATTGCAGTCGTAAATGAATTTTTAGACTCTGGATAGTTGATCAAAGAATTTAACCATGCTTTTATTGTGCTTATACCTAAGAAAGAAGGGGTATTTAATTTGGTAGACTTCTAGCCCGTTAGCCTATGCAAATCTTTCTACAAAATCATTACCAATCTTATTACCTTGAGAATGCATCTAAGCATTGAAAAAATTATTCAATCCAAGTAAGGAGGTTTTGTACTAAGAAGATAAATCCAAGATGGAGTTATTGTGATTCATTAAGCGGTATATTCTATGGAAAAAATAAAAAATATAGTTATGGTTCTTAAATTAGATATGGCCAAGGCATATGATAGATTGGAGTAGAGCTATCTAGATAGAGTGATGACTCAATTTGGTTTCAATGATAAATTTAAAAATATCATTAGAGCGTGTATAACCACTTGCATGTTTTATGTGCTAGTTAATGGAGTGGTGTATGGAGTTTTTAGAAGTGTTAAAGGTGTTCGATAGGGAGATCCTCTATTTCCATTCCTTTTCATCATCATGGTAGAATCATTTAATAGATACATTTCCAAGGCTTTGGGTGATGATCAATTAAGAGGCTTCAAACTGGCTAGATTTGTTGAGCCCATGATGCATCACCAATTCACTAATAACATTATTTTGTTGGTTGAAGCTTCTATGCTGGAAGCTAGAATAATAAAAAATATTTTGGTTATGTACGAACATGTTTCTAATTAGAAGATTAATTTTGAAAAGATCTCAATCTATTTTTTCAATACTCTGATGGCTAGACAAGCTAGGATAGTTACACTAATGGGTTTACAAATTAAATAACTTCCTTCCACTTACGTAGGAATGCCACTCATTAGTAATCAACTCTAGGTTTCAACATGGAATCTGTTGATATAAATATTCCAAAAAAGGCTCGGAAGATGGAAAGGTAAACTCTTATCTTAGGTTGGGAAGGTAGTGTTGATTAAGAGTGTCTTACAAAGTCTCTCGGTTTACATACCATCCTTGTTTAATTTGCCCAAGGGAGTGGAGGATAAACTTATTAAAATCTAAATAAACTTTCTTTGGGTCAAGATGGAGGAAAAAAGTAAATTCTATTTGGTAGCGTGGAATAAAGTTTGCAACAAAACAGCATGGTGGTCTGGGCATTAGAAATTACAATTAATTAACAAAGCTCTAATTTCCAAATTTGTTTAGAGATTTATAACTAAGAATTCAGTTTGGGGAAAGATTATATCCTTTAAATATCTCAAAGGAAGAGACCCAATTGTCATTCTGACTGAGGATCATTTTGTGAGAGGCTCTCATATTTGGAATTTTTAACCGGTAATAAAGAGTTAATAAATGAAGGGTCAAAATGGCAAATAGGTGATGGTACAAACAATAGATTTTTGGAAGGATAACTAGAGCATGGAGTTGACACCTATTCAGAGGGATATTGGTTTTCATCTTTAGGAAAATTTGAGGCAAAAGTATGGGGATAAAGTCATTGAATATTGGCAAATAAAGGAGGGAGTTAGACAACAAAAAGAGATGAGTCTGGACATCATAAATTAGAATCATAATTTAAAGTTAGTAGAGATAAATAATGTATTGTATATTATCCATATCCTAGGGGTAGATAATGAAGATAAACTGGTCTGGAAGGACTCTTTTGATGACCAATATAAAGTTAAATCAAGTTATGATCTTATTTCTCAAGAACAAGAGGATGAGGTTAACTGGAAAAGGGTGTGAGATAAATGTCTTACTCCAAAAATTAGATTCTTCTTATGGGTTGCTATTTAAAACAAAATTTTGATAGTGTATAATCTGAGGAAAATATGATGCATCATTACAAATATATGTGTGTTGTGCGAAGAGGATAATGAACATGTGTTTCATTTATTAGTACATTGCTATTTCATGCAAAAAAATTGGATTTTTTTTCATTTAAAAATTCAATATTTCATGGGTACAAACTAGTTCACTTAGGGAAGTATGGATGTCTTGGAGTTATCCTTTCAAAAAATCGCATCTCAAACAAATATGGAACTTAACTATGCCACACATTATATGGAGGATTTGGGGAGCAAGAAATAATAAAATCTTCAGGGATAATAAGTGAAACAATAAGGATATATCTAAAAGAATATTTAATTATATCAAAGAAAACTATAGGACAGTTCAAATCAAGAAATCTAAAAATTTGCTCTCCTGTGAACAAATTCCAGCTCATAATTGGTAAATAGACACTTCAGACTTAGGGAAACTAGACCCAAAGATGAAATAAGAAATATAATGAAGTGGAAACCCCTTCTCAAGGGATGGATGAATCTCAATTTTGATGGATCTTTAAAGAGAAATTTGGGAGCATTAGGGGGGTAGAATTATTAGAGATTATAAGGGTAAGTTAATTTACACTTATGCGAGAGATAAGGGTAAAAAAAGAACCATTGGGATAAAGATCTAACTTCACTATAGGGGATCATATTGGCAAAGCAAATTAATGCATAAAATCTCTTGGTGGAGGGTGACTTCTTGAACATTATTAATTGTTTGAATGGTAAAAATCCTATAGGATGGTCTATCAAGCATGTCATTTATGAAGCTAGAGACATTTTAAACTCTTTTCAATAGGTGTGCATCCAACACACTTATAAAGAAGGGAATGGGATTGATGTCTGGTTTGTAAACAAGGGAGTCAACAATGTGGGTTTTAAAACTTGAATTGGCCATGAAGACCTCTCTAGGGAGTTGATTCTAAAAGATACTAATGAAGGAAATAACTATGTTAATAATGTTATGAATATGGATGCTTTCCCAAGTGTCTAGATGCGATGTGAATTTGTATAAAATGAGTCGAGGACTTAGGACTTATGTATCTAATTTTAGGGGTTCTAAAGAGAAGCATCCAGAAGGGGAAAAACATCTCAAAGATGACTAAAACACTATACACGATTGATGCTCTTTTTGGATAGTCCAGGAGAACAAAGATGATAGATGTAACTGGAGTGAAGATAAGAGGAATACAATGGGCCTACAAACATGATCAAACCTAAACTCCAATTAGAAGTTAAAAATAATGAAAGAGTTTAGACTGATTTATAAGTAAGTGGTTTTGTAGGATTTATGGAAAGAGTTGAAGGTTTCGACAAACATCTCTTTATCATGATTGCAAAGGCTTGGGAAGATAAGTCTATGACCATTAATGGAGTCATGCTTGACATTATGGAGGAACTTATCTCACATGCGATAGGCCTTACAATTAAGGAGACTAAGAGACACTACACTATAAGAGAATTCAAACTAGATAAAGATGCTTTTTTGGAAGATGATGAGTAGTTGGTGCAACTACATATTGGATTTGGCAGAGAATATCTTCCTAGGCCATTCATTGAGGTAGATTTTCATTTAATTTAGTACATTACTTTAGAAGGTAGATATAATGTGGTGAGATGGTTTATGTTCATAATGCTAAATTATTTTAGTCATGGGCTATATTTTAGTCTTCCTTTCTTTATTCTCAAATCTATGGAGACTTTTATACTGAAATTCAATAATGGAAATTATTCTGCTCTAAGACATGAGGGGGTAATTTTCCTTATTTTCAAGTACTTTAAAGGCATAAAAAAAATCATGCCTGACATCTTTCAAAACTAGAAATAGAATCCTAAGGAGGGTCCGGTAGATACAAGGAAGATTTAAAAAGTTTGGATCAAACATCCAGGGAGTTTGAGCAGGATTTCGGGGAGTAAGAAAAAATTTGTTGAGAAGGAAATTGTCAAGAAAGGGAAAACTATTGAAAAATACCAGGACAACATTAAAAGGAGACTAAGAATTGCATCAAAAACCTCTGAACATAACAAAGAAGAACAGGGGAACCAAGGGAGCAAGAACTTACAGGAGGTGTAAAAAAAGAGGGGTGATGAGTCAATCATTATCGTGGATAGAGACAGTAAGGAGATGAAAGATCCTAGTAAAGAGGAAGAGAAGAATAGAGAGCAGGATTAGGTCCAAATAGTTGTTGATAAAAAGAAAGATATAGAGGATATTATATCTCTAGAGAAAAGGGAGTTAACATAGAACCAAATGGACCAAAATGTGGAGTTCAATAATCTTGTGGCTTCACTCAAAGGAAAGGAGAATGCATATAGATTATGGAAAAACTCGATCTCTAGAAAGACATAATGAGGTGGTTTATGCATGATATTATGGATCTAAAGGTAAAGATGAATGTGCTTTAGCAAGAGAATGCTAAAATGTCTCAAACCTTGGTAGATAGAGAGGAGGACATTCAAATTCAACACCTGAAGTTTAGATTGGAGTTACTAGAACATGCTAATGAGAATATATGAAATAAGATAAGTTTTCTTATTAATTTAAGTAAGGCTATAATGTATGAAGGTATTCAAAATGTTGAAAATCTTAGGGCACATATTAAAGAATTATTTGAACCTAGCTATGTTGGGAAAGGTAAGGGCAAAAAGAGGCAGATTAGTAGTGCTCAACACACAATAGACCATGTAAGTTTATTGATGCAAATAGATATGAATCTCAAGAAAATGAAGGCATGATGGGAAGATGTGCCTAGAAACCTAGAATTAGATTAGTTTTTTTGTTGTTTTAGGATTGTATCGAGCCTATTTTGTATATGTTTCTGAACTGTATTGGTCCTTATTTTTCTATTTGGTTTGGATGGCTTGTTGTTTCTTTTGTACTTTAACTTCTCCTAGGGTTTGGGGACCCTAGTTCAAAAAAAAAACCCTTTAATATAAATTAAAAAAATAAGTGAAAAGAGGAATTATCTAATATTTTAAAGACTAGGCAGACTATAAAAATATTTATTTATGTTCATAATGATTTGAATTAAAAAGTTTATGGCATCTTGTACCAAAATAAATATAGGAAAATGTGCATTTAGTTACATCTCCATTTAGGAAGGGAAGGTTGAATCCCTTACTCAAAATCTACAATCAAACTATACAAAACTACATGGGGTCTGGTTCTGAGCATATGGGATGCATAATTGCAACTCCCTTATGGTTGCTTGATAAATAAAACATTTTTTATATTTATCCTCTTGCAAGTTTGTGTGATGAATAAGGTCAAGAAGATAAATTTAAAAATTGTACATGTGAATTTTATAAATCAAAGGCACGTGATTATATAAAATCACTCTACGCACCTATCAAAAAATATTTGAATCAAATAGTGATCAAAATATAGATTTGATGTTCATGAACAATTTTTTTGGTGAAATACTTAATGCACATTTGGTGGATAAAATTTTCCTAGGCATATTTGATAGTACAAAAATAATTATTAAATAATTCCTTGTGGATTTAGACCTGCACATTTTATATAGAGATTCTCTGCCACCTACATAGTCCTAATCCACTTCCAAAATCCAAAGATTATACTAAAGAGTGGTCATTTGATCATTATTTTTTATATATTTTCTTAGTTTACTTGTTCATTATCTTGTCATTGTTTCATTTTTTCTTATTAGAGGCCACAAGGGAGATTAACTTTTGTTTTCAACCGTCATATCAGTAAACTCTCTTATGTGCATAGTTTTACCTATTTTTTATATTATATTTCCCATTGTGTGAGATTTAGATAAAACAATATGACTATGGATTATTATATGTTATATGGCTACTTTTTTCCCCACACCCTTGGAGGCATGATCACATTGGTGGTACTCCATACCTTAAGACCATCTTTGTACATTGAATTTCATAGTGATATCATTTTTTTATTTTCATTTATCATGTTGAGCTATTTTGTATTAATTATAATATATCTTGCTAGTTGTAGACACCCAAATTTGGTACAAGTCTCTTTTATTTAGTATCTTTGACCTATTCTTACAAAATCAGCCCACTTGTTTATATTTGTCCATTTTTAGGACACTTCATACCACACACTACTCTATCTCTAGCCTCCTACCTTCTATATGTCTTTATATTGATCCATATTAGATTTTGATCCTTATTTGAATATCTGTTGAGTTGCTTTCACCCTTTTTGAGAATTTATTTATCTTGAGATATATTCAATAGCTACATGTTACTCCTAAATTTTTCCCATTTTTTTTTTGGGTCCTTTTAACTTAGATTGATTTCCCACACCTTTAATTTAGCTTATCACATCTTACCATGCTTGGTTATTGTGTGTGTCATGTATTATAGAACCCTACATATACAAACCATTCATATTCATTTACCAAGCAAGTTTAAAGTGTAAATTATCATTCAAGTATCATTTCTATAAGCATCTCATATGTTTGTCTCTCCAAAATAAATACAAAGACTTTAATTTACATATCCATTTACACACTTGCATCTTGATATTTCAAATATTCTTCAAGCTATTGTGACATTGTCTAATTGTACCAAATGAGGTTTTAGGTGAATGTTTTTGTAGTTGTATGATCACTTATATGGAATAGGAGGTTTAAACCCTTGATTTATATTCCATTTACATTGCACAAGAACTAGGTGGGGTCTAATTATAGAGTGCATGATAGTAGTTGCAACTTCATTTAGGTTTCCTAACCCAACTAATTTTATCCCTTCTCTTTTGTATGTGTGTTATGGTGAATTAAAAAAAAGAGATCAAGAAGAAATCAAATTAGATATTTTACCTACCAATTTATAAGAGTACAAACATGGGAAGGTACAATGTCAAGCAGTAAACCTACACAGAAAATAATAGAACCCAAAAATGTGTATAGTATAGATTTGATGCTTGATTAGAGATTCATCTATCATAACAAAGGGATTAGCTCAATGGATAAATCCACCCTGGGCATATTTAGTGTAAAAATAGTAGGTGCCAAATTTGTAAATTGAAAGTGAGTATTCTAGATTTCACACAAGGTTGGTTCAGTCATTTTAGGCTATTATTACACTCTCAAAATCCCAAGATTATACCAAGGTGTAACTATTTCATAACTTTTATTTTTTCATATTATCCATTGCTTGTCAATTTAGTTTTAATTATATTTATTTACTATTTTCAGCACATATAATCTAGGTATTATCTCTATATTATACTGTTATATCCTAGATTTATCCCTATATCTTAGTTTACCATTTTTTGCATAGTGTATTTTCCATTTGTAGACACATAAATTTGGTATTAGACACTTGGAAACATCAAATTTGGAACACTTTGATAAGATTTGACTTTGCATACACTTTTGACTCTTTTTCACACTTTCCCTTATTGGTTTACCCACTTATGGTCTTTTTTGACCCAATTTAGCAATACACATATTGAGGATCACCCTAATTTGTGCAAAAACACTCCAAAATACTAAATAGACTATCACCATATCTCAGATCATTGATTTTCACTCACAATATAGTACTGACAAAAATCAAGCAATTATTGTTTTGCCATAGGTATATGCTTCTATCAATGTTATCCAAGAACACTCAACTACTACTTATCAAATTATAATGCTCCATTAAGTTGGCCTATACACATTTCATGGGCTGGTCATAGCAGGAAATATTAAATTCAACTATACTTAAAAATTCTAAGGTTATCACTCACTTGGTAACTTGGTAAGTACTTGACAATCATATTAGGAAATAAATATGCACTATATTTAGACGTTATCACAAAAAAATACACATCTAAAAATAACTCAAAAGATAAACCCTAGAGCCAAGTTTGAATACAAACGTAGGTAACAGTTACATGGTGCCAAGTATAAAAAGACAAACATTGAATTACATTGTTACATGATCACAAAGGTATACACAAACACTAATATGGGAGGAATACATGTGGTTTGAGCCTACTTCATAGTATTAAAATGTAGGAAACACTCAATCACTCAACAAGGATTGGTTGGGGTTGTCTAAACCAACTTATTAACCAATTTTCAAGGGTTATCTTGTGTCAAAAGTTATATTAGGCTTTCAAAGTAAGGAGAAGAAAAAAAAATCAACACCCAAGACTGAAGGTGAGTGCACACATTTGAGGTATCTATAGGTGTAGATGCAGTGGTTTGAAGTATCACAAACATGGTCTGTTAATTGGAATAGTGCTGACAGACATTGAATACTACTAGTCGCCATAGGGTTTGAGTTTCCTCATTGTTTCTATGCAAGGTTTGAGCTCTTGTTTCCTAATTTGAGTGGTTATAAATCAGATACAAAGTCATTTCAAGGATAATAATGAACACAGTGAATTATAAAAACTAGAATTAAGATAAATGTATCTCTTCTCAATTGTTTTATTGATTATAATTAGAGTACGTGTAATATTAATATACCATTTTACATTCAAAATTTTATGATTATTATCATAATATACATTATTTGAATATTCATAATTTTATCTTATTTAAATCACATTGATAAAAAAAATAAGTAAAACATTTTGGTGAACCCGATCTTTGACTTAAGCGCAACAAACCTAGGTCTCTTCTACCTCAAGGTTTCATAGTTTCTTAGGGTTTTATATTTATCCTCTGTTAGGGTTTGAATTTTAGATTTGATTACTAATTTTCCCTATTATATGTGCAAATCTATTTATTTTTATCTTTTATCCTAAAGTTTAATGTTTATCCTCTTATTAAGGTCTCTCCTTTATCCTCTTATTAAGGTCTCTCCTTTCAGGGTTATGACTTCTCTTCATATATTTTTTATTGGTATCTAATTAAAAATGATTCTATTTTATAAATTCTTGGAGGTTTTTCTTAGTCATGTTGGTTGCATTAAAAACATTTTTTTTGTTCTCTAGAATTTGTGATAAAATTTCTAAAATTAGGGTTTCTCTATTTTCACTAATTTTGGTCTAATGAACGAACAATGTATCATTTTTTTAATATGGGTTTAGTCTATGTATTTATATTTATCAAAAACCTCTTTTTAATAAAAAAGTGTTGGAAATATTGTCATTGATGTCAAAGGTCTAGCATTATTGGTGATAAAGGCCCCATTGCATTTAATAGTGTTTTTAATATTTATATCTTGGCTAATGTGTGTTAATATTTATTTAATATTAATGAATATATTTTTGGTTGCATATAAGTCAAAAATAGGCCCATGGAGAAGTCAAAGAGTCACAGGGTAAAGACAAGAGAAGAATGGGATGCATTTTCTCATGAAGAGTCATCTTCACCAATTCCAAGAGTCACCATGTGAAGATAAAATAGGGTATGGCACATTTTTCTATGAAGGGACACTTTGAGTAATATGAAAAGTCACCAAGATAAAGACAAAAGAGGAAAGGATGCTTTTGCTTATGAAAGGTCACCATATGACTTTTCAAATGCAAAGATACGAAGGGTCATGCAAGTTTGGTGCCATTTTCCATGAGGATTGAAGGGTCACAAAGGGTGAATGCCAAAGGTCATTTGGAAAGCTATAAATAAAGACTTGAGAATATATTTGTAATATGAAAGAGAGTGCATGGTTTGTATTTGTTTTTGAAGAGAGATAATCAAGAGATATTATAGAGTTCTATCATTTGTTGAGTAAGCAACATTGAGAGATAGTTGTGTTTTATACACAAGAGGGGTTGGTGTTCCTGTGGGTTGGTTCTCCTGTGTGTTGGTGCTTGCAAATAATTATTGTGTTGGTGCTTAGAAAAGGGGTTGGTGCTCCTACAAGTTGGTGCTTGCAAACTTTGTAATTTGAGTTGGTGTTCATTCATATACTTGATATTGTTCTCCGTAGTTTTTCTCACTTTGGGTTTCCACGTAAAAATATGGTGTCTCTCTTTCTCTCTCTTGTGTGGTGCATATTATTATTTTAGTTTTATTACATATCTTGAATGTGTGGTTAAGTGGTTAAATAAAAATAATTTGATTAAGAAATAAGATATATAATATATGGATTTGTTGTCCCCAAAAATATCACTCATTTTTGGGACAACATGTGAACTATTTTGGTTCAACAGACCAAAATAATCTCTTCCCTTCTCAAAATTTGTTCTGAGCTTTCAAATTTCTCATTTTTCAAGCTTTTTCAGTAAAGGGACTAGTGGTTTCAAAGGGTTCAACGGGTTCAAGGATCAACATTGTGAACAAGCTTCAAATAATCAAGTGCTTTGTCAAAATTTATCAAGATTCAATCGCTTCACGGTTCAACGGTTCAAAGGAGTTCTCGAAAGGAAAAAGTCTGAAAGCGAAAGCTGCCAAGTGTCATCTGCTAGGACACATTACAATTTATTTCTAAAAGTAGTGGAATGTGCCACGTGTCCCTTGTAAAGCTCAACGAAAGCTGCCAAGTGTCAACATTTACAGTTTCTTCCTTGTGTCCCGTTATAACTCAATGGAGCGCGACAAGTGTCAACATCTGTAGTTTCGAGTTTCATTTTGTAAGGACTATGGTGGGCCCCAAATGAGTTGCTAAACTCAACAGAGCGTGGCAAGTGTCTGCATCCATGTTTCGAGTTTCTTATAAGTGCTTCAAAGCTTCTTTCAATAAGCTTATCTTAGAGTTCTGTGGAGGGCGCCAATTGGCAATGATGAAAGTTTTTAATATGTTTTTATAAATATAGTAGAAGTCACCACGTGTCCCTTGAAAAGCTTGATGGAAGCTAACAAGTGTCAATGGTTGCAATTTCTTCCTTTTGTTTTGATATTGAGTGAATACTATGGTGGGCCCTGGGTGAGTTGCTAAAATGAGTGAAAGCTACCAAGTGTCATCTATCGGGACACATTACAACTTATTTCTAAAAAGTAGCGAAATGTGCCACATGTCCCATTATAACTTAGTGGAGCATGACAAGTGTCTGCATCCACATGAATCCAAATGAGTCTTGAATGTTTCTATAGAGTTTCTAAAGCTCAACGGAAGCTGCTATGTGTCATCTTCTACAAGACTCTCAAAAGGTATCTAAAGTTTCTATAAGTTAAGTAGATGCTGCCAAGTGTCCTTGCCTGTTTCACAGCAGAAAAAACCACATGTCACTTGTTAAGATCAATAGAAAGTGGCCAAAGCAAGTGAGAAAGACCCAAAATAATTGCTAAGGAGGATGATAGGCCCACAGCCATCAAATTCAGGGCAACCAACTAGCCATTGGCTTTCAAATGATGACAGACTCAAAGACATCAAATTTGTGGCAATAAATTATCCATTGATCTTTGTAGGATTGAAACATAGACTTGAAGGCATTCAAAGACCTTCAGACTGAAAGGAAGAACCAAAAAGGGGAAAAGGTAGCTCGAGGGTTCAAATTGTAGCAGGAAAGAGGGAAGACCAGAAATATCTACACAATAGTTATTCCAATAGGTGGAACAGTCCACCAGGTAGATAGTTGAGCTTGTAAACATTGAAGGTGTGGCTTATTTGTCTCTTTTGGAGTAAAGGCAAGGTGGATAGCTACGTAGACATCAAGTGACAGACCCGATGACTCAGGCCCAGGAGAGGACATTCGATATGAATCAACACACCACAGTTAAGGCAGCTGCCCTGTTTCAGCATGGCCCTCTTTGAAAAAATTGAATGCATTCAATGCATTGAGTGCAGCATGGGTCATTCCATGGAACAAAGTGTCAAGCCTTTCTTGGATACTATATATTTTATTCTCTTGTGTCATTTTAAGGGAGATCTTTTTTATCATAGAAGCAAGACTCTGCCCAAATTGAAAGGCAAATACTGAGACTTTGAGCTTAGATTGTTGTTCATATTATTTTATCTGAATGAGAAAGCAAGTTACTTATAGACTTTGTGTTGTTATAGCTTGTACCATTTTAGGAGATTGTTCTTATGTCTATCTTCTAGATGTATTCTTGTTTATTTAATCTAGCAAGCAGAACAAGTGGAAGTGATAAGGAGGATGTCCTGAAGTCAGTTACTTTTAGACTTTGTGTTGTTATAGTTGTCTTCAGTGTGTGTTTTTAGTTTCTATTTCTGTGTTAAGGATTCTAGGATGAATTTATGCCCCCATTACCCTTTGTGTCTCACTCTTTAGGCAGTTGAGGTGGAAACTTTGTGTTCTATTTCATCCTATTGGTTACTACACTTTGTTACCAGTTTCTTGTCACTACCTGAAAGAACTCCTACTGTTTATTGTAAGATCACTTCTGAAAGAAAAGAAGTGCCTTCAGTGTCTTCACCAGAATTTCTCTTTTATTTATGAACATCATCTCTGAAAAAAGAGAGATGGATGGAGTTATTCTACCCTTGAGTGTTATTTTTTGCTTATATCTATAACATATATCTCCTCATATTTAACAGGGAACCTCCCCTTGATGAGAGGAGAGATTTGTCCCCTTTGGATGTGATAAACCTACAACTTTAGATGACGAATCTCCCTTGATGTGGTTGATCAGACCTATTTTGCTCATCGGTTAGTTGGTTGATAAAATATTTAACCAACGGTCTTTTTGGCTACTCCGCTGGGGAAGGATAAGCAGTTTGAAGCCTCAAGTTTCAAGCTAAAGCAAGACTAGTCCTTTTCTATTTTTGTTTTACAATATAGAAAATCCATGCTATACCAAAAGTCAGAGAACCCAAGGTGTTGTTGACCTTATCTTTGAGTTGGTGCAACAAGGAAATTTCAACTTTTTCCCTCCCCAACTTCAAGCTCAACGATCCAGGAGTGTTCCTCCTACCTGTACCAAGTCACCAACCCAAGGTAGAGCTGATTTTTTTGCTATCACCAAAGCTTTACCTATACATACTCCACCCAAATTTGTTATCCCTACTTTCCATAATCCCATCATGGTAGTTCAAGGCCCCTAGGGTAACTCATTCGATCCCCTAAATCTCACTCCACCTCTACATGAACTTCCACACAGCTCAAGGAAGAATTTTCCCAAATTCTTTGGTGATGGGAGAGTCCATCTTGATGAACACATTACAGCTTCTAGCATAGCCTATGGTGTGATAGGCATGGAATTTGAGGACATGGCAGTCAGGCTCTTTGTAAAAACATTACAAGGCACTGCTGCAGACTGATTCTACCACCTGCAAGCTAGATCAGTAATTGATTGGGACACACTCAAAAATAAATTTGAAGCTAGGTTCAAGTCTACAGAAGATGCACATGCCTTACTGGCCTAACTCACACAGATAAAGAATGAACCTGATGAACCTATGATGGATTTCATTGCAAAGTTTGACAAGCTAAGGAACGAAATTCTCACCATTGCTCAGCCAACACCTGAAAACCTCAAATGCTTCTTCATCAATTCATAGCTACCTGAAGTGAGATTTCTCCTAAGATGCGCTGGCCACATAGACCTTGAGGCTGCTCAAGACTTGGCTACTGAGGTAGAATATGAAATTATCTTGGCAGGAAAGATAAGAAGAGATCCAAACAAAGGTAAATCTTCTTCTTCCTCTGAATACTCACCTTCAGCCACCACTGATCCAATGGTGTAGAAACTAGCAAATGAATTGCTAGCCCTCAGAAAACAAATGGCACAAGGGATGTCGTATACTCCTTCATACAGAGATGCACCAAGGAGGACATTCCCTAATCAGTCATACCAAGGCAATGCTGCTAGGAACCAAGGGCAAGCAAATCATCTTCCTCCCCCTTAGAGAAATAACCTTGCCATTGAAGCACCTCCAACCAATTCAATAGTTGCATATCTTAAAGTTGAATCAGATTTCTCCTTCTAGCTTGAGATGAATCCAGAAGATGATGCTAATCTCTTCACTGAGGAAGAAGAAGAATTAGCTGGAGACTCCAACATTAGTTTTTTGAATTATCAAGATGAACCTAGAAGTGAAGGTAAACCAGCTGAAGGATCATATGATGTTTTCACCCTATCCAAGAATCAATCAGCCCAACAAGCTAATAAAGAGAAGACATAGTAGTGACCTCAACCAATAATTTCTATTGCCAAGCAGGGAACCACTCTGTCTTTGTAGCCAAAGGACCTAGTGACTGCTAAAAAGGTGAGTCCCTTAATTGCACCTTCACCTCCATTTTTGAATTCACAGGCCAATCCTTCCCCTTCTAAAAATCAAAAAGATGAACTCTCATCCCTTGCTCCTAGCTCTTTCCAGACATTTGATATGATTTACCATATAAATAAAACCAAAATTTAAATGTCTGAATTTGAATTTTTGTAGTCTAATCATGAGTAATTAGATAGATTGGTTCAATGTGTTAAAAACTAAACCATTCTTGTAAGATAAGAAGCTAAGAAGGTAATTCATGATCCCTCAAGGAACATGTCTATCCCAAACAACCTTGCCATCACCCCTCTTGCTGCCCCTGGGAAAATAGAGCCTTTCTATGTTTTTCTATTGATAAACGGTCACAAGCTGAGCAATTGCATCATTGATTCTGGAGCTTCAGACAATGTCATGCCTACCAAAGTGGTTGAATCTCTTGGCCTCACACTAACAACAACATTTGGTAGATGCTTCTCCATGGAGAACAAGCAAGTACCACTACTAGGACAAATCAAGGATGCTCAATTTTCATTTGCAACGTTCCCAAACAAAAGAATTAAGATGACTATCCTGGTGGCTGATGTACCAGCATCATATGGCATCCTTCTTGCACAAAATTTTTGTAAGGACGTTGGACGTGAATTGAGCATGGACCTATCCAAAGTAAGGATTCCAGTCAAGGGCGTTATGAAAAGATTGCTCCCTGAAAAGGAAACAAAATATGTGGTCACCCAATCATCAACACCTGAAGCTCAAGTTTTGTTTAAGTCTTCAGGCATGGGTAACTACTTTATATCCACGAAATAAGTTCATGAAGCGTCTGTTGAAGCTCTGAAAGGTGTCAACCTGGAAATACATTCAGCTAGAACAACAGAAGAATTGGTAGAGTGCGATGCAAGTATGGAAGGATCTCCCCCTCCAAATGAATAAGAATCCAAAGAAAAGTTAGCATCTAATGAGGTATGGATTTTGGACTTCGGTAGCAGCTACTCCTCTACCGGTTTAGGAGCTGGGATTGTGTTGATATCTCCTCAAGGAGATATTTTTTCTTCATCCTACAAATTACAATTTGGCAATACTAATAACACAGCTAAGCATGAATCTCTCTTAATTAGATTGAAGGTTGCTCGTGACAAAGGTGTCAAGCTCCTTCATGCTAAAGGAGATGCTGAATTGGTGGTTTGTCAGGTGAGAAACCTGTACCAAACCAAAAATGAGAGATTGTGCCATTATTGCAATCTAGTCTGGGACCAAATTAAAAACTTTGACGCTTTTAACATCTCTATAGTTCTTAGGGAATTTAATGACCGAGTTGATGCTTTGGCCATTTCAGCCACTCTTTTGGTTCCTCACCTTAACTTCAAAGGAGATAGGTACACTATCGAGCTGGCCTTTTGACTAAGTGTACCTGATAATGCCATTCACTGGTAGGTGTCTAACAATGACAATCAAATAATTACCTTCTTAGAATAAAAGGATAACTTTCAACAGCTTCACTTTGATGGTAATGAGCCTCAACAGCTTGAACCAGCCCCTAGATCAAATGCAGACGTAGGTGAGGAGTTCCTACAACTTAAAGGGAATAAAATTCTTAAAGGCTTGGTTTCCCTTGAGAAGTTGTTTGACAAGCATGACAGATTCATCAAATATCAACAAGTGGATTCAAGCTCCTCCCAGGAGTTTGATCAAGTAAATCTAGGTACCAAGGATGACCCCAAAATAGTGAACATTGAGAAATGTTGCACTCTTGAGGAGAGGTTCAAGTTCACTACTTTGCTCAGCCAGTACATGGATGTCTTAGCATACTTCTATGATAATTTGATGTCACTTAGGCTTGATAAAATTTGCCATGACATGCCTCTCAAAAATGATTCAACACCTTACAGGCAAAAATTTAGGCAGTATAATTTGAAGATATTAGGTACTATTCTATCTAAGATACAAAAAATGTTGAAAGCTAAGATAATCTTCTCAATTCATCATTCCACATGGATTGCAAATATAGTGCCCATAAAGAAGAAGAATGGTGAAATTCACCTTTGTGTGGATTTCAAGAACTTGAATCAGTCATCCTTAAAGGATAACTATGCTTTGCCTATCATGGATCAAGTGCTTCAGATAGTGACTGGTTCAAAAATGTTATCAATACTAGATGACTTCTCAGGATACAATCAAGTTGAAGTTTGTGAAGCAAACTAGCACAAGACTGTTTTCACCACACCGTGGGGCACGTTTGCATATAGAAGGATGCCTTTTGGCTTGATAAATGATGGTGCCACCTTCCAAAGAGAAATGGAGCTTGATTTCAAGGATGAAATGGGTAAGTTCATTGTAGTTTATCTTGATGACTTGATCGTCTTTTTTAAGCATCGCTCAAATCATGTGCACCACTTGCAACAAGTGCTAGAACGTTGTCACCAGAATGGCATTTCTTTAAACCCCAAGAAATTTGTTTTTGGGGTAATAGAATGGAAACTTTTTGGACACATCATGTCTAGAGAAGGCATAAATATTGACTCAGAAAGAGTCAAGTCCATCCAAAAGCTTACTTTGCCTACAATTAAGACTGTAGTTCACTCTTTCTTTGGAAAGGTGAATTTTTTAAGAAGGTTCATCCCCGAGTTTGCTGAGAAGACTCGACATATTATGAATATGATGAAGGGAAAGACCACTTTTAGCTAGACTGAAGAAGGTAAATTGGCATTCCAAGACATAAAGACAGCCATTGCCTACACCCCAATTTTGGTATGTCCAGATTACAACAAAGAATTCACCATATATAGTTATGTTTTTGAACACACACTTTCAGCAATTTTGGTTCAGTAGAACCAAGAAGGTGTGGAATCTCCCATTTCTTTCATGAGTTGTCCTCTCAAAACTTATGATCTGAAGTACTCAAACATGGAGAAGCATGCTTATGTAGTGGTGAAGGCAGTGAAGCATTTTCGCTTCTACATTCTGAATTCACACATTACTGCCTTAGTCCCTGATTCCACAGTTAAATCCATATTAACTCAGCAGGAGCTTAGAACTAAAAGAGGTAATTAGATTGAAAAAATTTAGGAGTTTGATCTAGTCATCAAACCAATGAAGTTGGTGCATGGAAAAGGCTGATGCCAATTGATTGCTGACAACAGACTCAAAGAAATAGGGCATGAAGAATCAGAAGAAGAAGACATGCCAACAGTCCTCTTTGTCTCCACCACGGATGAGTGGTATTCAAATATTGCTCATTTCCTTACTTATGTTCTGCTCACCTATCTCATAAAGAAAGGAGGACTATCAAACTAAATGCTACCAATTTTATCCTCTGGGACAATGGCTTGTACAAGAGGAGCCTTGATGGAGTGTTCTTTTGCTGCATGGATAAAGAGCAACAGAACCAACCTCTGAAGTCCTTCCATAATTTATCCTATGGAAGACATTACTTAGCTCCTGTAACTGCCCATAAAATTTTGTGGGCTAGGTATTACTGGCCTACTTTGTTCCAGGATGCATACAGTGGGTAAGGAAATGTGAACTATGCCAACAGTTTATTCAGAGACCCAAGTTAGATGCCCTATCTCTTAAACTAGTGGTCATAGAGGAGCCATTCCAGTAATGGAGAATCAATTTTATTAGTGTTGTAAACCCATCTTCAAGTGTTGGACATGATTATGTCCTCATAGCCACAGACTGCTTGACCAAGTGGGTAGAAGCTATCCCAACCAAGCATGTTACTTCAGAAGTAGTGTGTAATTTCCTCAAGGAGAATATCATTTCCAAGTTTGGGGTCCCAACCAAGATTGTCACAGACAACACAGCTTGTTTCACTTCCCAAGAGATTACTCAGTTCTATTTTTACTATGGGATCACCCTCTCCCACTCCTCATATTACTTTTCACAAGGGAATGGACAAGCTGAATCAAGTAACAAGAACCTGATGACTATCATCAAAAAGTTGGTGGATGACAATCAAAAGACATGGCATAAAGCATTGGTTGATGCTTTATGGGTAGACATAATTACACCAAAAAGGGTAATTGGTATGTCTCCTTTCCAACTTCTCTATGGTCTCAATGCTGAGATACCAATTACTCTGGAATTGCTAGCATTGAAATTGGCCAAGGCAATTGAAGATTAGACATATGAAAGCTCCATTGATAAGAGGATCATGTGCCTGATTGAGCTAGATGAGTAGAGAACTATGGTGGTGGACCAAATTGTGGCCCATCAAAGTCTGGTGAAGAATCTCTTTGACCAAAAATCAAAAGACTATGATTTCCATATTGGAGATCAAGTCCTCCTGTGGGACAAGAGAAGAGAACCAAAGGGAATGCATGGAAAGTTTGATTCCCTATGGAGAGGCACTTTTACTATCCATGAGCTCAACAGTGAAAATAGCTTCCTATTGAAGTATCAAGATGGCACACCCTTTTCTCTGCCTCACAATGGGTAGCATCTGAAGTAATTCAATTCTTGAAGTATCAGATAAGTTCACCTGTACATATGTATATTTATAGTCTTTATTTTTGATTTCTGTTGTTTGTTTGTTTTTTTGGAACTTTTCTTTTGTGTAGCATGACTCCATAGCCCAATGGCATAATTCAAGGCATTGGAGATTCTAGTTTTTACTCCCCTCAGCTATTCTAAGCCTTTAACTAAAAGAAGTTCCCCAACTGGAGCCAACTGTTGTCCCCAAAAATATCACTCATTTTTGGGACAATATGTGAACTATTTTGGTTTAATAGACCAAAAAATCTCTTCCCTTCTCAAAATTTGTTTTGAGCTTTCAAATTCCTTATTTTTCAAGCTTTTTCAGTAAAGGGACTAGTAGGTTCAAAGGGTTCAAGGATCAACGTTATCGACAAGCTTCAAAGAATCATGTGCTTTATCAAAATTCATCAAGATTCAACTACTTCATGGTTCAACAGTTCAAAAGAGTGCCCGAAAGGAAAAAGCCTGAGAGCAGAAGCTGCCAAGTGTCATCTACCGAGACACATTACAATTTTTTTCTAAAATCAGTTAAATGTGCCACGTGTCCCTTATAAAGCTCGGCAGAAGCCACCAAGTGTCAACATCTGTAGTTTTTTCCTTGTGTCTCGTTATAACTCGATGGAGCGTAACAAGTGTCAACATCCATAGTTTTGAGTTTTGTTTCGTAAGGACTATGGTGGTCCCTGAGTGAGTTGCTAAACTCAATGGAGTGCGACAAGTGTCTGCATCCATATTTTGAGTTTTTTATAAGCTTCAAAGATTCTTTCAATAAGCTTCTCTGAGAGTTCTGTGGAGGGCGCCAAGTGGCAATGGTGGAAGTTTTTAATATGTTTTTCTAAATGTAGTGGAAGTCACCACATGTCCCTTGAAAAGATCAACAGAAGCTAACAAATGTCAATGGCCATAGTTTCTTCCTTTTATTTTGATATTGAGTGAACACTGTGGTGGGCCTCGGGTGAGTTGCTAAAATGAGAGGAAGCTGCCAAGTGTCATTTGCTGGGACACATTACAACTTATTTCTAAAAAGCAGTAGAATGTGCCACATGTCCGATTATAACTCAGCAGAGTGTGACAAGTGTCTACATCTGTGTGAATCTAAATGAGTCATAAATATTTTTATAGAGTTTCTAAATATCAAGAGAAGCTGTCATGTGTTATCTTCTATAAGACTCTCAAAAGGTATCTAAAGCTTTTATAAGTAAAGCGGATGCTGCCAAGTGTCCTCACCTATTTCACAGCAAAAAACACTGTGTGTCACTTAATAAGATCAATACAGAGTGGCCAAAGAAAGTGAGAAAGACTCAAAGGAATTGCTAAGGAGGATGACAAGCCTGCAGCTATCAAATTCAGGGCAACCAACTAGCCATTGGCTTTCAAATGATGACAGACCCAAAGATGTCAAATTTATAGCAATAAATTATCCATTGATCTTTACAAGATTAAAATACAGACCCGAAGGCATTCAAAGACCTTCAGACCAAAAGGAAGAACCAAAAAGGGGAAAAGGTAGCTCGAGGGCTCAAATTGTAGCAAGAAAGAGAGAAGACCAGAAATATCTATGTAGTAGTTATTCTAGTAGGTGGAACAGTCCACCAGGTAGATAGTTGAGCCTACAAACATTGAAAGTGCAACCTATTTATCTCATTTGGGGTAAAGGTGAGGTGGACAGCTGCACAAAAATCAGGTGATAGACCAGATGACTCAAGCCTAGGAGAGGACATTCAAGATGAATCAACATGCCACAATTAAAGGAACCACCCTGTTTCAACATGGCCCTCTTTGACAAAAGTAACAATGCATTCAATGCATTGAGTGCAGCATGGGCCGTTTCATCAAAAAAAGTGCCAAGCCTTTCTTGGCTACTATATATTGTATTCTCTTGTGTCATTTTAAGGGAGATCTTTTTTATCACAGAAGCAAGACTCTACCCAAATTGAAAGGCAAATATTGAGACTTTGAGCTCAGATTGTTGTTCATATTATTTTATCTGAATGAGAAAGCAAGTTACTTGCAGACTTTGTGCTATTATAGCTTGTGCCATTTTAGGAGATTGTTCTTATGTCTATCTTCTAGATGTATTCTTGTTTATTTAATCTAACAAGTAGAACTAGTGGAAGTGATAAGGAGGATGTCCTGAAGTCAGTTACTTTCAGACTTTGTGTTGTTATAGTTGTTTTCAATGCGTATTTTTAGTTTCTATATCTGTGTTGAGGATTTTGGGATGACTTTGTGCCCCCATTATCCTTTGTGTCTCACTCTTTAGGCAGTTGAAGTGGAAACTTTGTGTTCCATTTCATCTTTTTGGTTACTACACTTTGTTACCAATTTTTTCTCACTACCTAAAATAACTCCTGTTGTTTGTTGCAAGATCACTTCTAAAAGAAGAGAAGTGCCTTCAGTGTCTTCACTAGGATTTCTCCTTTATTTATGAATATCATCTCTAAAAAAAGAGAGATGGATGGCGTTATTCTACCCATGAGTGTTATTTTTTGCATATATCTATAGTATATAGCTCCTCATATTTAATAGGGAACCTCCCCTTGATGAGAGGAGAGATTTGTCCCCTTTGAATGTGGTAAACCTACAACTTTAAATGACCAATCTCCCTTGATGTGGTTGATCAAACCTATTTTTCTCATTAGTTCCCTGGTTGACAAAATATTCAACCAACAGGATTCACCCCCTCTCTCAGTATATTTCATGCTTAACAATTGGTATCAGAGCAGGTTCCTTTTAAAAAGTTTAAAGCTTGAAGGTAGATCGATAAAGCATGATGGCTGGATCACATAAAAAAATTTCTACAAATAAGGCACCTTTGTTTGATGGGACAAATTATATTTTTTGGAGCATAAGGATGAAGACTTATTTTATGGCCCTTGGATTTGACATATGGCAAGCTGTGGTAGAGGAATATGAAGAGTCACAGACACTTGTAACTACTCTGTCAGAAAAGAAGGCAAGTGAAAATAATGCTAAAGCTTTAAATGCTTTTTATATGGTTTATGTGAATCAAAATTTATTAAAGTTATGCAATGTAAATCTGTTCATGAAACTTGGGTAAAACTTGCGAATATTTATAAAGGTGATAGAAAGGTTTAGCAAGCCAAGATTTAGACATTCAAAAGACAATTTGAGAGTTTGAAGATGGAAGAGAAAGAAAATATAGTAAGTTATCTTTTATAGGTTGATCAAATAGTTAATCAGATTCAAGGTCTTGGAGAAAAGTTAGAAGAATCGATTATGGTTCAAAAAGTTTTGAGATCTCTACCATTGAGATACGATGCAAAAATTTTGGGAATTGAAGAGATGAAGAATTTAGTCAAGCTAAAGATGGATGAGCTACAGGGTATTCTTACGGCATATGAGATGTGAACCGAACAAGAGAAACCCTAAAAAAATAAGCTGCTTTCAAGATATCAAAGAAAGAGAAGGATAAGATTCAAGAATCAAGTGACAGTTCTAGTGATGATGAAGATGACAACAAAGCTCTATTCATTCACAAGCTGAAAAAGGGCACAGATAAATATCAAGGAAAATTACCTTTCAAATATTTTAATTGTAGAAAGATTAGACATTTTTCAGCTAAGTGGCTAGATAAGGGTAACGGTGACAATGAAGAAGGAAAGTCTACATATAAAAAGAATTTCAAAAGAAAATTCAAGAAGGAATTTGAGAAGAAGAGTTTGTATTCTAAAGATCTTAGCTCAGTCGAAGATAGTGGAGTCAGTGATTTAGAAGAAGAAGAGATTTTATTCATGGCCATACATAAAGATGCCTCTATAAGCAAAGGTACAGATGATAAAAAAGAAGAACAAGATAAAGCTAAAGTGAATCTAGAAGGAGAACTCATTTGTGCCTTAGAATAGCTAAAAGCTATTGAAAAGAAGAATTGAAGATTAAAGCTTCAGATTGAGAAAAATGAAAAGGAGTCAAAGGAAATAATTGAATATCTACAAGCACACTTTAAAAAAGCTAAGAAGAATGAAGAAGATCTAATGACACAGTTGAAAATAGTAAGTAAAGAATGTGAAAGATATGTTATTGAAATTGTTTCTTTATAAGTAAATTTTGATAAAACAAATAAATCAATCATTGATAAAGTAGTCAATGATTCAAAATTTAAGAATAGCACTAATATGTTGAATAAGATATTAGAAAATCAAAGATCAATGTCAGATAAGATAAGTATTGGATTTGAAAAATAGAAAGGGGAGGCCACTACTTTCACATATAAGGAAAAAGTAAAGAGCTCTATTGAAGATCTTATAAAAGAAGAAATAAAAAGGGAAGAAGTTAAGAATATAGAGGACATCTTAAACTAAAAAAGTTGGAGGAAACAAAACTACAAAAGGTAATCAGGTTAGAGATACACAAACAAATCCTATTTTTATGGTTACTATTTTTATTGTAATGGATATGGTCATAAGAAAATAGAATATCAAAAAAAGGCTAACAATTTTAGAAATAAGGAGAAGGAAAGCCATGTAGAGTCAAGCAGAAGCCACAACTCTTTTGCTTCTCTATTAGGCTTTAATGTAGAGGCCATAATATGTTACAAGTGCAACAACTTCAGAAACATAGCCTGGTACTGTAGAAGTGTGTTCAAGTCAATCAAGAAGGACTAGAGTTTCAAGGATCCATTCATCAATAAATTTTTTTTGATAGGTTCATGGTAGAAAAACAACCTAAAAAATCTATGTTGGTACAGATAACTTTGCATGTAAGAAATGAAGAAAAGCCATGGTTCATTGACAATGAATGTTCAAGGCACATGACCAGAGACAAAAGCAAGTTCATAACCTTGAAGAAGATTAATGGTGGTACAATAAAATTCAGAGATAATACTACTGCCAAAATTGCTAGAAACTATACACTAAGTTTAGATAATGGTATAACTAAAATTGAAAATATTTTGTATATAGAAGGTCTTAATCATAATCTTTTGAGTATAAGTCAAATGTGTGATCAGGGGCACACACTAAAGTTTTATGTAGAAGGTTATGAAATTAGGAGAAAATATTTAGATGTGTTGATTATAGATGCTCAAAGAACAGGCAATAATTTTTATATGTTATCAGTCATCAAAGGTCAAAGATGTTATTTGAGTCAGATTGAAGAAAGTTGGCTATACCATAGGAGAATGTGTCACATACATTTTGACAATCTTGTTAACATCAGCAAAAAGCAAGTAGTCAAAAATCTTCCAAAGATTAAAAATCCATCTGACACACTTTGTGAACCTTGTCAGCATGGGAAGCAGGTCAGAAGGTGGTTCAAAACAAAAAAGCACTCGACCACTCAGATGTTAGAGCTTATTCACACTGATCTATGTGGACCTATGAGAACTCAAAGCACTCAAGATGAGAAATATTTCATGTTGTTTATTGATGATTTTTTACATATGACTTGGGTAATATTTTTAAAGAAAAATTTAGAAGCTTTTAGACATTTCAAAGCATTCAAAGCATTAGTTGAGAATGAAACTAGTTTGAAGATTAAGTGTCTAAGATCATATCGAGGAGGAGAATTCATGTTAGATCAATTTATTGAGTTTTGTGAAGACCATAGAATAAAGAGACATTATTCAGCAACTAGAACCCCATAGCAAAATGGATTAGTTGAGTGGAGAAATAAAATAGTTTAGGGGATAGCGAAGACAATGCTAAATGAATCCAAGATACCAAATAAATATTGGAGAGAGGCAGCTGCTACAACAATTCATATTTAGAATAGAGCATTATTGAGAGTCAATAGTGATAAGAATCCTTATGAGCTATAGAAAGACAAACCAACAATAAGTGATTATTTTAGAGTTTTTGGTAGTAGATGCTTCATAAAAAGAATCAATGAAAAACTTGAGAAGTTTGAATCTAGAGCAGATGAAGATATATTTCTTGGTTATTCTTGCAAAATAAAGCTTATAAATGTTATAAAAAAAAAACCAAGAAAATTGTTGAAAGTTCAAGTGTCATGATAGAAGAAGATGGAACACAAAAGATTAATGATCCAGTAGACATTCTTGAAATCATTGAAGAGAAAGATTTTGAAGAATTAGATGAAGATGAGAAGAAGGAGAAACATGACACCAAAAATCCATCCAAATATGTTCAAATAAATTATAATGAAAGTGACATCATCAAAGGCATAAATGAAAGAATTCGTACTAGAAGAATGATGGTAAGTGAATCTAAGCAAGTTAATTTCTCTTTGTTATCCAAAATTCAGCCTAGAACTTTTTCAAAAGCTAGACATGATAAACATTGGGTTAAGGCTATGGATGAAGAATTAAATCAGATAGAAAAGAATGATACTTGGGAATTAGTGCCTAGACCAAAAGATCACAATGTGATAGGAACAAAATGGGTTTATAAAAATAAGTTGAATGAAAATGGAGAATTGACCAGGAATAAAGCAAGATTAGTATGTAAAGAATATGCTCAAATTGAGGAAATATATTTTGAAGAAAATTTTGCACCACTGGCAAGGTTAGAGGCTATTAGAATGTTTCTTGCATATGCAATGTTTAAAATTTTCAAAGTGTTTTAGATGGATGTCAAATCTACCTTCCTAAATAGGAATTTAGAAGAAGAGGTCTACATTGAGCAACTTGAGGGATTTATTCTCTCAAATATTAGTAGCTATGTATGCAGATTGAAGAAAGCATTGTATGGATTAAAATAAGCTCTCAAAGCTTGGTATGCAAGACTTGATAAGTACTTATAGGATCAAGGTTTCAAGAGAGGATTTAATGACAGTAATCTCTACATGAAAATAGAAGGTGAGCATCAATTGATTATTGTGGTTTATGTTTATGACATCATTTTTGGAGGAAATATTGAAAAGATGACAAAATAATTTTCTAATAATATGCAAAAAAAAATTGAGATGTCTATGCTTGAAGAATTGTCATTTTTCTTAAGATTGCAAATATTTCAATTAGATAAAGGAATTTTCATATCTCAAAGTAATTATGCCAAAGAAATGTTGAAGAAATTTGGTTTTGAGGATTGTGTACCAATTGACACACCAATGTGTATAGGAAATAAGGTGAGTAAGGATGAAGATTTACCTATTGTAGATCAATATTTGTATAGATATATGATTGGTAGTCTTTTGTATTTGACAATATCGAGGCCAGACATCATGCATGTAGTAGGTATGGTTGAAAGATATCAATCATCTCCAAAAGATAGTCATGTTTATTTGGTGAAGATAATATTTAGATATATCAAGGGGACATTGGATTATAGATTGTGGTATCCCATAGGGAAATATTTCACTTTGGTTGCTTATACATATTCAGATTGGGCAGGGTGCTTGGATGATATAAAGAGTACAAGTGGAGGATCTTTCTTCCTTGGTAATAGCTTAGTATCATGGATAAGCAAGAATTAGAATTCAGTATCACTTTCTACAACTAAAACAGAATATATTGTAGTGGTATTGTGTTGTACTCAAGTGCTTTGGATGAAGCAAACTTTGGAAGATATCAAGGTAAAGTATGATGAACATATTTTTATTTTTTGTGATAACACAAGTGCTATTAATATTTCAAAGAATCCAGTGATGCATTCAAGAACAAAACATATTCTCATTAGATATCACTTCTTGAGAGAGAAGGTTGTAGATCAACAAGTTAAGATGGAATATATCAGTACTATAGAGTAGATTGCAGATATTTTCACAAAGGCACTACCAAAAGACACATTTGAGTATCTGTGGGAGAAGTTAGGAGTAATTTCTTTTACTTCTTGCCATTGAGGTTCAACATCAGTTGATGGGGAGCTAAGTGTTAGCTCCAGGTAGGCCCTTTTCCATTGATGTCAAAGGAGGAGAAGAATAGAAACAGGTACATGTATAGGTATAAGTGCAAAAATAGGTGCAGGAATAGGTATAGAGAATAGGTACAGGTTGCTAAAGTAAGGGGGAGTTACTATATGTTTTTTAGATGTATGTGCAAGTTTTAGGATGTGGCAATTTTAGTTTAGGGTTGCCATCAATGACAAAAGGGGAGATTGTTGTAAATATTATCATTGATGTCAAAGGTCTAGCATTATTGGTGATAAAGGCCCCGTTGCATTTAATGGTTTTTTTAATATTCATATCTTGGATAATGTGTGTTAATATTTATTTAATATTAATGAATATATTTTTGGTTTCATATAAGTCAAAAGAGGGCCCATGGAGAAGTCAAAGAGTCACAAAGTAAAAGACAAAAGAGGAATGGGATGCATTTTCTCATCAAGACTCATATTGAGGAATTCTAAGAGTCACCATGTGAAGACAAAAGAGGGTATGGCACATTTTTCCATGAAGGGACACTTTGAAGAATATGAAAAGTCACCAAGATAAAGACAAAATAAGAAAGGATGCTTTTACTTATGAAAGGTCACCTTATGAATTTTCAAATGCAAAGATACGAAGAGTCATGCAAGTTTGGTGCCATTTTTCATGAGGATTGAAGGGTCACAAAGGGTGAATGCCAAAGGTCATTTGGAAAGCTATAAATAAAGGCTTGAGAATCCATTTTTAATATGCAAGAGAGTGCATGGTTTGTATTTGTTTTCAAAGAGAGAAAATTAGGAGATATTGTAGAGTTCTATCATTTGTTGTCATGGTTTCTTGTTTATTTCCTAAAGTATACAATATGATTAGAATTCATGTATTGAAATGAGTTAAATTTATCTACAATAAATCTAAGGATGATATTAATAATGATGAACTCTTAGCTCTCCTTAGTAACATATATTGTACAAATGTCAAATTTGAGATGCGTCTGCTTACCACTTGAATGGAAAGGGCATGTCTGACTACTTTCATTTCTCATCCCCCAAGACCTCATGGTAGTGATCACCAACATCCCTCCCATATTATTTTCCATAGGATTATATTGGATATGAAGATTTAAGCTATCATAACACAAAGAGATAGGGTACATAATCATGTAGAGTTTTGCATGAATATTGAATTTAAAATGTCTGAATTTGTGATTATAAAGATAAATCTCCCTAACCCATGAGAATTAGTGTGGCTAGTGTGGCCATTCATGATAATAATCAACCCTTGAATGAATTTATTTAGATTTACACCATTATGTCACATCATATTCTTACTATGTGCAGTAACTCAAATTTGGTCATGAATACTTGATCATACAAATTTTTACCCATTTTTACCTTTAATTAACTTTTACATTTGATTAGTACCTATTTTGCTACTTCACGCTATCCTAAGCATAAGAGAGGACCTATATTCATATTAATATTGTCATCTTTAGCATATAGAAATGTTTTAATTGCTAAAAACACCATAATGCATATGTATGTCTTAGCCTAATCCTAAAGTTCAACACTTTTCCCTAGGGGACAAGATCATACAATAGGGATAATAGTGGTAAACGTTATTGTCCCTATATAGTGTTCCTATCCTTTTCCTACCAATGGTCATATTTTGAAATTAGACCCTCTCTTGAGTAATCTTCCATTTTTTCAGGCTTCTTAATGTGTGGTCATCCCTTTTCAATTGCTATAAAGGCACACTTACGTCACTTATTACACAAAATAGAAATTTAAATTCAAAGGCTTATTTGCATGTGAATATTGAACAAAATTTCCTTATTATTCCTATTTTAGGTTCTAATCAGCTCAAGCAGCCCTCTTCCAAATCTTAAAAAAGTTTTAAACATCTCTAGTCGAGCATTATCAAGTTTTCAAACTGATTGTAGATGCATTCATATAGTCAAAGGAGCACAATTTCATGAAACACGTAGGTGGGAGAACTACATTGGGCTTTATTTCCCTAAGATTATTGGATATGTAAGAAATGCTTAGTTATCATGGGGTTAAATGGGATCAGCTCAGCCCAATGACACTCCTCTTTTTCATACTTGTAAATATTTCAATCATTGCATGCCCTAATAGGGTTTTACAAAATCAAGAAACTATAGGTACGTCTCCTGCAAACTTATAAAGACAAAATCATCACATCTAGACTTATTTCCAACTATTTCATGTGACTGTGCCCTAAATTCTAATTTTCTAAAAAAGGAAAAAATTGATAGACATGGATAATAATAACCAGTGTTATTGTCCCTATCCATCATTCCCATCTTTACATGCTCTTTGATCCAATTTCTGAGAATATTCTACATTTGATCCTATTTTTCAATTCATGCATTCTTTCAGTCAATACAATTAATCAAATGAATCTTAAAACTAAGTTCATCTTTCATTATCATAGTTTAGTCTTGCTTGTAATTTTTTTTATTTTGTCTATTCTATTTATTTACATTTAATTTGTTGTTTATAACTGCACTTATAACACCCTACATTATTCTATTTTATTTATTATAATTAGTATTAATCACAACATTAATTCAATTCAAGATAAAAAAAACTACGATGTATTCAATAGATATGTTGAAAAAACTAGTCCAAACTTTATCTCTAAAGGTCAAGTCACTTGAAGATAAGTTGCAGATGCCCAAAATTATGAGCATGTTACTATAAATTGCATCTCTAGCTCCCCATTCAAAACATGTGTTTCAAAAGATTTCATCTTCAACATGGGTTAATAAACAAAAATTAGATATTATTAATAAATCACAAAGATGACATAAGCTTTAAACCTCTCCAATTAGAACTATTAGGAACATGCTTTAAAATAAATTGATCATATTATCTCCTATGCATCCCAAGTAAAGATTCAAATATTATTGTGTTTATCATAGAGTTCATGGATGTCCCATAGATAAGTGTCAAGATTTGAACATATAATATTAGATCTTATTGATATTGGTAACCTTACATTGGATACATCTATTAAATCACCACTAAATTCAAGCAGACCTTCCAATATTAAGCAACCTACTCCAATTGTGGTTCCATCTCCCAAGCTAGAATTACTAAATTATAGTTATCTAAATAATATTTTCATAATAAATAGGCTCCTAAGAAGGAATTTCATAAGAAATATATACCTGAGAAGAATAAAGTTACAAACATGGTTTACAAGTTGGAAAGCACAAAGCCTTCATCATTCCTAAAACCTTTGATTATTATCCCTCGCATAGATTGTAAATAATTAATCAATGTCATGGTTGGTAATTTTTTTGAATTTAGTGTATGTAACATGATCCTTCTCAAGTTTCTTGGATACGAATTTAAAAAGAGAATAAAAATCTTGGTTTAAAGTTATGTTTTGCTATTTCCACATTGATCCTACTTTGACTCGATATAATGTTATATTAGGAAACTCATGGATAAGATCAATGGATGCAACACTTGACAAGATTCATGATCACATACATTTGAGCTCCAAGGAAAGACTTTCCATTTCAAGAGATGTAACATCCAAAAATCAAGTAGAGCAAATAGAAGCCATATATTCAATTAATACTCAAGCAATGATATATAATTATATACATATGACCACAAGTATGGTACATGATACTAACGATGATGAATATATGGAAGAGCTAAGAAAATTTAATAAACTAATTCTAAAATATGGCTTGGTCATTTCTACATACCTACTACAAATACAAAATATGATTAGAATGACACATTTGAATTAGTGGATATTGATGATAATGGCATATAAAATATAGAATCTCTAATTATTAGCATGGGTCAAGTATCACACATGTATTATTTGAACCAGTTTAACACAAGAATATAATGAAAATTAAATCATAAGTATTCCTATGAGATTAGTGTCAAATGTACATCCATGTGATTCACTTACTCATGAGCTAAATAAATTGATTCAATATAACACTATATATGACAATGAATTATTGTATAAATAAGGTTGGTTAGATAATTTCATCCCATTCAAATTTTATTATTATGATGAGATTATAGGATAGTTATAATTGAGACATATGTTGTGTTTAAATGCTATATCATTCACACATGATGTCTAAATAAATAAAACATAAAAAAAAACTCAAAAAATGCAAAACTAAGATCTATGCATGACATATTTTGCTACTATACATGATTGATTGATGTTATTTATCATTTACATTGGAAATTATGTATTCATTTTATATGCACGTATTTTTATGTGGTATACATGAGTGGGATGCAAGACATACAAGTTAAATATGATACATGGAATACAAATGTGTGACATTATTTATACCCAGGGCCAACCTTTCTACATTGGGGGGCATTCCTACAATGGGGGCATCTTTGCACACTTATCATGTCATTTATTTTGATAACAATTTATTGATCAAAGTAGACTATGTAGACACTTAGTTTTGGCCATTTTCATGCCTAAATCAGAGATTTAATTCAATTTCTATCAAATGACACATTTCAAGTCTAGAAATCACCTGAATTGCCCAAATTCATTCACATAAGGGATTTAATTACCCAAAAATGTGATGAGGCTAGCTTATTTGGTGTATTACGTTGTATGCATCACTAACCTAATTTAGTTCTAACCCTAGTCAAATTATGACCTAGTAATTTGACACTTTTGGCCTATCAAGCTATTAATTGAAGACATTTAAAACAATTTATAAAAACCAAAAATCACTAAGCAAGACTAATTATATTGTATCCTAATTAGCTTTCCTAAACAAAAATTCCAAATCAAATTAGTGAATTTTATTTACCAAAAAAAGATTTTTTAGCCAAATATGAATTCAAAGGTCAAATGGGCTAATAAAGTGATTTATTATCTCCTAAATATTCAAAAATCTGACTCACACCTCACAAATATCTAAAGTGAGTTGTCACGCATCACAAATATCAAAAATCGAGGTATTGATATTTCATGAGTGCCTTGACCCAACCTAGAGTTAGACTAACTCAACCTAAGCTAATTTAGACTCAAAACAAGTTAGAATTTAACTTAAGATATAAATATAAGTTCCCACACCATATGTCAACAAGCTTTTATGTGTAAGGTTGTTATTCTAGAATACCTTCTTGAAGCCTTTTGAGAGTAGTGTTATAATGCCTAATTTATGCCAAGCTTCACACCAAGCCACAAGTGACTATTGGAGAGATTTTACCACCATCGAAAAGCATTGCTATAAAACTCAAATCATCATAGGTTGAGCACAAACATCCTTATGCCAATAAATAAGCATCAAATTTGACAAAGGAGGTAAGAAATTTGTATTATCTTCATCTCTATTTTGTGATCTTGTTTATTGTGTTATGCTCTCTCTAGTTATTAGACAAGAGTGTTTAGTCTTAGTATATTGTTATGCTTGATGTTTTGTCATTTGGATTAATAAGGGACTAATCTACATATTTTTTACTCTTAGAACTCCTAAGGTACATAATGGCACACCTGATGGGACCAAGCATCTCATATGACAAAGGAGATTGATATGCTAACTTTAATTTTTCTAACGGATGCATTTAAATCTTCAAGTTTAGAGTTTTAGATTTGAAATTCATGTCTTTTTTAACAAGGTTGTAAGGATCGATAATGATTGTGGCAAACCACTGATAATTGTAGGTATCGACGATGATTTCTGCATCAAAACAAAGCAAGTTGGGAACATAGCTAAAATTGATTTTTCTTGCTTTCATTTTTGTGCTTAACAATCTACTTACTACCTTTATAACCTTTTTCTTATATATTCATGATAAGTTTGAGTCTTAAACTTATTTATCAACCATTTTTATTTCAAAATGCATTTTTTTTTGTGTGGTTATAGGAAATGTTGATAATCTGACTGAATTGATGTTGATTTCAAGAATTGGCATCGATATTTGTTGTAATCGATGATGATTTCTCTAAGATAAAAATAAAAACCCAAGAGTTTAAAATAAATTATTATTTACTTACTTGTTTTTGGGATTCTAAGCAGGCAAACCCTCTAACATTTTAAAGGACCTAAGGTGCAGAGATATAAGCTTAAACATTGTTAAAATATCAAGTACTTTTCGTTTGGTGCTTAAAATCCACTTAGTTGTATTTGTCTTTTAGTTATTTTTGAAGTTTTTTTACAAGTGCAAAAAAGGCCAAGGGGCTAAAATTTTAATCACCCTTTAATTTAGTGATATTAAAAGGAACACACATTTTATTTATATCTATTAAGAGCTTTTTCACTTTATGTTTATTTTTTATCATTAGCTAAATTTCAAAGATCTTAGATTAGATTTATTTGTTTGTGACAAATTACAAACTATTGTGTGTTTACTCTCCCATTGTCCCCTTTAGGGAACTCAAGTGACCAAAAGCATTTAATTTATTGCTATTATTTGAAAAGTTATGTCAAAAATAATGTTGCATATGCCCTCCCCAAAATTTGAATGACTTGAGTGACCCAGAAATGACATTTAAAGTCTTTTCATTTTTTATTTATTTCTTTTATGCATTTGACTTACGGGTGGGAGTTCATCTCCTCCCCACAATTTATTTAGGGGTGTGTTGACTTGGGGTTTCATCTCCCAACATCTTACCAGCCCCATTCCATGATGGGGTATACAAACTAGGTAAACCATTGGATGGGATAGTGATGAGCAATTAGCTTGACCATCCCAATAGGTACCCAAGCCATGTGATCAACAAACATTAGACTCCACTAAGTAGTATATAGTTAGATTAATTATGCAAAGGAATATTCCCTTGCATAATAAGCTATGTGTTTTGGATTCATTTGACATGATTAAATCCTTGTGTTAGCCACACTTGGGACCATATAGTACATGTGAAACTTATAGATACTTTGTTTTCACACCACTTTAGCCTAAGAGGTGTTACTCTATTTGTTTTTATCACACTTCTTGCCTTAGATATTTGTTCTAAAACTAGTTTTGTGTCACTTGTTTAAATAGGCTGTCCTTACACTGCCCATTTTATCTCAAACTTTTGCCTTGGATATTCTAGCCCAAAACCATTTGCCATGACATTTATTTGAAGGAGCATTATTACGCTGCCAAAGTCATTTCCAATCTCTTGTCACTTTTGAAACCAAGATCCAAAATCTATTGTTATATCTCCTTTATTTCAAATGCACGGTTATGTTGCCCATTTTGGTTTAACTCTTTTGCCTTAGAACATCTGAGTCTTTTTGCATTCAATTTAAAACTCAGCCTTTCAAAGTGTAAATCTTGAACCAATCAAATTTATGCCAAAGCCACATCTAATTTGGCTTAGGTAGTCTACCTTTTGTGTTTAGATTGTGTTTCTTGGGTTGATTTCTTCTTTGATCTAAAAGACCCCTTCCCTAGACCTAGTGATTGGTGTTTGTTTTGTACTTTGTACAAAGTGTCATTTTGAGCCAAGTTGTTGCCATGTACTTTATTTGAAGTTTGGTGTGCCAAATTTTGAGTGTCTTAGTTTCATTATTCCAAATAGTATTTCACAAATCAAACTTTGGGTCTTTGTGAACTAATTATTGGGTGTCATCTAAGTGAATTCCCTTAGTTTAGTTTGATTTTGAGTCCTTGTGTGAGTTTTTTTCTTTCTTAGTTCATCCTTATTTTTCATATTAGAATGATTATAACCACATTTGGGAAAATCATTGCTATCTTTTGATCCTATTTCATATTTTTTCTACTTTGTTTAGACATTCTTGTCACTGATATAACCACCTTGGGGCAAATTTATACTTTAGCCATAGATGAGTTTGAGCCTTTGTGTTACTTTTGCCATTAATTTTATTTGCCTTTGGGAAAATTAATATTGTTTTGTTAGACCGTTCTCACATTATTTTTGTTCTACCCTTTGCCTAATTTAGTTATTTATCCCTTTATGCCTCTTTTACAAAGCCAATGGTTTTTTTTTTTAGACCTCAATTATTTGTTACCTTTAGACCCTTTTTTTTCATGTGACTTATCCATGGATATGAACATGGGTCATTACACACGTAGAAAAACCATGTATAATCTAGGTTATGAAAACTTTGTGACCAATGACCCTTTTGTTCAAGAGTCATATGACAACGTAACTTATATGATATATCCTTGTCCATCTTATAACATCCCATACATTGAACAAAGACATGCCCCTTTAGTGTAATATTTGGTAATTATGCCTCCTTATCTAGGCCAATAATTAGAGCAAATGGTATAATACCTTACTCAAACGGTGCCTAACATTGAACAAAACCAACAATAAGATCCCTACTATGTTACAATGCCAACACATATAAGTTATGATACATACTTATTTGAACGTCATTTGTTAGAGAATGAAGATGAAGCATTTGTTATATCTATTGAAGTAGGAGCCAAGTTTATTCCAGACTTTCCCCATGAGAGTTTGAACAAAAATCCTAGTAATGCACCTCAAATTCAACCATTTGAACATGCATCAACTAGTTATAATCAAGCTCTAGTCCAAATCCCATAGAAAGACCAAAATATGCTTTCAAAAGGGAAAGGTATTATGGATGAACAAATGGAATAGGTACAACAAGTGTACCAAACCTATCTCAACATAGCTCATAACCTCAATGCAAGGGTTATTTTTAGCATGTCATTTATTGAGATAGCTCCATTAACAGGGCAACAAACAGATGCTTTAAGAAATACAAGAAAAAATATATACCCTTTTAACCAAAGCACATTCATTGGTGATATGTATGATGTCCATATTTTTATGGAAGAGACCACTATTCAAATGGAAGACCACACTCAAAATGTTGTAGATAGCATGCAAGTGCACTCCAATTTAAACTAAAGTGGATATATTTTACCACTAAAAAACACATAGCATATTCCTACAAATAATGCCATGAGTGGATTGTAATAGTAGGTAATATGTATGCCCATTTCTAAAAATAATCAAACAATCTCCTCTCCTTAAACAAATACTTCCTTAAATGTGCAACAGGGGAAACAAGCCGACAATAGACCAACTTACCACCTTAACAAGTGTAAAACACTACACCACCTCAATCAATGACAATGAATGTTTCACCACAATAATCATAGACCAATGTACCTTATCAATAATAAATGTTGCCTAACCAACAACACATTCTTATTGGTCAAAAAGTGCCAGTTGGTCCACAATAATACGTATCAAACCAATAGTTGTCAAACACCCAACAAATGCCACTTTAATAACAAGTGTTACTTCAACAAAAAGTGTCGCTTCAACAAAAAGTGCTACTTCAACAACAAGTATCAATACAACAATAGGTGTTTAGCCAACAAGGTTATTATGCACAATAGGTACTAGGTGTTAGGCAATAATTACCTTTCACCTAACTAGTATTGTATGTACAATAAGGATCTAACTACCAACACCTTCAACAATAAGGATCTAGTCAATAACATATTCCCTATATACAACAAGGTTCAATAAGTAGGCAGTAAGTTCCCTCCTAAAACCAATAATACCAACACATTCCATAGAGCCAAATGACACTACCACCACCACAATTCTTTGGATAAGGTTATGTAGCCAAATCAAACCAAAATGTGCTTCAATAACAACATATTCTATACCCATTATATAACCCTAATGCACAGATATACATACCCAGTTATCTGGCCAATTTAACCACCATCCCACAATACACCAACCCTAGTCAAAGTAATCCACTTGTGACCACGTAACCCCCACAAGCATAGGCCACTCATTTTGATTTCCTTATCCAAGAGTTACAATAGATGAAGGATGCAATTCAAGTTATATAGGTTGGAAAACAAACAAATAAATTCAAATTGGATGAGATATGCTCTTACCCATTTAACATGGAATATCTATAAATAACATTTCCACCAGGTTATGAGCTACCTAAATTTGATAAATACAAAGGCAAAGGTGATCCTAGAGAGTATTTGAAAGAATTTTTTGTTGCCTACTAGCTGGTGGTATATAAAGATATATATTCACTTCTACTCTTCCCATGGATTCTAGCTAGATAAGCCTTGTAATGGTTATTGAAATTACTAAATAACTTTGTACCTAACTTTGACGATCTCTTGGAGAAGTTTGTCCAACAATTTTCATATAATCTTGAGCATGATATTATTGTTTTGGATCTAGGCCAAGCTAAACAAAAAATTGGTGAAAACTTCACTGTATACTTGCAATGTTGGAGAGCACTAACAAGTTGGTTTAAACACAATCTATCAGATAAACAGTTGGCTGTAATATTTACTAAGAGTTTACATAATGATATATCCTACCATCTCAAGCTACAATGTGCTCATATGTTTGAAGAGGTTATAACAAAAAGAATAAAAATTGAGAAAGCCCTTGTGAACAAATGCATAATCAAACTATCCTCTTACAATCAGAACTAAAACATAATCAGGACCAAACTCAAATACTACATTTAACACCACCTCAGGCCAATAACAATGAAAGACATAAACCCAACAATCATAATAAGAATGTTATTGGAAATGAGGTTACTAAATCATGCCATGTGTAGATAGTGCAAACACCAGTTGTTTGTATACCTTCACCCACTCAACAACCACTTCTTCCATACATTCAACTAGGACCTCCACAAAACCAACCATCATAAAATCAAAACCAATCATAAACCCCTCCTTTGAGGAGAATACCACCTATTGCCCAACAATTTAGTAACCTTGGTTAGTTTATTGAGTTTGTGTTCTAAAGATTGATTCAAGAATATATGATTAGTTAGCCTATATTGAAGTCATTTCTAAAGGAATTCCTTTTCTTGATTGGTATAAGGAACATGAATTTTGTGAGTACCACTATGTCAGAGGACATTCCATAAGATGGTATATCAAACTTAGACATATGATTGAGAACATACTAGAAAATGGAGAGATAGAAAGAGACACCCATGTTCTTATGAATAATTATAACTTGGGTATCTACCATAATACATTTACCCAACATAACAATAAAAAAAATAATAATGATAGAAACTCCACCACAAAATCAACAACAATGCCGGCCACAACAATAACAAAATGGTCAGAACCAAGGGCAAAATGATAAAACCAACCAAAGAGATCATCATGTCATTACATATACCTATAATAATTTTGTAGGACACATTTTAGGTGGTCTTGTTGCCACCATCACTATCAACCCTAGGCCAACTACAAATAGACATAGACCTTCACTAAATAATGCATAGTTTCCAAACAATACCCACCAACCTCCTTATGCCAGTGATTATTCTATGGTCCATGTTGATAATAAAACACCATACTATCTAAGAATCATCATTTAAAGCCTCAACACCTACCCAACTAATTCCCAAATCCAAGTTCCAAATCGAGATTGTGTAATCCTAACTCGATGAGCTAGGGTCACTATCAAAGGACCACAACCAAATACTACAAATGAGCCTAATCAACCTTTTATGCCTATCAAAAATAAACCAACTAAAAAACCTTAGGGGAAATCCTATGATACTGTGAAACAATGGAAAAAGACAACTACACACATCTTCATCATGGATTTATTATGCATGTCTATTGTCTATAAACACAACCTGAATGAGTATTTAAACCAATCTCTTGTGCTAGATGATATCACTCCAGACAATTTCCAAACCATGGTATGACACTTGGTCCCTATCTAATGTCTCACCTTTGACCAAAGTGATATGTCTTCTCTGGTCTCTTTGCATAATAATCTATTGTATATTAAAATTAGTATAATGAACCATAGAGTTAAATGTTTCTTTATAAACAATGGTTTGGGTCTCAACATTGCATCTCTAAAGTCGGTTAAACATCTTAGATATATAATAGCTAGCTTCTATCTAGATACCATCATTATCAAGGCATATGATAACAAAGAATGAGAATCTCAAGGTATTATTAGCTTGCCAGTGGTCATTGGGCCATTGACCCATGATACTTTGTACCATGTTTTAGACCTGGAACTATCTTACAATATGTTATTAGGTTGACCCTGGATCCATGAAATTAGGGTTATACCTTCTACATTATATCAGTGTATAAAATTTCCACATTCAAGAATAGAAGTGATTATACCTATTGATCTTCAGTCATATCAATATTGTAAACACCTTGAGGGTGAGTATAAAAGCTACAACTACTAATTTGGCATGAATCCTATGCCTCAATCAGATGTAGAAAAAGCCAAAAAAAAAAAAGCCATTAAATCAAGCCTATAAGCCAATTAAATTAATCTAGACATTTTGGCCTCTACCTCAACCATGGCTCCACTAAAAATTTCCAACCACTTCTACATCATTGACAAATGTCTTGGAGAATATAGTACCCGTAATGCATTCTTTCTTGCCAAATTGCCTAAAAATCCTAAAGCTTATAGGAGACCTAAGGCTAAGACTACTTGTATGGAGTACGAAACCAAACTAAAATCTTAGTTGAATATGCCCATGCCCATTATTTTTAAACTGGCTTATGACCTATAACAAGACCCCTTATTAGAATATGATTTAAGGCTCTACACTGATGAGTTGGCCAACTATTACCAAAGCACTAAATATCATATTCCTAATCAAATTATGGATCACCTAGCTTATGAAGGCAGAGGCCTTGGGTTACATTAACAAGGAAAAATTAAACAATTCTCAATGAATAAGTATAAGGGAACCTATGGTATTGGATTTAAATCTCTTGGGCTGACCCCACATACCTTATTCATGTTTCAACACCAACAACTAGTGATGATGATGTTGACAGTGATGCTAGGTCTAATTATGGCATCTATGATTACCTTTCCACTACAAATTTGTTTAACCCCCATGCAATTTGCATCATCATCCTTGTTTATTAACCTTCACATTTACCCCTTTACCATCCATAGTTGATAGACTATGACCAACAAGAATCAATAATACCATTAGACAAGTTCAAAAATGATGAGGCCATATATGAATTTTTGGGATTAAGGAGTCACATACCTCTTGGAGACCACAAGTAGGGCTTTGTTATTAGAATGGATCCTGATAACTAATTTTGAGAGTAGGTGAAATTCCCTGTCTAAAAGTAAAAACAAAATCAAACATTGAGGTTTGAAAGTGAAAACCTCTTAGGGGCGCTTTCTATCGAAAAAGTAAAGGAAAAGGCAAGTCTCTTTGTGAAAACTAATTTTTGGCACTAATAGATGGGCATGTTCACCCCTCTTCCTATGAATCATAGAAGACCTATAGATCATAGTTATTTCGGCAACACTTTAGGCAACAATTCGAGTGACAATTCCGGTGACGATTTTACCCCAATTTGTGGCAAAACTTCCATGAGCCATAACTTTTGAACCATATCTTTGTTTGACTCCCCATTCAAATCATTGGAAATCTAAGAATGAGGAGAATAAGATGAGATGGTATAGATATATACTTGATGGGTTTTGAACCCTAAAAACACAATATAAGTTCCCATAATTTCAATTTTAATAGTGTTATCTAAAAATAGAAAGTTTCTAAAAATATTAATTTCTTGAATTCTATGTTGTAAATCATGGAAGTCAAACCAATTCATCTCCCTTAAGATTGGTGACCTTCCAAATCCTCCTCTTACATTAAAATTATATATAAAAATAGATGTAGCTTGAGAAGGGGATCAGACATCTCTTCCTATAGATAAGCATATGTTTTCTATAATTTTGTGAGCAATAAAACATCTATTCCTAGAGATAGCATTATATGATTGTGTTGTTTTGTATTCTTGAATTATCTTTAAACCAAAACCTCTAAGTTTTGGAATAGTGGTATCAGATTAGTTTGTCATAAGAGTGTATGATCCCAAGGATGAGGTTAGACTACATGAAGCTTAGGTAGAAAATAACAGATCCAACAGAGTATCTACCTATTCGCTCCAAATGACCTCAAATGGTAGACAAAACTGAGACATATAATCCCTTTAAGGAAATGGTGAATGAAGCCCTCCAATGGTAATAATTATAGATGTTGTAACAATTTTCCCAAATTCTCCAATAAATCTTGATGGGAAATTATGGCTCCTCATCTGCACCCTCTGGCTCTCTATCCATGGAATGTCCTTTCAGCACTCTAACACCCTTCAAGGTTCAGATGAATTTTGATATCCCTAAATTTGAAAGAAAAATCAATGTTGATGCAGTATAAAATTGGTTGGATGAATTGTCTTCCTATTTTTATATAAATAAATTCATCAATAGAGAGAAGATCACTTTTGCTCTTTTGAAAGCATCATTACCTATCAAAAATTGGTGGGAAGTGTACAAAAAGAGGTTCAATATGGATGACATTAGCCTTAAGGTGGAACTTACCTAGGATGATTTCATGGAAGCTATAAAGGAAAAATACTAGCCCATTGGAGTATATGATGATCTGTATATACACTGGTAACAACTTCACCAAGGTAAGGAATAGTCTGTTCAAGATTACATTGACATTTTTTATTCTCTGTCTATGAGATTGGGCATCTAGGAAAGTGAGAAACACAAGGTTCTCAAATATCGTGGTGGACTACAATGGCATATATAAGGGGAAATAGAACTCTTCAATTTGGGAACCCTCGGTGAGGCGTACAAGTTTGCGGTGAAGATTGAGCAGAAACATGGAAGAAAGAATATAAAGAATCAGCCTTTGAAATGGAAAAGTGACAAAGAAGGTCAAACATGAGGCCAAAATTGGAAGAAAAAGGAGTTTCAAAATAAGAATCCCTAGAAGGGGAAGAATGGGAAATGGTGTGATTACCACAAAACTAGAACTCACTCCAAAGAAGAATGTCGAGCCATAAAGTCCCTATTTTTTGAGTCACAATCCTCGATATCTATTGCTCTGCATCATACACACCCTATAGTTGAAGAGGACAAAGAAGAGATTATAGATGATGAACCTGATACCATCGTTGCTTCATCATAGACCTATGGGGAAAGGCCAAATGATAAGGAAAGGTTGTTTCACTCTAAGTTATGGGTGAAAGGTAAGCCTCTACAGTTTATTCTTGATAGTGGGAGTCAAAAGAATTTAATATCTGCTAATATTGTGAAAATTCTAAATCTATCGATGAAGCCTCATCCAAAGCCATATAGTATTGGATGGTTGAGCCTAGGGAGAGACCTCTGTGTCACCCATTGGTGTCTTCTCTCATATACAATAAAACCTTTCCAAGATGAGGTCTTGTGTGATGTGGGAAATCTGGATGTCTATGATGTACTCTTTGGTTAGTCATTTATGTATGAATGACATGGCATCTATGAATTAAGAACTTGAAGGATCACCCTCACTCTTGGAATATGGTGTTATAGGGTACCAAAGGTACCACCTCCCACATCTGTCTCCCTGATTAGTGCTAAGCAATGTAAGAGATCAGTGGAGAAAACAAAGCAATTCATTCTCATGGTAGTCAAGCCACAAATATCCAAGAATGCTAATGTTATAGCCCTGACTACATAATCAACACAACAATAGAAGTAGATGGGTCATATCATGGGAGAATATGATGACTTATTCAAGTCACCCATCAAAGTTCCACTTTATTGTCAGGTAAAATATTCTATCAATTTGGTTTTAGGAATACCTTTGCCTAACAACCCTGTGTATCATAGATCAGTTCTAGACAATGATGAGATAAAAAGATAGATTCAAGAATTGATCCAAAATGGTCACATCAGGTCAAGATCTTCACCCTATGGAAGCCCAATTGTCCTATTGCCAAAGAAGGATGGAACATGGAGGCTTTGCATTGACTATCGAGCCCTAAATAAAATCACTATGAAGAATTACTACCCGCTCCTTGGGATTGATGACCTATTGGACCAACTCTATGGTGAAAAGTTCTTCACCAAAATTGATCTCAAATCTAGCTATCACCAAATTACTATCGACCCCACTGACGTCTGGAAGAATGCATTCAAATCCAAGGAGGGGATCTTTGAATGGTTGGTTATGCCTTTTGCCTTGACTAACACACCTGCAACCTTCATGAGGAGGATGGATGACATATTGTGACCCTTCACCAACTCATTCATGGTTATCTACCTAGATGACATACTCATCTACAATAGAACATGGGAAGAACATCTGTAACATGTTTGTAATGTGCTTCAAACTCTTCAAAAGCACAAGTTGTATGCAAATTTGGATAAGTGCACATTTAGGATGAAAATAATTTAGTACCTGGGGTACATTGTGGATGAGGAAGGGATCCATGTTGACCTAGAGAAGATTTGGGTTAGTCAAGAATGGCCTACACCAAGGACCCTCATAGAACTTCATAGTTTCTTGGGTCTTGCAAATTTTTATCAGGTTTATTCTTGGATTCTCACATGTTGCTTGGCTAATAAACCAAGTGACTAAAGGAGGAGCTAAAGTTGCATTTCAATAGATAAAAATAAAATAAAGAGAATTTGAGAATTTGAAAAATAGACTCTATTTAGCTCCTGTTCTTGCCTTGCCCAAATTGCATCAACCTTTTAATTTGATGACAGATGCATTTGAATATGCCATGAGAGTTATCATCATGCAACATGGCCATCCTGTTGCATATCATAGTGAAACTTTCAATGATATAGTCAATAAATACCTGACATATGACAAGGAGCTCTATTCCATTCTACAAGCCTGAAAATAATGGAAACACTACATCTTGGGGAAAGAGATGGTCATCCACACCAACCACAGACCATTGAAATTCATCTAGATGTAGAAAATTTTATGAAATGAGAATCACCAAAAGTGGGCCACATATCTATAGCAATTACATCTGATAATCAAACACAAAAAGGGGAGCTCAAATACTATCATATATTGTCTAGGCCATCCACCAATTATTGCACTCATAATAGTTCTTAATCTATGCAGACACAAGACTACCACCTGGGATATTTTGTATGAAGCAGATCCTACCTTTGCTGATACATATCAGGTGCTTTGAGAAGGTAAACATGTCTGTGATTTCTATTTGTAATATAATATCCTTTGTCACATGGGGCACATCTGTATTCCAGCTATAGAGCAACAAAAGATGATATGGGAAACACATTTCAGTAGGATATCTAGATAGTTTGGTGTAGAGAAGACATTAGCAGTTCCTCAAAAGCACTTCTATTGGCCCCATATGCAAAAGGATGTGGAAAGGTACCTCAAATATTTCACCCCATGTGTGATATCCATCTGAGATATCCAAGCCAACAAATAAGAAGCAAGGATTGTACACACCATTTTCAGAACCAACTAGGATTTGGAAATCTATTTTAATGGATTTTCTCTCAGGTTTGCCCACTTAAAAACATGGCAATGACTGTATTCTTGTTGTAGTTGATCATTTTTCAAAAATGGCTATCATGATTTCTTGTAAGAAAACTATGTCTATTGAGGAAACTACTTGACTATATTTTAGTCATGTATGGCTCCATTTTAGTCTCCCCAAGTCCATTGTTTCAGACAAAGATAATAGGTTCTTGAGTATCTTCTAGTCCACTCTATGGAAAATGATGGATACCAAGCTAATGAATTCCATGGCCTTCCATCCACAGATTGATGGTCAGATAGAAGTGGTGAACCACCTGATTAACCACATGTTTTAGATGTATCACTCAAAAAATCCATGCACATGGGATGAGGGGCTTCTTTTCATACAACATGGATACAATTGGGCCTTGCACAACTCCACCAAGCACAATCCATTCCAAGTATGCTTCAAGTTCCAACCCATGGCACCAATTGATGTAGCTATTCCATTCTCCACCATGGAATGCACATCTCATATGATATCTGAAGCATCAAAAGCAACAAAGTTCATTGAACAAATCCAACACATCCAGCAGTAGGTTCATAACATCTTGGAAAAGATGAATCAGAAGTATAAGCAATGCCATGATAAACATAGGGTTGCACGCCATTTTGTTATAGGTGACAAGGTTTAGTTATGGATTCAAGAGGAACAACTCATAGGCCCACACAAAAAAAATTGGCCTTTTCAATATGGTCCCTACACCATCATCAGACAAGTTGGATAAAATGCTTTTGAGTTGAGCCTGCCAACCTACCTTGGTCTACATCCAATATTTAATGTGGAGTTTCTCAAACCATATCATCCACCTCTATTGGACACTTTAGTCATAGCATAATAATTAGACATTAATGATCTTGATCTGAAGAGTTTTACTCCAGTAGAGGAAGATCAGATTGTGGAAAACTGGATGAAGACAACAAGAGGGCACTCTATTCCACTTTACTAGGTGGTCAAAAGGGGCAAGCTTAGCCACCAAGGTGAGTGGCTCATAGAAAATCAAACCAAGACACAACTTCCACACTTGATGAATAATATTGACATGATGGGGACCATTACTTCTTAAGGAGGGAAGAATGATTCGCGCAACACTTCAGGTGATAATTTGGGCGACGGTTCTACCCCAATTGTTGGTAGAACTTTCGAGAGCCATAAATTTTGAACCATAGCTCCGTTTGACTCCCCATTCAAACTTTTAGAAATATAAGAATAATGAGAATGAGATGTGATGGCATGGAGCTATGATTAGTGGGATTTGACCCCTAAAAACCCAATGGAAGTGCCCATAATTTCAATTTTAATAGTGTTGTCTAAAAATGGAAAGTTTCTAAAAATAGTAATTTCTCAAATTTTGTGTTGTAAATCGTGGAAGTCAAACCACTTCATATTTCTCAATATTGGTGACTTTCCACATCCTCTTCCTACTTTTAAAGTATGTATAAAAATAGATGTAGCCCGAGAAGGGGATCAGACATCTCTTCCCAGAGATAAGCATATGTTTTCTACAATTTTGTGAGCAATAAAATATCTCTTCCCAGAGATGGCATTATATGATTGTGTTATTTTGCGTTCTTGAATTATATTTCAACCAAAACCTTTGAGTTTTGGATCACATAGTCTATTTATGGATCAGATATGAGTACTAAGGAACGACAAGCTTTTACACAAATTGTTCAAGAGTGCTCTGAAGTATTTGTATCATAGTTGATGCCAACATTAGGAGATTTTGATTCATCCTATTTAGGAGAATTAGATGAGACATTCCATCTAGAGGACTTTGCCATTGCCAATCAATTTAATTCCTTGTCAATTATTTTATATGATGGTTCTACACTTCTGGTGGAGGATACTTCATAGGTGAATATAGGGACTCCAGAGGACCCAAAGAGGATTTAATTAGGTGCATCTCTCATTGAGGAGGAACATGAAGTTTTTATATCCCTTTTGAGGGAATATGTTGACATATTTTCATGGGCATATTCATACATGCTAGGTTTGAACCCCACCTTGGTTTTACACCATCTGATTATACATCCTGATGCCAAGTTTGTTAAATAGAAGTTCTGTATGATGTATTCTCGTATTGTTGTATTAGTAAAGAAAGAGTTAGAAAAAATCTTAGACACAAAATGCATCAGGCTAATCGACTATTTTGAGTGGATTTCAAATATTATGTCAGTGAGCAAGAAACCCAAAAGTATTAAGATCTACATTGATTTTAAAGACATCAACAAAGCCTACCTGAAAGATGACATCCGTTTGTCTAATATTGATATTTTAGTTGACTCAACGATTGGTTATGACATGTTATCTCTAATGGATGGCTTTTCAGGGTATAATCAAATCAGGATAGCACTAGGAAACCAACATAAGATAGTGTTCACCACTCCCTGGGGAATGTTTTGTTATTAGGTGATGCCATTTGGAATTAACAATGCTAGAGCCATTTACCAGAGAACTATGATAGTGATTTTTCATGACATGATGCATGGAATTATTAAGGAATATGTCAATGATATTATAGGTAAATCAAAGACCCGTGTTGATCACCTAGCCATGCTAAAAAGAATCTTTGAGAGACTTCATAAGTACAACATCAAGCTTAATATGAATTTTGTGTATTTGGCATCACTTCTGGAAAACCGTTAGGTTTCATTATCTCTCATAGGGGCATTGAAGTTGATCCAGCCAATGTTTATGCAATTATAGAGATTCCAGCACCATCTACCAATGAAGTACCTCCACAATTTACAAGGCAATATTTAATTTATTAAATGTTTCATCTCTAAATTAGTTGATAAAATCCACCCATTGATGTACTTATTAAAAAAAGGTGTTACATTCTCTTGGAATGAAGAGTGTCCAAAATCATTCGATCAGCTTAAATAATATCTTGCCAACCAATCTATTTTATTGCCACCAATGCCAAATAATCCATTACCTCTTTACTTATCAACAACCAAAAATACCATGGGGGAACTTTTTGCACAACACGATGAATAGGGAAAGGAGCATGTTGTGTATTATCTGAGCTAAACATTGGTCATGTATGAATATAACTATGTTCCAATTGAAAAGGCCTGTTTAACAATGGTGTTCGCAACCCAAAAATTTGCATCATTATATGCTAAACAATAAGACCATTTTTATCGCCAAAGTAGATCCACTTAAGTATCTACTTTCCAAATCAATTCTATAAGGCCATATGGTGAAATGTATCATGCTATTGAGTGAGTTTGAAATAGAATATACCAACCAAAAATCCATTAAGGGGTAATTACTTGCAGGTCAATTTGTTAAAACTCCTCTTCAAGATACTCAACCTCTTACATTTAGATTTCTAAATGAGGCCATCATGGCTATTGAAGAAGTAGATGCACCTCCTGAGGTCAAACATTGGAATATGTACTTTGATGGATTATTCACAACTTGATGATCAGGGTTCAAAATATTATTTGTTATGCCACAAGGGTATTTCATTCCCAAGTGCTTTCATATTGGACTTCCCTGTACCAATAACATGGCTGAGTATAAAGCACTCAATGTAGGGCTTTGTTAAGTAGTATAGTGGAACATTCAACATTTACTGGTGTATGGTGAATCTTAGTTAATCATCAATTAGGTCATGACCCAGTCCTAAACTAAGGATGAGAAGTTGGTATACTATAAATTGATGGTCGATACTCTCAGGCAGCAGATTCTAACATCCAATTTGAGAAAATACCTTAGGCCAATAATAAAACAACTGATGTTATGGTCACTATAGGTTTTCTGATTTAGATCATCGACAAAGTTAGGGATTATCAATTTCTTGTTGAACATCTTTTAGTGTTGGCATATGCACAATCAGCCATCGAGATGGTTTGTGACATTATTGGTCCCATGTCTCCCTATTAATTAGATATATATGCCTATCTTCAAGACCAAACCATGCCTCCTTGTCTATCACATAAAAATAAAAATCTCTCACCCATTAATCCTCTTGTTATACCCTCCTGGGACCAACCTTATATCATAGAAATATGATGGAACTCTAATTTGTTGTTTACCTTCAATATAATATAGATTAGCGTTACAGGAAGTACATGAATGAATGTGTGGAGCTCACACTAGTGGGGAAATCTTAGCAAAAAATTACTATGTACTAGTTATTATTGGCCAATGATGGAAGTAAATGCAACTGTAGAGGTGAAGAGGTGTGTCAAGTATCAGAAGTATTACAATCTAATTCATGCTCTATCCAGGACACTCAAACCATTGATAACACCATGGTCATTCTCAACATGGGGAATCAACCTTATCAAGAAGATCAATCTAACATCTTTATATGGATATAAACACATCTTGACTGTTATCAAATAATTCACTAAGTGGGTAGAATCCATTCCCCTCACTTATATCATTGGTAAGTAGATCTCCAAGTTTATATTCAACCATCTCATTTCCCACTATGGCATCCCCTCCAACATTATATCTAATAATGGTAGATCATTCAATAATAAATATGTGAAAGCACTTTGTTCTCAATACCACATCAAACAACAATTCTCTATCACCTACTATTTGTAAGGCAATGGCCAAGTTGAGGCTTCTAATAAAATCATTATCAATATTCTAAAGAAGATTGCTAATTATGTTGGTCATATTTGGCACTTGCTGTAATTTAACATCCTTTGGGAATACTATACCACATTTTTTGCTCTAATAAGAGCTACACCTTATTCATTTGTTTATGGAACTAAATCCATTCTTCCTATTGAGGTCAAGTTTCCTTTTATCCAAGTTTTGTTAAAATGCATCATCGACAATGAAGACTACATAGTGGGTCGCTTGCAGGAGCTAGACCTACTTGATGGTAAATGTTTGACCACCTTGAATAATCTCTAGGATTATAAAAACCAACTCAAAGGCCAATATAACAGGCACATTAAGCATCATGAATTTGAGCTTGGTGACCTAGTACTAAAATAAAATTAAAAAAATGTCAATGCTAAAATCAAGAAAAAAGGAAAATTCTAACCAAATCGGTTAGGGCCCTATGTAGTTATTTCCAACTATGTGTTTGGAGCATACATGATCACTAAACCTAAGGGAGATGAACTTGATGAACCAATGAACATAATACACCTCAAACATTTCTACACTTGAGGGATTCAGATTATTATATACAAGGATCATCTAAGTTATACCACATTATACTTATTCTATATACTATACCCCTTTCTATTATACCATACCTTTAACCCATTGTCAACCAATTCTTTTTACTTAACCCCACCTATCAAGTTTGGCCTTGGTTTTGATTCATTTGTACTTCAAGCACATTTAGTGGTTGAGGATAGATTCAGTTCTAGCAGTTATTTAAGAATTACATGTTTGGATGGCAGTATATGAAACCAGTATGATAGTGGTCCTGACAATTGAACCCTTCATTTATTGTTATGTTCCAACCTTGTACTGTTAATTATAACTACCTATGGTAAAATTAGTATCACTAACCTTTTGTCATTATTTCTTAATTATAAATGCCTATAGGCAAATTAGGGATGACACCTTTACCATAAATTATCACATCACCTTGCCATTATTTTTATCATTTACCTTGTCATTTAACTTTACCTGAACTTGTTTGTACTTAGTTAGATGCCTTTTATGTAGGTGGAACTACATTGACTTAAGGTCCATCAGGACTATGTAGGTAGCACTTGATTCATGTTGAGGTCAAAGCAATCACCTTTTACCACATTCTCATTATTTTGTGAGCAATTTAAGTTGAACACTCTCACCATTTTGCGAGTAACCTAAGCCACACTCTTGTTTTTTTTTGAGTTGTAACATTATGTATCTCATAATTCTTTATTGATTTGATATGCCTAAAAATTTACAAAAACATTTGAAATAGTTTCAAAACCCCTAAACATTTGTAAAAGATCTTAACAATCCTAAAAATCATATAATCATGAAAATTGGCTTACAATTTTCATGCGAGATATAAAGCCACATCATGTCTATTTAGTTTATTTTTGCACCACCTTGGTCTTTTTCTCCTATGTCTAGGAGAACTACACCAGCCTAAGGTTTGCACAGACTATGTAGACAACACCTAGATACATGGGGTATTTCGGGTTAGCTCAGCCACACCTTCCTTTATTTTTTGACCACTTCTTTACCTTAAGGATCTTGGGACCCCTAACTATTTCATGAGTAACCACTTGTCATTTAGTTTCCCCATCCTTAGTGGCCTTCAGTCATATGCTCTCATCATTTTATGAGTTCATGTTGTGAGCATTATGTATTCGACTTTGACACACTAATAACCACTTGGCTTCATATTACGCTCTCACCATTTTGTGAGTAATTTCTATCTCAACACTCTCACCATTTTGTGAGCTCATTCTTTTTCCAAGCTTTAGATGTAGTAGACACTGTGAATTATCATTTCATTTCATTAGTGGATACTTGTCTCTTGACTTTTAGTGTGGTTTTCATCTAAAACATACTCTCACACTTGCATGATTTGTTTGTGTTGACATTTTCATGATTGTGAAAAGTCATCCCCTCTTTTCTCATGCACTCATTATTTTATGATATCATTCCTTTTTTCCTCTACATGTTAATCATGTTTTCTTATCATTCATTTTCTTCTATCCCATATCCTAGTAGAACTACATTTGTCTTGACGTTCAAATTAATCCCATGTCTATGGAACTATGTAGGCAACATCCACTTACTTAGTGCATCTAGAGTCAGCTTAACTACCCCTTAATTTTCTTATATTCCCCCCATTTTGTTTGTTTTGTGTGTTTCATTGTTTTCTTATTACCTAGGGGAAATGTTTTTGTCATTGTTTTCCTATAGCCTAGGGGTAACCTTGTGCCACTTATTCTTGTGTTATTTTTCTAGTGTCATTACTACCTAGCTTAGTGGTTACCCTATCACCAAGAGTAACACCTCTATTACACATGCACAAATAATTTGTTTTCTGTTCACACTAACATTATGATTAACCATTGTTTATGTATTTTTATTTGTTTAGTTTACTTTGTTTTTGTGTGTTTAAAGTTGTTTGTTTGCTATATTTTTTGTTTACTTTGGTTGTTTAATAGTTCTGATTGTTTTTTTCACTTTACTTGTTTGTGTGTTTTGTTTGTTTTCATTTATTAGTGTTTTGATTGTTTATTTTTATTGGTGTTTTTTTGTGCTTTTTTTGTTTCTTTTAATATATTTGTTTTCTATGAATGTTGTTAACTTTTTGTTTATTTGTTTGTTTTGTTATTTATTTTGCCTTTTGTTTCTTGGTTGCCATCAGATTTTTATATTTTGTTTACATTTAAGTCTTGATAATCTATATCATGTACTTCGGTTATGAATTTTAATATTTAGTCTTACACTTAATTTATTTGTTATATTTACACTTAGGATTTAATTGTTCACATTTTATTCTTTAATTGTTTATATTTACATTTAAATTAAATTTTTCATGCTTTAAATATGAATTGTCATTTTAGTTATCCATAACTATCATGCATAATATCACAAGCTAAATCAAAACCATGCTCACATGATCTATTCTAGCAATGAAATGACATCTCTCTAAAATATCAAAAAACCTAGCCAACTACCCTAACACATGCATGAATTCATAAGTAATACACAAGTGCCACAAATGATTTATTATGTATTTTTACACATGATCATTTTTGAATAAGCATTCATATGAGTCGTACAACATAATTAGATTATAGCCAACACGTCTCATAAACTAGACCATATATTTGGACCTCCCCTGAGACCCATTTAATAACATGATTTCTCTACCTATATCTTGTGTTTGTTATAACGTGCATCTTCTAAATCAAATTTAGGATAGAAATGTGTTTTTATCATTTTTTAACTCATCATAAATCAATTTTATAGATTTTTTATGTAAGCTGCCCTTGCCAATTTGTCACGTTGCAAATTTTATTTTTGACCAATTTAATGATTATAACCGCATGTGGTCAAATCATTATTTTTTGTATCCTATGATAATGATTATAAGTGCCTATGGGTAAATTATTATTTTTACCTACTCCACCCACCCTGTTGGGGCAAATGCTAGTCTTCTTGATTCTAACTGCCTTTGGGCAAATCAATGTTTCCTGCTTGTGTTCTTGATTATAATTGCCTTTAGGTAAATTAGTGTTTTTCTCACTTTTCGTTACTAATTATAAATACCTTTAGGGAAAAAAATGTTTTCTATTTCATTGTTGATTATAACTATCTTTGGGAAAATCAGTATCCATTCCATCACCCTATCGGGGTAGCTATCTATGTCATTGCTTATAACCACCTTTGGACAAACCAATGTCACACCCTTTATTACTGATTATAACCACCTTTGGGTAAATCAATACCCATTCCACCACCTTACTGGGGCATATATCCATGCCACTACTTATAATTGACTTTATGCAAACTAATGTCACACCCTTCATTATTGATTCTAATCACTTTTGGGTAATTCAATAATCAAACCCCCATTATTGCTAGATCATGTTATTTTATTCATTTAGAGGGAACGTTCGATGACTCTATTTTGCTGCCTACTCCCTTGAGGGGCATCAAGGGCTTATAAAATGCCCTTCGGGGCATGAACTGCTCAAATTAATAACTTTTTCATTCTTTGAAAAGATGCTACTATGCCTATATCTTTAACACCTTATCAAATGAGGGTAAATTGTAGACACCTAGTTTTGGCCACTTTGATGCCTAAACCAAAGATTCAGTTTAATTTCTAGTAAACAACACATTTTAAGCTTAGAAATCACTTAAATTACCCAAATTCATTCATGTAAGGTATGTAATTTTCCAAAAACATGATGAGACTAGCTTATTTGGTGTATTACCTTATATGCATCACTCACCTAGATCAATTCTAACCCTAGTTAAATTATAACCTAGTAATTTGACACTTTTGGCCTATCAAACTATTAATTGAAGACATTTAAAACAATTTCCAAAATCCAAAAAGCACCAAACAAGACTAATTATATTGTAAATCTTAATTAACTTGCCTAAATAAAATTTCTAAATCAAATTAGTGAGTTTTATTTACCAAAAAAGGAATTTTTAGCCAAATATGAAGTCAAAGTTCAGATGAGCTAATAAAGTGATTTATTATCTTCTAAATATTCAAAGATATGAATCACACCTCCCAAATATGTAAAGTGAAGTGTCACACCTCATAAATATCTGAAATTGAGTTGTCAATATTTCATGAGTGCCTTGACCCAACCCAGAGTTCAGTTGACTCAACCTAGGTTAATTTAGACTCAACCCAAGTTAAAATTTAACCTAACCTCCCTAGGGTTAGAGTTAGTTATTTAAGATATAAATATAATTACCCACACCATATGCCAACAAGATTTTGTGTGTAAGGTTATTTTGATGGAATACCTTCTTGAAACCTTTTGAGAGTAGTGTTATAATGCCCAATTTATGTCAAGCTTCACACCAAGACATAAATGACTATTGGAGAGATGTTACCACCATGGAAGAGCATTGATAAAAGACTCAAATCATCATAAGCCAAGCACAAACATCCTTATGACAATAATTAAGTATCAAATTTTATAAAGGAGGTAAGAAATTTGTATTGTCTTCATATCTATTTTGTGATCTTGCTTATTGTGTTATGCTCTCCCTAGTTCTTATGAAAGAGTGTTTAGTCTTAGTGTATTTTTATGATTGATATTTTGTCATTTGGACTAAAAATAGACTAATATACACATTATTTACTCTTTGAACTCCTAAGGTACAGACTATTAGACATGATTTGTTCTTTCTCATTCTTTCTAGAGTGTTATTTCCTATGAATATTGTGCTTTTCTATACTAGATGATAGCATTGATTGATTATGTAGACTAACATTGTTCGCTCTATGCATGTTTGATGTTAATGAGTATTACATTATGTGACCATTCATGTGTTTTATATAATGTGTTCTATGAGTGCATTGATTTAATCTTATCACATTGAGCATTAGTTATGTTGAATGATCCTCTTGTCCATGTCATGACCATGTTATGTCTGTGTCAAGTCAAAGTCGACATTGAGTCATCTTGTGTCTTAAATGATTGTGTGTTTCATGATACTTATATTGAGTGCATGTGTTTGGTTACATATATGATTGTTTTTGATCTTGGTGTTTTGATTTATATCTCTCATAATTCTATTATGTGTGATATTGTGATTTTTATCATGCATTTATTAGGATGTTTATTATTGCATGTGTGGTTGTTATATCCACTTGACATAACATTTTCATGCCCAATCCCTTGGATTACATATTTCATATGTGATTTAATGATAAAATATTTATATTATGACATATTATCATGTTTGTAGACATACTTTATATGATTTCATTTTTATATATAACACACAGTGTGCATAACTTTTTTTCTGAGATGAGTGATTCATATGCTTCATCTCTCATATAAAAGGGGGGAATATAGTGGGCTTGTCTTAAAGATGCATGCCATGATAGATAAATAATTCACATTTTTGGTCAGATTATGTGACTTATATGGGAAAATTTGGATAGATTGAGGCACATGTGGAGCATTCTACATGATTGTGAGGAATAGTTGACATGACATTTTGAGAAACATTATATGGGTCAGATTGAGAAAATTTATGTGATTAATCAGATTGAGTAGATAGAGGGACATTATATGACATTATGACATATATATGATGGAATTTTATATCACTTTGAGGTATAGATATATCAAATTTAGGGCATGAAGGTTGTTCATGCAAACAATTTTATGTATTATATATTGAGAACCGATGGGGAATGATGTACTACACAAGCACTTTGTATATAAAATCCATTTTTAATGGTTGATTTTGAGTTTAAATTTACATCAAACCTATTTTGAGGTTACACCTTGACATACAAACATATTTTGGGGTTTCACTTTTGCATACGAACCTATTTTAAGTTCCACAAAATAATTATGATGATATTTAGAGTGGTGCAGTTGAGGTTTCTGTAGCACTCAACTTCTATCACTACTCCTTATCTAATGATTGTTGATGCATTAACACTACTCAACACATGGTTTTAAAAGTTGCATATCCTTGGGCCATATTTACCCCTAGTATTCTCCAAATATATTTCAACAAGTGATAATTTGGTTCACATACCCTCAGGTGTATTCATTCCTTGACTTTTTAATTTCAAATAATTTAATGATCTATATTTTTTTACATTTTTTTAATAATGAATGGGCATTGACATATACGTGATTCGTTGTATGTGAGCAAGTATGACACTTAAGGCAAACCTATCAACACCAAGTGTGATTAATCATAGGTACCAAACTTCATGTTTTATCTTTTTAATATAGCATTTTCAATCCTATACTAAAAGTGAGAATTTTTGGACACCTAAATTTAGTATTATATAGTTGGAAACATCAACTTTGGAATATTTAAACATACTTGGACTTTGCATACACATTTGACTCTTGTGCAAACTTTCCTCTCTTTGCCTACTGACCTATTATCTTAGCTAAGCCAATTTACCTATACACATATTTAGAATCACCCTAGTCTATGGAATACCACTCCATAATCCTAAATAAACTATCACCATATCTTAGATAAAAGATTTTCACTTCCAAGTTAGTATTGGAAAAATTCAGATAGTTATGGTTTTTTTGTAGGTCTTTACATCCACCAGTAGTGTCTAGGAACATTCAAAAACTGCTTTTCAAATTGAAACAAATCCATTAGGTCAAATTAGACATGTTACATGGGTCGATCATAGAAAGTAATATCAAAGAATCGGTTATAAATATAAATAAATCACAAGGTAATTTGGTCATTAATTGATAATCACATTGAGAAATATATTGTCACTTTCTTGAAAAATAATTAAAAAGGTATACACATCTGAAAACCCTTTAAATGAGCAACCCCAAAGCCAATTCTAAATAAAAATATACGTCAAAGTTGTATGGTGTATAGTATCAAAATCCAAACATTTCATTTCAATTTAGCATGATTATGATGGTTCATGCACACAGTTAGGAGAACTATGTGTGGTTTGAGTCCTCTTCAGAGTTTTGGAGCATAGGCAATACTTAGTCACTCATTAGGGAGTGATTGGGGCTATCCAACCCAACTTACTATTCCCTTTTTCAAGGGCCAAATTATGTCAAAGATGTGATTATGGTTTCAAATTAAGGACAAGGAAAAAAGGGATCATTGCACAAGATTTAAGGTACACAAGATTTATCTATAGGTGTAGGAACAATGATGCAAGGTGGTATAAACTTGTATAGTCAACTAGGATAGTACTAGTAAATTCTAGACAATATTGGTTGTTGTATGGGTCTAAGTTTTGCCTATAGTTCTTGTGTAGGGTTTGATATCATGTTACTTGATTTGAGTGGTTATATAGTAGATACAAAGTCATTTTAGGGATAATGATGAACATAGTGAGTTACAAAATAAAAAATTAAGCAACATGTATCTCTTCTCCATTAGTTTTTCAATTCTAAGTATAGTAAGCATACTATCAATATAACCTTTTACATTTAGATTTGCATGATTATTGTCATTTTTATAGAATCTAAATATTCATAATTTTATCTTATTTAGATCACCTTAATCACATAATAAATAAAACACCATTGTACATTATTTATTCAAAACATACTGGTGAAGCCCTATGTTCTTCGAATGCTTGTATCTTTTTAGAAGTTCCCTTAGGGTTTCATGGTTGGTTAATTTTTTTTAAAGCTTGATGTAGCAGGATCTAAGACATGAGATCAACTCACAGTAATTAGATTTTACTCAACAACCCACATAGTTTTACAAATACTTTTAGCATCATCTTCATTACACATGTGTCAAATCACAAGTCATATCTCCTCTTTTGTGTTACCATGAAGCACCTCAAATTCAACATTACAAACATTTTATGGTAATTTTAGATGCCTTTGAAGTGTTTTTAGAGCCCATAATATATGAACACTGAGATTTAGCTTGATGAACCTATAGATCATGTGATGAGCTTTCTAAAAATGTATTATGGTCCACCATCATAGCCTACCAAAAAAGCTATGTCACACCAACCCGACTAGCTTACTGTGGATATATGGTATCTTCTTGTGCATTGTTTGGCTTGATTGGATCACTCCAAGTTGGTACAAGAAACTAAGGAAATATTATGCACATCACACAATTCCAAGCATATTCATGAGGCTCTATAACTTGTGTACCTCAAACACTCGTAGAGATTCTCTCCACCCTTGTGTACTTTTTGTAGCACCAAAATGTATCACCAAGATAATTTTCAACACTCATATAGCCTTTGGGTATCCTTGTGTGCTTTTAAAGCATCAAGACAAATATTGCATAATAATCTATTCCTATGCATGACTTAACACCTTTGAAATATCTTGTGCCAAACACATATGCACACGACACCCTTACATGCTTCCAAAATACCTTGCAACATAACACACATAAATATATCTCAATGCATGATTCAAAATATATGTGTTATAACCTTTTTTCCACACATTCCAAGTGGCATTGTCCAAATATAAACCATATTAGGGATCTTATCAATAATGCAACACTACTCAAAGTGTAATTGCCACACTTGCAAGGAAGATGAACCATTCTCGTAATTGTCCACTTGTGTAACCATCTATTTAGATACTTCCTTATAATGATATTGATATGTATGTGTGTGTGTGTGTGTGTGTGTGTGTGTGTGTGTGTGTGTGTGTATACACACACACACACACACACATATACATATACACATATACATAGACATATACACACACATATATATATACATATACACATATATATACATATACATATACATACATACATATATATATACATATACATATATATATACATATACATATATATATATATATATATATACATATACACACACACACACACACACACACACACACACACACACACACACACACACACACACACACACACACACACACACACACACACACACACACACACACACACACACACACACACACACACACACACACATATATATACATGTGTGTGTGTGTGTGTGTGTGTGTGTGTGTGTGTGTGTGTGTGTGTGTGTGTGTGTGTGTGTGTGTGTGTGTGTGTGTGTGTGTGTGTGTGTGTGTGTGTGTGTGTGTGTGTGTGTGTGTGTGTGTGTGGTAAGATGTTGAATAGGATGGGGGAGACTAGGAGTGACCATTATCCTCTTTTCTAATCAATCATATCCATACCTGAAAAATCAATAAATATATTTATCTCTTTCTGATTACAAGAACTTACATTCTTTGTCTTAATGTGCCTTATGATGATACCACGGTCTAGATAAATCAATCAATATGTTTATCCCTTTTTTATTATAGGAATTTACATTCCTTTTCTTACTGCACATTATACCCATATATAGTTTATCCTATTCTTTCATTTGAATAGATGTGGCACCATTATACCAATATCATGTGTTGAATGTATGATGGTTGTTTCTACATTATTTTCTTAGATTCCATTGCATGTTATATAATTTGTAACTTTATTTAAATAGTTATGTTTAGTTTAAATAAATTTATCCTTGTCCTCCACACAACCTCTTAGGGTTTTTTTCTAAAAATCATTGATATTTTTCTTTTGTGTTATGCATATTTTAGACCTTTATTATTTACACATCACTTATGCATATAACCACCTTAAATTTGTTTAATTCTACACAAAGTCTCTTCCTAAGCCCATAATTAGATCTAATTTCATACCTACATCTAATTTCACATATTTTGATCTAATCCTAGCTTACTACTCACCTTTTTCTACTTCTGAGGTTGGATACATCTTTCAAAAAAAATTGCACGCACCATTGTTCCTTTACTTCATATATCATTTGAGGATTTTATAGTGCCTATCCTTTCATTTCCAACCTTATTTTTAGATTATCACCATGTTCTCTTTGGCTTATTACATTGACCATGGTCACTTCTGGTGATATTCCTCCTTCTATGGTTGATGTTAATACTAATGGCAAGTTTGTTGCTGATATAGTATATTTTGTTCCTCCTATAGATGAAAATAACAACCATGATATATTTTATGATACCCATTTTATTAATGATGTTGAACAACATAGAGTTACTACCATTGAAACTTTTAAATCCATAATCAATAAGAATCCTGATTTTTTAAAAGATTTATTAGATAAGTTGAAAATCACACAATAATGCATTAAGAATAAGGAAGCTTTGCCAACACATGAACCTATAGATACATTCTATTATGTTACTCTACCTATTGGAGGCTATAAATCTATATTAGATAGTGAGGCTAATATTCCTCACATCACTATTGATAAACCAAAGTAATTAATTTTTATATTATAATGTATGACAATCAAGCATAAATATGAATGCATAATACTAGAATTGACTTGATCATTTGATTTGATATTTATGAAAATTACAACAAAGGATAAGATACTTAGTTTTATTATTTGACTAGTTGACTATGACTACATTTTGATATAAAAAATATACTAGAAATAGGCTTGTGATTATCTAAATCTAGAAATATGTCTTTGTGCATGAAGGGTGGTACTATCAAGTTGGGATGAATTCATTAAACATAGGTTACCATAGTTCACCTTACTATTTTTGTGATGATATAGTTTGATGCACCTATCATATATGTCTTTTTATATGCAATCTTTGACCATTGATTCTATGTAACTCTATAAATCATCTTCTTTCTCCTTGAAACCTTACTTCCACTTATGAAGGATAAAAACCTATAAAATATGAGGAAGTGTAATTGGGATGAGCTAACCCCAATCACGCCCTTGATGATTGATCGTTACCTACATATCCAATAATCTAAAGAGGGAATCTATGACACACATATTTATTCCCCTTTATTGTGATTATAAAATTGTGTTATTTCACTATATGAATGAATCTAGAAATATGGATTTAATCTTGACAATGTTGATTCTTATACTGGATTGGTGTGCTCTGGACATGGCTAATGACTACTCATCGTGATTAATTTGTAACTTAGGAAGAATAAAGTAGATTTTTTTAATGTGTAGTAGTGTATAGATGCTTGATAGATATGTGCCAGATAATGATTATGGTTGACCTTGATTTATGTTTATATGCACTTAATTGGGTAATTTTACATGACACTAACACATTGTGTGAATGGGTTGACTTATGAGAATGATTTGATTTTGAAAAATATTAATTGGTAGGCAAAGTATGGTAAAGTCAGCCATAAGACAATTCCATAGATGTTATAATCTGAATCTAAACTTATTATCTGGGAGATAGGAATGCAAGTATAGTGCTCTAAAACTTTTTGAGTGGGATATTTAACTGATTTAGCACATATAAAGAGGTTCTTTTAGGTGACTGATAAAAACTTATAATGGATCAAGTTCATAACTAGCATGCAAGAGTGTGGGAATGGTGAATAAGATTTGTTTGGAGATGCACAAGTCATGTAGAATAAATGTAGGTCAATATTGACATTGCCAAGTGTTTAATACCATGTTTTAGTATCTACACCTACACATGAACCTATAGATCCATTACATGATATTACTTTGCCTCTTGGAAGCCCTACATATACATTAGATGGTGAGGCTAATGCCCCTCACATTAATATAGATACTTTTATGCCTTCATCTAGTGTTACACCCCCTCCTCAAGTGATTCCTTTTATTCCTATACAACCTCAAGCTTCTACGATCCATCCTATAATCAATCCAATAACCAATGTGCCTCCATGATCATATTATTATATTGCATACCTTGGTCTTGGACATTTTCATAATATTACTCATGCCTCTATTGTGACTAATGTTAATCATAAGAAAGCACCCATCCTTACATACATACATATCAATGCTAATTATCGACCTATTGGTACATCTACCATATTAAAATTTAACAACATGATGATATTTGATTATAACTTACTCAACTATCTCAAGAATCTAACAAACCTATCCATGTGGTTTTATCTTATGATATGTTTCACACCCCTTTGGCTATGGATTTTCTTATTCACCCGTTGCCTCATTCATTTCAAGTGCCTAAATTTACATTATATAGTGGTAGGGATGTTTCACGTCATGCCAGGGCTTATTTTACATCTTGCCTTAGTTTTCATCATCATGATTTATACATGACCAAGCTATTCCTATAAGTCTCACTAGATATACCTTAGATTAGTTATACACCCTACACATGTATTTTATATGTAGATTCAATGCTTTGGTTGATATGTTTTTATCACATTTTTATATAAACATTAGTAAAAAGGTCAAATTTGCAAAAAAATCTCAAAAAAAACAAGGACCTAATGAATGTTAGTTGATTATGAGCTTAAATTTTAATCCATGATTATACAAATGTCACACCATATTCCTGATAGAAAGTCTCTAGGTATATTGTCAAATAGTTTTCTCTCCTCGCTTAAGGACAAAGTCATGTTTAACATGTATGGATTTTTATGAGCTTTGTCATGTGGTACGCAATGTTGAGATTAAACTTATGTATCCTAACATGTTAAAGTATATATCTATCACTTCTATATCCACTACCTCCATATATCAATGAAAGACAATGTTCACCTAATACTAATGATGCACCTAATTTGAAAAACAAGAATGAGGCCAAAACCTTCAACACAATAAGACAAACCAAAACCAATATTTTATTTTATACTTCAAGGAACACTAGCCAACTTACGACATTACCAGACCCAACTCACAATGTGCTTAAATTTTTGGCTGTGTAATGTTATTACTTTACCTCAAGTGCATGGTTTTTACTATGATAATGCTAAGGGAAGAGCCAAGATAGCTTAGTTGGTAGAGCAGAGGATTAAAAATTCTCATGCCACCAATTCAAATTTGGTTCCTAACATGTGGAGAGGATAGGTTAGGTGAGGGTTTTTTAAAGAATTTTAAATAATTAGGGTAAGGGTATGCATTTATGGCATACTAATAAGGGTGGGGGAGAAGGGGTTCTCATTGCTTCGAAGGGTCTCCCTAAATAACTAAAAAATTTGGGGGGTTGAGTGTCACTCTATCTTGATCACTCTATCCCATATATATAGGGGGTCGAGTGTCACTCTCCACTCTATATAGTGATTAGTTGAATGCCACCCAAAGAGATATGTAGGGCCCATATATGGGGTCTAATGTCACCCAGATATAATAGATATATAGGGCCCATATATATAGTATAGGGGGTCTAGTTCCCCTGTTCCATGTTAGATTATTAGGTAAAGCCATTCTTCCCCCTACATCCATTATGTATCATACATAATTTAGGCAAGCATTTACATATCTATGTAAGATAGGAATGTACACTGGTCATTTTTCCCCGTTTCATTCTTACCCATGGTTATGACATCAAATATTCAAATAGCAAAGATTCACAAAAAGGTTCCATGTTATCTACTAGTGAGTGGTATTATCATACTAATCCTTTGGTGGGAAATGTCACCCATACTAGATAATGATCACATTTCATTATTACCCATGAACATAAGTACAAGATCTCTTAGATATGATGATACCTTGAACAAGGGGAAGAAAGCTTAGAACTAATGAACCTTACCTTATTAGATTAGTATTGTAGGTAATCCCTATCTTTCTTTCAATGAGGTAATTAATTTATCAATAAGATCAAATAATAGTTAGGGGTAGGGGAGTCCCTCTTCCATCTACCATCTTCCAACTATCTATATTATCTTGTGATAGCTACACTCACCATATATAACTAGAGGGCCCTAAAGTTTTATATGGTTGAGGGTTGCTTCATTTCCCCCTTTATCTATATAGATATCCTGAGCGAACCCCCTATAAATTTAAGGGGTTTCCAGAATACCCAACTCCCCTATAGATTGAAGGGAGTTGGTACCCTATCATCACCCAAACCAAACTAGTGTGTTTATCTAGTTGGTGCTTGGTTGGAGATTAATTAGTGCCCATCTAGTCTTTCCCAAACTAATAGATAGTTTGTTTTGTTGGGGTTTATATTGGGATTGGGATCCTTATTGATCCAATGAAGGGAACAATCTGTATTGGGTTTCTTGACTTGTTGGTTAGAGTTAAGGGAGTGATCCAAGCCTCCCAATCTTATTATGGGCTACTTATCGATCAAGTAAAGGGAGTGGTCCAAGCCTCCCTATCAAGCCTAAACCCATTTGTTCAAGTCTTACCATTACAGTTAAGCCTATTAATCTTGTTATAGAGAGAAGAATATTATGCTAAGAGAGAAGAACATCAAGATGTTCATCTCATTAATTAACTAGTGATGAAAAATCTCTCAAGAGGTTGATAAATGATAAAACATTTAGGTGACCCAACCAACTATATTCATATCTAATCCAACTTCATCCATGCAACTCACTATCTATATATGGGTCAGGGTTAGTAGATGTATAGATAGGGCCCCATATATAGATAGGGTTAGAGATATATAGAATATCTTGAGCTTCATATAGCTCCTATCGACATGAGACGCTTAATTCATTATAGATAGATCTTATTGGCATGGGACCCTCAATTTATTATAGATAGTCGTTGTCAATATGGGACCCTTAATTCATTATAGATATCTCACTCAGCACAAGACCCTCTCCCTCTAGATATAGTTATAAGGGAAGGTGAGTGGTTAAAACATTGAGGGCTCCCTATCCCTATATAGATATAGGCCATCCTATATATAGATTGATCTCATCTTCAACATATAATACATAGATATAGATATAGATGTAGATGTAGATGTAGATGTAGATATAGATATAGATAGATTAGAGCACAATAAGAATAGGCATTGAACCTGCACTTGGTTTGATCCTACATGTGTAATCCATATAAATTAGATATTACTCGAGCATTGCCTAAAGGGTATAATACAAACCTATTTTGTGACTAACATCAAGCTTCCAAACATTAAACTAATTAATTATTCAAATTAAGACATTATATTCAAGATCTCATCAATGATAACATTATTTGCATTAAAGTCCATAATTATACATTGAAAGGATCCGTCACAATGCCTAATCAATACCTAAAAATCTTTAGAAAACCATTACCCAATCATGATACTTTGAAATAAGATAATTTTAATATGATGACATATATACATCATTTGACTATTCTACGTGATCATGATATTGATAACATCATCAACATGGTTTTTAGTTCTTAACATAAAACACCTTTTGTTACATTTTATGACCATGATATACCTAATGATGAATCTAATTATGGTCCTTTGTACATTATAACTTTTGTTTGACATTCTTTAATCACACATGACATTATGATTGACAATAGTTCTAGTAAAAACCTTACCATTATTTCATTTTTATCTAGTAAAGATTATACTGAATAATATTTTCTTAGCACAACTGTGATACTCTACAATTATAATGGCATGTCATCCACACCACTTGGTGGTATTTCACTCCAAATTCTAGTCAATCCTCAGACCCTTCTATTTTGGTTTTATATAATTCCTGATCCAAGATCATATTATCTACTATTTGGACTGCAATGTTTAATCAAATGAGAGTGATACCCTCTACACTACACTATAATCTCAAATTTGTGCATGATAATAAATTTCATACCATTTTTGGCATAAATTTTGATTTACCTATCCTACTATTTTAACTATTTTATAGTTTACGTGATCTAAACAAGATAAAACTATTGAAATTCAGATTGCATAAGATATAGCATTTATCATACAAATATGAATACCAAATAGAGATTGATTGCACTTACTAAATATAGAAATGACTATGTGAAGAAGGGAGAGAAGGTAATTAGCCAATTTTTTGATCTTTGTTAATCACTACCTATGTCACAATCCTTAAAATGACTTTGAGATAGATCAAAAATGTTCACATCAAGAAACAAACTATCAAAATCATGTGGATGCTATCAACAAAGCTCAACCACCTATAATAAATGGTTATGTTTAGTGTTTGTTGGTACTATCCAGATTGGTTTTCCAATCTATACCACCATAAATAATTATGACTTATCTTGTAGATGATTTTTATGTCTTCACTTGTCCTCGATCTTGGGGATGGATTTTGATTTTACTTCTCTTTGCCTTGAAACCCTAGCTTCACTTTCAACACAAGCTTGACTTAAAAGGGGTAATTTAGAAGGATGGGTTAGACAACCCTTCATAGTTCCTTGTGACTATTTGAAAATTACTTACATTATAATACTCTTAAGAGGGCTCAAAACACATGTTGTTCTCCCACATATGTGTGAGTGTGCTCAATCATGTCCCATAAGAATGCAATGTAATGCTTTGAATTTTGACACTTGACAACATGAAACTTTGACCTTGCATTAGTGTTCAAACATGGCTTTAGGGATACTCATTTGAGGGGTTTTTTAACATGTATGCCTTTGTAGTAATGTCTCAATGATGTGTTAATGGATTTCTCAAGCTTAATATTATTTTCTAATATGAGTGCAAGATATATATGGCCTTAAATTTGATTTGTATTTATAGATGAATATTTGGTTTTTCCCTCCATAACAAACATAATAAATGTACTTAGGTTGATAGATGAGGTCCAAAATTATCCCTCATCTTGCTTCATAATCCCTTCTAAAATATTATTTTACCCTTTTTAGAATTAAGGGTTAGAAGGAATAGGATATTCAAGAGTGAAGTAAACTATTCCTAAAGTATGGTAATTAAATAATTCAATATATGATATTCAAATTTAGTGTTGAATTAAAAAAATACTAAATATATAAAGTACAATGCCAAATAATATCTTGTTGCATAATCATGAAGAAAAAATAATACTTTAGCTTATGCAACAATGCACAGATAAATCTAAGATCAACATGTGTGAAAATATGTTAGTTGATGTTCATAAACGAGTCATTAAATTCTAGAAATATTCTCTTTGGTTATCTAGACACTTGCATAGACCTTTGGATACTTACATCGACACTATTGTTCAAATATCAATGCAACTATCATGTATGGAATGTTTACTATATTAATATGTGACCAATTAGGTGTTTATGGGTTTTCTATCACCTTCCCTATGATGTATCTAGATCTCATGCATAGGATTTATATCATTATTGATATCTCAAACCCTAGTTCTTTATTGTAGGTTAGGTTACCTTGCAAAAATGGGTTAATGTGCTCATGGTGTTAAGTTGACCTCAAAGAGTCCTCTATTAATGAGCATTCCCTACATAGACAATACTCTAATGAGGGCCTCAAACTTATGTAGTTCTTCCCTATGTGTTGGTATGTGTGTGAATAATAGTGTAGAATGTTATATACGAGTGCATATAGTGATCTAGCTTGTAACTAGAAAAACATGGCTCATGGGTTGTCTTTTGAGTGCTTTACACCTGTAGTATGATTATTCCTTAGATTGATATGAAAATAGAGATGAATAAAGCATAATTGATTAGTTGTGTACTTTAAAATTTAGTAGTATGCCTAAGCTTGAGAGGTGATTGCTCAATGATCAAATGAATTGGCTTTGACTTGTATTTATACTAGTTCTTTTGAAATGATCCTCACAAAAGGGTTAATAGCATTCAAAGGCCAAAACACATTGAAAGTTTGCAAATTTTAGTGTTTGTAGGGCAAGGATAATTGCTTTGGAGCATTAATAGTAGAATCAATGTTATTGTCCTATCCTAAACACAACTATCTAAGAAGGAGGAAAGTTATTGAGGTTTTGTAACTAACAGTGAAAAATATCTATCATATTTTAGGTGTTATGTGGTTATATGTGATCTAAATAATTAGAGTAATCAAGGTTGGACTAAGAAATAAATAACTAGACCTAGTAAGGTGGCAAATACAAGCCTTTAGGTTGCAAGGAAGGTCAAAATGAAGGGTATATCCTTGAGATATATTTTTCTAAGTGTACAAAACTATTTTAACATATAAATCCATATTTAAAGATCTACATTTATGCCTCCCCAATGTAGTAATGCATAAGGATGAAACTACCAGGTTAAAAGAAAAAAAATATATTATGGTGTGTATAACACACCTTGTGTTTGATTGAGCCCACTTAAATTTGGTGTATATGAATGAATTGAAATCAAGAGCATGTTATATGTGTAATTAGTGTATATAACATAAAATAAAATAATTTGAAAATACTTTAAAGAAAGAGAGTAAAATAAGGATTACACCTATATGTCGATGCAACCATGTTGCTCCTTGGTAGTTTATCTTGGTAGAGATGCTTCCTAGTTGAAGCATTAGAGAGAGGTTCACAACTGAACCTTGGATATATGAAGAGGGGAATTGGAGGGTGATCATGCCCCCAATCCAATATAAGTATGAATTGTGACATGTCAATTAAGAGCACAAAATCTCAATCACACAACTCAAATATAACCAATCTAGCCAATCTCACCTGAGTCAAATGTTGTAACAATATAAACTGTAATAATAAAATCATAGTGCCAAGTCCATCAAAGGCATAAAATATTGATTGCACTAATAAAAAAAAGCCAACTAATGTAGATAGATAAAGGCCCAAATGTTGCATCTTGGTAAGGTCAGTACATAGATTTGTGTATAGTCTAAAAGTGTAAATGTAATTTGGTGCACGTGCACCTCGAATATGTCTCAAGTTGAAGTATTAGTCAATAAAATATGATTTGTAACATATGTATAAGATGTATCAAAAATCTAAAAATCTATGCCTAATGCATAGAATTATGTCCCAAATGTATATATGAATCATGTAAATTATGTAAACTAAATCAAATTTTGCCCATTCTATCAATTGTATGTATGTGGAGTCATGTCTTCTATGACATTCACCCACTTATATCCCCCCCCTTTTGAGGTGATGGGATTGGAAAATTTATAATCACCTTATCTCAAAAAGGATAAGACAACTAAGTTGTATTTGTATGAAACATGTAATAAAGAAACATATAGTAGTGTCATGTCGAAGTAGATATATCAATGAAACTTGTAGTATGCATACATAATAAGCCCTAAGATGCGTGATATGAATCATGGAAATGTCTAAAAGATAACAATCTCAACAAGCAATCAAGCACACATGCAAGAGTACTCAAATGTCACACAAAAAAGGGGTCCAAGGAGACCAAAAAAAAGGGGCATGTTCAAATGTCATACACTCAAGTGAAGGACATGTGCAAATGTATGCACATAAAATAAACAAGTAACACTCAAGGAATTGTGGCCGACAAGCAAAGGAACATGTTCAAATGTTCCACAAGCAAGATAAACAAGCAAACAAGAAGTACACTCAAGTAAGCAAATGTAACTATATGAATTAATGAGACATAAATAACTAGTATAAGCATGTCATACTAGTCCCTATATACATGTGTTAGCAAAATGTCATGTATAATAGCATATAAAATACAGTAGGTAAGATAGCAACACGAGTATAGGCATGTATAAGATATATAATCTCAATAAGATAATGGAAATGATCATAAATCAATAGAACCTATGTCAATTGTGATCATATAGAAGCAAGATGACCCTAAACTAGTGTATCACACTAGAAGAGGAAAGGTCCAACATCGGCATGTTTGATATATCATGGGTGTAATGTATACATGTATCACACTTAATTACCTATTAAACATATATGTGCATATAAATTATATGATATCTACTGACACAAAGTAAACAACCTATGGAAAATCTAGAAAACATGTGAAATGCTAAATATTTTTGGTATTTTTTTATTTATTTGAATGTTTTTATATTCTCTGAAATGTTTTGAAAGAGAATGTTTGTTGATGATCCCATCTAAGGGATGCTCATAGGGTGCTCTATACATCGAATGTGTAGAATATGTGATGCTTTGTGTATGTCTCATAGGACTTCCATAGAGGTGATATTATAATAGAAAGTGTAAGGTTTCATTAAACCCATTGTTTTGTGCTCTATAATTTCCTCGGTGTAATAGCTGGTCTTGTTACCCATTTTGAAACATGGTGTTCTAATGTAGGTGAATGGCTAGGTCATAGAGGTGTGAATGAGGATCTCGAAGAGTTCATTATATATCTCTAATATAAATGTCTCTCAAATATGGGTGCTTAAGAAAAGGGATTGCTTATTGCTTACCCTTTCACACATGATTAACCTTGGTAGTTTTTATAATCAACTATTGTGGAACAAAGTTTGCTTGTTGCAAAGGATGTTTGTATGGAATCCCAAAAACTGTAATTACCTTGTTGGAATGATTATACATAATACAACCATGCACTATGGAATATATTACATTAAGTTTATGTATCTAAGGATATTTAAATAAGATATCAAAGAGTCTCATATGTGCTATAACTGAAAATATAGTGGTCACATGTGTTGGACCAACCTGAAGAGGTGAATCAATCTCACTAAAAACTTGTTGTATCTTCCCATCAAATGATTTTATCATTTTATTTGAAGGGAATAAATCATCATGTGTGTATCCTAAATATGTGAGTAATGTCATGGTACATACATTATCATCATCACTATTATGAATCATAACACTATATATAGGGTGATGATCAATATATGCCTTGATAAATAAGGAATGAAGATCTGGAATGAAGATCTGAGTCATCCTTCACAATCTCATTGTCATCAAATGTAATTGAAATAATTGAAACCATAAGAGGTATCTCACATATAAATGCACCAATTAACCCATCTAATGTGTGCCCATAAAGTGATGGAGGAAGATGTGCATGATATGGCATTTGCACTTATGGAGTTATCTTAGAATGATCTTGTAATGGATTGTTGAATTTTTTTTTGTGATGATCATTTGGTTCTGATTCTGAATCTATGGGAGGATATTCAAAGGTAAGTTGATCACTATCAATAAGTTCTTATATCATGTGCTTTAGTTTATAACATATGTTCGTAGAATGCATCACATATTGGTGATAGTCATAATAGTCATCGACACCATATGATTTTGGTAAAGGCTGACTCTTATCAACCACCATAGGAGGAGGGAGAGATATGAGATGACACTCTACCAGCTTCAAAATTAATGGAGCTAGAGACTTAGGTAATCATGTAAATTATCTCCTAGGTGCATTAGATAAGATAAACTTATTAAGTTTTGTGACATTATTTTAACTGTGGTAATTGTGTCTTTTTTAGCCTCAATAGGTTTTACCTTGTAATTTGGTTTTATATGAAACTTATTAGTGGATGTAGTTTATGTGTTAGCTTGAGTAACATTATTTTAACTGTGGTAATTGTATCTTTTTTAGCCTCAATAGGTTTTACCTTGTAATTTGGTTTTATATGAAACTTATTAGTGGATGTAGTTTATGTGTTAGCTATATACTCAAGCTTGTTTAATGCAATAAGTTTCATTTCTCTATCTCAAAAAATATAGCATAAGTCATCAATTTATTAAAAATAATAGACTCATGTAAGGGAGCAATCAAACTTTGCTTGAATATGTCTTGAAGTTATTTATTTGTCATTGGATTTGTCATTTTGGCAAACACTATCTTATATCTCAAGACATATTCATTCATTGGTTCATTGGTTCTTTGTTTGATCTTATAAATTTGTGTTTATGACATCTTTTCAGTAATGTTGATTTAAAATTTTTCTAAAAATTAATTGGCTAGGGGTTTGAATACTCTTACTGATTATATTGGTAGATCATAGAACCATCTCAAAGCATAGTTCTTTAAGATTTCTAGAAATAATTTGGTAAAAAGTTTATCATTAGAAGCATAATCAAGGGATGTTGCATAAAGGATCAAAGGTGTTGCTTAAGATCACCCTTGCCATCATAAAATGTGAAATTGGGTGTAAAAAAATTAGTTGACAAAGGGTAAAAATATATCTTAGGTACAAGAGGGTTATGCATTGTGAATCAATAGTATGAGTTGATTTCAAAGATTTTTTCTCAATTTTACTAACCTTAACTTCCAAAAGTTTTATAATTTAGACAAGATATTACACATTTTAACCAATAAGGTTTGAAGTTTGGGAAGTCACCAAAGGAGATGCAAACACTTTTGTTGAAATAGGCATTAAAACCAGTAATTGGATTGAAGTGCTAATGGTTCTCATTGAGGATGTAGCAATAAGTGTATTGGTCTGGGGGAATAATAGTTTAAACACATAACCCGTGCCCTCACTAGATATAATATAAAATGTTGTGCTCAAGGGGAGAGACAAGAACATGGGGATGTACCATAGCTCTAATAGCATGATAAATAGATGCACATGGTTATTCATCAATGATTTTAGTTATTTGTGTCTAATATAGTATGGAGGATCTTATAAAGATAATCTATATTTTCATGAATATGCTCATGAAACAATGCAATAATTTTAATTGGTTCATGATCTACTTGTTCATTTTCATTATCCTCATGTGTGTCATTATCCTCATGATTAGATATATCTTTTATAAGAATATTTTTCAGTATGTGGGTCACTACCATTATTTGCACTCTCATTATTAGGAAATTTTGACATATTATTAGCTTGAGACATTTTAAGTGGCCTAAGGGGTAGCTCAAGATATTCAATAAGAATACCATTTAATCTAGGATTATGCCTAGGTTGTCAGGGGATCTCTTGCTCTACCAATTAGAGCACAATTGATTACTTTCTTATATGCAATTAAACACAGAATTATACCAGAATGATAAAGTAACTAGAAACTTGAGACAACAAAGAATTTGAGAGACAATACACACTCTTGTATTAAATACTACTAGAAGAAAATACAATAAGGAAGATGCCACTTCTTCCTCCACCTCAAAGGCTTGCCACACCTCAAGACCTTTTTCCCTCTCTCTCTTGCTCAACACAACAACTCTAAAGCCTGAGTTATTATCCCTCCTTGAATGCTTCAGCTTGTCTCCTTGACCTTACACCTGTAGATCTCCTTGACCTTGCTAGCTTCAATGCTTTTACTTGCCTTCTTGATTGATTACAATACATGCCTTATGGGTCTATAAATAAGATCCCATGCTTACAAAAATAGAACTCTAGTTACAATAATTAGACACGCAGCTCGTGACTATAATTAGTCATTTAACATGCAAACACTCGCTTCACTTAACTGACTATTCGTCAACAGCAGTTCTGAAAATACACAGGCGACCGACGCTGGTCCCTGCTTGTCTGGTGCTACCGACGTCGGCCAACTCCCTGCCGTCGCCGATCTCCTTCTCCACTGCATCTGACCGACGTCGGTCATAATGCCGATGCTAGTGGCTTTGGTTCTTCAGCATCCTTCTCTTGTGTCTGCAAACAGTTGAAGCTTTTAGTTCCACACCTTAACAATCTCCCACTTGGAGATAAATAGCTGCAACTTGTACCTGTACCTGTACACCATCTATTTTGTTCCTTAAGCTCTGTATCCCTCTTCAATGTCACTCTTGAAGACCAACCACCACGCAAACCTGTGATGCAATACCTGTATCTTATGCCACAAGAATTTTGCTGCTCCCAAATTCTTCATGACATACTTCTGAACTAACTCTACCCTTAGCTCAGAAAACTCCCTGTATATGAAACCCTGCAACAAGTAACACAATACAGTAACAGGATAATGTAGCTAATATTATCCAACCTGGTAAAGATAAAATACAATGGTCAAACCTCCATTGTTCTGCAGCCTACTCAAGACCATATACCATAGCCTTCTGTCTCATGTGTCCATCCACTCTCTTCTCTAAAATGGGAATCCATCTCTTTATCCAGTGCTTCCTTCCAGCTAACAACACTACCAACAAATACCTGTTTGGTTCTCCAAGGACTCACACTCCTCATCCATGCCAAGCTCCCACTATTTTTGGATTCTACCTGCATTGCTTCTTCCATCTTCCTAGTTCATGACTATCAGTAAGCAATATAAAGAAGGTGAACAACGAATATGAGGTTCACATACCTTTCCTGACCTCCACATGGGTGTTTGAGACTTATTAATTCACCCAACATCCGTTTCAATGACCGATCTAGGCCATCTCCCAGTCTGCTCCCGACCGATGTCGGTTCCCTGCACTGACCCTGACTGTCGACGTTGTTTCCCTGGCCGACGCCGGTGTCCCCCCTGCCAATGTCAATCCTAATGACCGACGTTGAACTTCTCTTGTCCGACCTACCGACCCTGCTGGTCTGTACATGACCGATGTCAGTATCTGGATGACTGACGTCGATGCCAAGCGACCGACATTGGTGTCTGTGTGTTCCTGTAAGTGATGAAATTTTCATCCGCGAGCTCTTCTTGGATCAAACCTCTGTCCATGTTGCCCTACTTAGATTTATTCAGCCCCTGTGACTGATCTCTGTCCTTCATCTCCTCCATAAACACCAAGGCTTCTTTGTTCCTGTCAAAAGCATCAAATTTCCTCTTTCTGTAATGAACTCTATCTATGCTTTCCAAATTTGAACACATACCTGTTGAATCAAGAACTTTCATTCCCTTCTTATTCATGTGACCAAGCCTATTAGGCCACATCTTCAAATCTACACCAGAAGTAGAATCAGTAATACAAGTAGGTAGATAAAGAGTACCTACTTTCTTACCTCTTGCTAGAACAAGTGCTCCCTTGGTAACCTTCCAAGAATCTATTGTGAGGGTTATTGTGCATCCCTCATCTCCCAACCTTCCTACAAAAATTAGACTCTGCTTCAGAATTGGAACATGCATGACCTCCTTCAACACCCATGTGTTGTCAATCTACAATCTCAGCTGCACTTTCCCTTTGCCAACTATCTGACAAGGCGTACCATCCCCTAAATAGAGCACTCCAAAATATCCCTGTTCATACTCATAGAACAAATCTCTATTTGGGGATGCATGAAAAGATGAACTAGAATCTAAAATCCATGATCCTACCTGACTATATGAAGAAAGTATGAGAGCATCCTGCATCACAATATTTGCATCCTTTGCTTCTTCCATACCTACATGTTGATTCTCTTTATCTCTCAACCAACACTCATTTGTATGTCCTTTCTTTCCACAAAACTAGCAGGTAATACCTTTGGACTTGGATCTCCTTCCTGACCTTGATTTCCCTTGCTCAACCTTCTCCCTTTGCCTTTCCCTATTTTTTGCACTTAGAGCATTCCCTGATGATTCACCTGTGCTTCTCCTGCGTATTTCTTCATTCAAGATCACACTCACAACATCATCAACTTTTAAGATTTTAGAAGCAGATGCAGAATTACTTACTGCCATAACCAAACCGTCCCAACTTTCAGGCAAAGAACATAAAATCAAGAGAGCCTTTACCTCATCATCAAAAACAATATTGATTGAAGCTAGTTGGTTTACCAAACCATGGAAATCACTGAGATGAGTATGTACCGATCCACCTTCTTGCATTTGCAAAGTAAATAGCTGCTTCATAAGATATACCTTATTAGAAGCTGAGGGCTTTTCGTATAAATTCGCCAAGGACTTTATCAACTCTTTCGTTGTCTTGCACTGTGATAAGCTGGAAATCACAGATGATGCAAGGCTCAACCTTATGGAACCGAGAGCCTTTCGATCAAGAATGTTCCATTCTTCATCCTTCATATCTGTGGGCTTGCATGCAACCCCACCCAATGGTAAGTACAAATCCTTCTGATACAGATAGTCCTCAATCTGCATCCTCCAATGTTGATAATTCTTGCCGTTAAACTTCTCCATTCGTAGTCTACTTTCTTCTACCATTGTTGAACTCCCACTCAATCAGAAAACCCTATGAATGACCTGTAATCAAAAAACAATACCCTGCTTCCTGCAAACCGTAGCTCTGATACCACTTGTCAGGGGATCTCTTGCTCTACCAATTAGAGCACAATTGATTACTTTCTTATATGCAATTAAACATGAAATTATACCAGAATGATAAAGTAACTAGAAACTTGAGACATTAAAGAATTTGAGAGACAATACACACTCTTGTATTAAATACTACTAGAAGAAAATACAATAAGGAAGATGCCACTTCTTCCTCCACCTCAAAGGCTTGCCACACCTCAAGACCTTCTTCCCTCTCTCTCTTGTTCAACACAACAACTCTAAAGCCTGAGTTATTATCCCTCCTTGAATGCTTCAGCTTGTCTCCTTGACCTTACACCTGTAGATCTCCTTGACCTTGCTAGCTTCAATGCTTTTACTTGCCTTCTTGATTGATTACAATACATGCCTTATGGGTCTATAAATAAGACCCCATGCTTACAAAAATAGAACTCTAGTTACAATAATTAGACACGCAGCTCGTGACTATAATTAGTCATTTAACATGCAAACACTCGCTTCATTTAACTGACTATTCGTCAACAACAGTTTCGAAAATACACAGGCGACCGATGCCGGTCCCTGCTTGTCTGGTGCTGCCGACGTCGGCCGACTCCCTGTCGTCGTTGGTCTCCTTCTCCACTGCATCTGACCGACATCGGTCATACTGCCGATGCTGGTGGCTCTGGTTCTTTAGCATCCTTCTCTTGTGTCTGCAAACAGTTGAAGCTTTTAGCTCCACACCTTAACATAGGTTGCATGCAAAGAATAGAACAAATCTGAATAAAATAATAAGTAAATACCTTAGGAGGTTGAAAACCCTATAGTAATCTATGATTTTCATAGAAAGACATTGTGGTCGGGTTCACCAAATGTTTTACCCTTTTTAGAATTAAGGGTTATGAGGAATAGGATATTCAAGAGTAAAGTGAAGTATTTATAAACAAGGCCAATTAAATAATTTAGTTTATGATATTCAATTTCAGTGTTGAATTACAAAAAATACTAAGTATAGAAAGTACAATTTCAAACAATATTTTGTTTGTGTAATCATGAAGAATAAATAATACTTAGTTTATGCAATGATGAACAAATAGATATGATATGTACATGTGTAGAAATAGGTTATCTAATATTCAGCAACTAGACATCAAATTCTAAACATATTATCTCTAGTTATTTGGACATTTGCACCAACCTATGGATACTTATGTCAATGCTACTATCTAAATCTTGATGAAATTTTCCTGTATAGAATGTTTTTTGTCTCAAGATTTGACCACCTGGGTCTTTTTGGGTTTTTTGTCTCCTATCATCTAATGTATCTAGATCTCACACACTATATCATTATTTATAGCTCAATCATTATTTATAGCTCAAATCCTAGATATTCACCTTCAATTAGGTTACCTTTCCAAAAATAGGTTAGTGGGATCACGATGTCGAGTATACCTCAGAGTGATCTGAGCAACATTTAAGGTGATGATTTAGGTGACAGTTCTACCCCAATTGGTGGCAGAACTTTTGGGAGCCATAAATTTTACACCATAGCTCTGTTTGACTCTCCGTTTGAACCATTAGAAAGATAATAGTGAGGAGAATGTGATGAGATGGCATGGAGATATGCTCTATGGTTTTTAACCCTCAAAATTCCAATAGAAGTGTCATAAATTTCAATTTTAATAGTGCAGTTTAAAAATAGTAAGTTTTTACAAATAGTAATTTCTTGAATTCTATAATGTTGTAAATCATGGAAGTCAAACCACTTCATCTCCCTCAAGATTGGTGACCTTCCACATCCTCCTCCTACCTTCAAAGTATGCATAAAAATAGATGTAGCCCGAAAATTCAATTAAACATCTCTTTTCAGAGATAAACATATGTTTGGATCTGCAAATTTGATCAATAAAACATCTCTTCTCAAAGATAACATTATTATAATTGTGTTATTCTTATTTTTTCAATTATCTTTCAACCAAAGCCCCTAAATTTTGGATCAGTGGTATCAGAGCGGTTTGTATTTAGAGTGTATGATCTTGAGGATAAGGTTAGATTATAGGAATCTTGGGTGGAAAATAATAGAACTAGTAGACTATCCACCTATTCATTCCAAATGACCTCAAATGGTGGACAATGCTAAGACACTCAATCCTTTTAAGGAAATGGTGAATGAAACCCTCCAATAGCAATAAGCACAGATGCTACAACAATTCACCCAAATTCTCCAATAAATCTTGATGGGAAATTCTAGATCCTCATCTACAACCCCACATCTTTTCAGTGCCCCAACACCCTTCAAGGTTTAGGTGAATTTTTATATCCCTACATTTGAAGGCAAAATCAATGTTGATGCAGTAGAAAATTGGTTGGATCAATTGTCATCTTATTTTCTATAAATAAATTCATCGATAAAGAGAAGATCACTTTTTCTCTTTTGAAAGCATCATTACCTATCAAAAATTAGTGGGAAGTGTACAAGAAGAGATTCAATATAGATGATATTGGCCTTGAGGTGGAACCCACATAGGACAATTTTATAGAAGCTGTAAAAGAAGAATACTACCACATTGTAGCATATGATGATCTATATATAGAGTGACAACAACTTCGCCAAGGTAAGGAATAGTTTGTTCAAGATTACACTAACATTTTTCATTCTCTATCTATGAGATTTGACATCTAGGAAAGTGAAAAACACAAGGTTTTCAAATATTGTGGTGGACTACAATGGTATGTACAGGGGGAGATGAAACTCTTCAATTTGGAAACCCTCGATGAGGTGTACAAGTTCACAATGAAGATTGAGCAGAAGTATGGAAGAATGAATACAAAGAGTTGACCTTAAAAATAGAAAAGTGACAAAGAAGGTCAAACATGAGGCCAAAATTAGAATCAAAAGGAAGGGAAGACTGGGAAATGGTGTGATTACCACAAATTTGAGACTCACTCCAAAAAAAATGTTAAATCATCAAGTCCCTAATTTTTGAGTCATAATCTTCAACATCTACTGCTCTGCCTCATACACACCCTATAGATGAAGAGGATGAAGAAGATATTGTAGATGTTGAGCTCGATGCCATCATTACTTCATCATAGACCCATGAGGAGAGGCTAGATGACAGGCAAAGGTTGTTTCACTCTAAGTTATGGGTGAAAGGTAAGACTTTGCATTTCATTCTTGATAGTGGGAGTCAAAAGAATTTAATCTTTACTAATGTTGTGAAAATCCTAAATCTATCCATGAAGCCTCTCCCAAAGCCATACAAAATTGTATGGTTGAGTCTAAGGAGAAACCTCTGTGCCACCCACCAATGTCTTCTCTCATATGCAATAAAAACTTTTCAAGATGAATTTTTATGTGATGTGGTCAATTTGGATGTTTGTGATGTACTCCTTGGTCATCCATTCATGGATGATCAACATGGTATCTATGAATCAAGAACTTAAAGGATCACCCTCACTCTTGGAACATGGTGCTATAGGGTACCAGAGGTACCACCTTCTATATTTGTCTCCCTGATTAGTGCCAAGAAATTCATTCTCATGGTGGTCAAGCCACATAAATCTAAAAGGGTTGATGTTGCAGCCCTAACTACATAAACAACACAAAAATAAAAGAAAATAGATACCAAGCTGAGGAAGTTCATGGCCTTCTATCCATATACTGATGGTTAGATAGATTGGTGAACAATTGAGCCCAGCATAGCTCCACAAAGCACAGTTTATTCCAAGTATGCATTGGGAATCAAATCAAAACACAACTATCACACTTGATGAAAAATCTTGATGCAATGGGGAACATTGCTTCTCAAGGAGGGAGGAATGATATGAGCAACATTTCAGGGGACAATTTGGGTGATGGTTGTATCTCAATTGGTGGCAGAACTTTTGAGAGCCATAACTTTTGCACCATAGCTCCGTTTGACTCCCCGTTTGAACCATTGGAAAGCTAAGAATGAGGAGAACATGATGAAATGGCATAGATATATTATTGATTATTTTTTACCTCAAAATATCAATAGAAGTGTCCTAAATTTTAATTTTAATAGTGCAGTCTAAAAATAATAAGTTTTTAAAAATAGTAATTTCTTGAATTCTATAATGTTGTAAATCATGGAAGTCAAACCACTTAATCTCCCACAATATTGGTGACCTTCCACATCTTCCTCATACCTTAAAAGTATGTATAAAAATAGATGTTTCCTGAAAAGGTGATCATACATCTTTTCTCAGAGATAGGCATATGTTTGGATCTGCAAATTTAATCAATAAAACATCTCTTCTCAGAGATGGCATTATTACAATTGTGTTATTCTTATTTTTTGAATATATTTCAACCAAAGCTCTTGAGTTTTGGATCATAGATACCCCTCTATCAATAATCATTGCCTACATATCCAATACTCCAAGGAGGGCTTTAGACTTATGTAGGTCTCCCTTATGTGTTGGTATGTGTGTGAACAATAGTTTAGAATGTTACATGCAAGCACATGTAATTATCTAGCTTGTAACTTGAAAAATATCGCAGATGCATTATATTTTGATTGATTTAAACATGAAGTATTATTTTTCTTATGATTGATATGCAAATAAGGATAAATGGGGTAGAATAACATAGTTTTGGGCTTTGAAATTTAGTACTATATCTAAGCTTGAGAGGTGATTACTCAATGGCAAAACGAATTAAATTTACTTGTACTTATACTAGTTATTTAAAAATTATCTTTATAGAAGGGTTAATGACATTCTTAGGCTGACTCATACATATTGAAATATTTGCAAATTTTTGTGTTTATATGGCAAGAAAAGTTGTGTTGAAGTAGGAACAATAACGTCGGCACTACTACCATGTCCTAAACACAACTATCCTGGAAGGAGGAAATTTTTTGAGGTTTTATAATTGACAGTGAAGGACATATATCATATTTTAGGCATTATGTGGTACATGTGATCTAAAATAAATAATTAGACCTAGTGAGGTGGTGAATGCTCGCATTTCAGCTACAAAGAAGGTCAAACTGAAGGGTAGAACCTTGAGATACATTTTTCAAGTGTATAAGACTAGTTTAACATACAAATTTAGATTTATCTAAAAATACCTTCATATGTTTATTTTCACAATCCTTTGGCCTATTCTTGGTTTATTTATGTACATATCATATCAATAATGTATATGCATATTGTTTTGGTTTAAACTAGTTATCTTTACATAAATTAGAATGATTTAATGGCTTTAATGTTTATGGTGTTGCTAATAAAAAGTTAAGAATGAAAAATACACTTCATGCAAAGTGTTATACACCTACAACTATGAAAGAGAAATATCTATTTGACTTGTTGGAAAGTTGTAGTAGTTATTGGGTGCAACCAGGGGTAAATGGGTTGTTAACCCATGGCAATAATTGTAAATTCTCTTTTGGGACTATGACAAATGGATAGTGGTTTGCAGTAGGTTTATTCTACAATTTAAGGAGTTTATCATTTCATAAATTCAAGTAAAATAAATGCATTATGTTTACTTCCAACCTATAGCAAGTGGTTACATGCATTTTAAGACTAAAATGGACATTTTTAGAATAACGACAAAAATGGTATCAAGGAAATTTATAAACCTAAATTTTATTACATATTTGGAATCCTCTTGAAAATTTACACACTTTTAAAAAAACATTCACCTCATTTTAAGTCCAAATGAAAACTCTTGGAAGTAACCTGTACCAACTATTGTGCCAACCCATAGTTGTAGCTAACCTATATCAACTAGGGTAGCTTGTAGCATCTATTATTGATATATTGTAGAGACTATGATAACTTTTTGATGGTTTGAAGTGAATTTACTCCATGATATGAGGGATATGGTGGTTCTTATGATCAAGTAAAATACAAGAAAATGTTTTTAATGCCTCATTATCATTCTTCCTCAATTGGACATGCCTCTAAGACTGTTGTAATGATGAAATAGACTTATTTCTATTTTCCACTTTTAGTTATAATGTCATGCTATCTTATTATTATTATATTATGCTTAAAACCTCTAGATTATGGTTATAACCTATAGAGGAAAAAAATCTTCTAATAATACCCTGCCTTCTTTATTTAAAAGAGAAGTTGCAGATTGTAAGGGGGGTTAGAAAATAATCAAGTGATTGGGGAAGAAGTAAGTTAGTAAAATTAAACCATAGATCATATTTATATGTATCAATTTCACTTGGATGAATAAATAAGTGTATTTGATTTAATCATGTCTTAATTAAGGATGGGAGTCAAGATCTAGTCCAACAGAGGCATAACTCACTTGTACGGATTTGGTAGTCTGGTTTCCATTTGTTAGATAGTTTATTTCTAATGTGTGTGTATTTCATTTCATTCTATTCCTATAAGTGTGTGTATGTCACATACCAATTTCTCTCTAAGCTGGATAACCTATTCGATCCATGGATTATTATGGTTAATTAACTAATATTTGATTAAGCTTAATGACATATGTTCATTATGGGATAATTTATGTTACTTAATTTACATGATTAGTTTGATATGAGTTAGTAGTACTCTTATATTATATACATTGTGATCATGTTTATATAACATTGTTTTATGGATATAATGATGTTTCAGACTAACTACCTTCATTATTATGAGGTGGATGTAGGATAAATTCTTCCCTCAGAGTGTGATGGAGGGAGAGCATCATCGAAAAGGGTAGTTTAGATGGAGATGTTAGGGGACAATAAATAATGAATCCAGAAACCCTTATAAACACCACATTAATATTTCATGTTGTGCGATTAATTATTTGATAGATAGTTGTAGTATGCTTCATTTTTTGTTTGAATGATTATTGTGATCTTGTGTTTTTTCACTAATCTAGTTATTATTAGTAATCACAATGATTTGTTTGAGTGATTTTGATCATTTGTAAGTTATCTTATGTGATGTAACTATTTGGTTGAATTTGTTTTGTTTTACTTACTTTACTGCCTTAATTAGGTATGGTTGTGTAGTATAACATTATGATATTATGACGAATTCTATTATTGTTATTTGATTTATAAGATTTAGATAATAATAATAATAATAATAATAATAATAATTAAAGATTATTATTATGATATTATATATGTTGAAAGATAGATAACATTGTTTTAAAAGATATTGTATTTGATTAAATGTTTGATCAAAGGTTTCATATTCAAAGTACATTAGACACTGGTTATTATTGTTAAATGATTTAAGGAAATCATTGTGTTTGCAAAGTGTGTTTTGTGGATGGAATTGTAACATTAAACTATAGTATTTGAATATATATTGGTATTGTCATACTGTATAGTTAATATGGTAGTCGAGTGGTCAGTTTTGCATGGAAAGTTATATCAACTACGTTGATAGTCATTGCATGAAATAACATTAGTTATGTCATTGTTTTTTATTTGATTGTTTGGTTGGTTTGTAAAGTCAATGGGGGAATAATTTAAGTCAATGTTATGCATGTTTTAGGAAGGATATAAAATGATTATTTTATAATTATTTTAATCAAATTAAAAGAAGTCTAGAGATGATTAGGGTTTCTAATCATCTATTGAATTTGAGTTAACCATCATTTTAAAAAAAATATGGAGTTGGTTGTGTATTACATGGTGGAGGACTATAGAGTTGGTTGAGCTATCTAGGCATGCATAATTTTGAGTTAGTTTTATCGGTCATTAATAGTGGAGAAGGTAGTGGCAAATAAGAAAATGGAGATGAATAAAAATAATGGAGAGAAGGTTGTGGGCATACAACATGACACACAACATGCAATGGGGAAAAAATAAAATAAAAAGAAGAGAAAATAAGAGTAAAAGAAGAAGAAGGTATTATGCTTCTTGGCATATTCACCAGGTTGGTTTTGTATTTCAATTTCTATGTGTGTGGTAGGGATTTTTGAATGGAATGGTTACTGGGTTTGCTTTTGTTTGGAATGATGTGGCATGTTTAAAAAGGGTTGTATGTAGGGCCCTGCGGAAGGCTTGGCCTCCATAGAACCCTACATCCAACCCAGGGTAACTTGAAGAATTTGGGGTAGGGTTGTAGGATTTTCCATGGATTATATGGCTTTAAGCAAGCCTACCTTAAAACTCCTCTTCTATTCAAAAGTATCTATTTTATAACGGGAATGAATAATTCTTGGTGGTTATATATTATTTGGCTCAAAATAGTTATGTTAAACCAGTCATGATATATATTCACTAATGTATTTGATATTATAAATTAAATCTTTGGAAAGTATGGGAGATCGACTGTGTGTAAACATAGTTGGATTTGGGCATAGACGCATAGATTATTTATACAAAAATGGATGGTGAATATATACATAGATATATATATATATATATATATATTTAATTCAGTCTAAGGATATATGTACATATACTTATATTTTTTTATATATATAAATATATTTATAACATTTATGCATTATATTTCTACAACAGTGACCATAATGTTTAATCAGTCATTGCTGAATTTGTACTATTTCATTTATGATTAGATGTAGTAATTATTAGTTTTTCCAGTATTGTTCATGATTTCTATATCTATTCATGGTGATCTTTAGCTAAGTGGATTAGATATAAACCTTCTGGTTAACTAAATTAATATAGTTAGTTAAAGATCACAAGTTAGGTTTCTTGTGGTGAACTCTATATGATGAATATGTGTAATTAATTTTAAAAAAATTACTACTATATTCTAGTAAAATCTGGTGGGGTTATTACATTATGGTATTAGAACTAAGGCTCAAACTCTAGGACTAATGTGTCCGCTAATGCAAACTTATCATTCCAATAAGTAGGAAGAATAATGGTACACACTAGACCAGGAGGTGAGGGTCATTTGATTATCAAACCCCTTGTTGATCCAAATTAGTTTGTCACTGAGCAAACTACAAAGTTAGACCAAATCCTCATGACCATGCAAGAGACTAGGGACCGAATTGTGACCCTAGAATAGGAAGTACATGGACATGAAGAGGAAAATACTTAGGAGGAACCTAAAGACCATCCTAATAACCAGGAACATATTCAAGAGTAGAGGCATGAAGAGGTGCCACAAAATACGAGAGCTCAAGTAGCTGCAAAGTTATCACATGACATGAACAAGGTGAATCCACCCAAGTTTTATGGAACTATTTTGGGGGATGGAGTTGAAGTGTGGATGACATAAATGGATAAGTATTTTGAGATTCAAAATTATTTCAAAGTCATGAAAGCAGTTTGGGGAGCTTATCAGCTTGTATGTGAAGCAGTGATTTGGTGGGAAAATAAGAAGTTTGAGATGAACCTCGACTCAACCACCACCACTTAGGAACAGTTTGTGACACTATTTAGGTCATGATAGCTTCTATAGTTATATTTCAACATAAAACTTATAATTTTTTTATAAACTTAAGCAAGGGGATTTATCAGTGAATGAAAATTGGGAGTAATTCACCAAGCTCCTTAAGTATGTCCCTCAATATCAAGAAAATGAGATGTTCAAAATTAGAAAAATTATCATGGGATTGAAACCCAAATAGGATATGAAGTAAATGTGTATGGTCCATCTACCATGGATCAAGTATTCAATAAGGCAGTCAAACATGAGCATAAACTAAAATCTCTTCCCCAAGTCAGAGATAAGTTTAAAAATAAACTTGGAAGTTCTAAACCAACTTTCAAGAAGAAGAACTGGAATTAGAGGAGTGGAGATTCCAAGGGTTGGTTTAAGAATAATAATGTCAAGTTTAATAGTGGTTCAGGGAATAAGAAACCTGGTAATGGTTTCAAGGGAAACCAATAGACTAAGAATAAAGGACCTATTGGAGGTTGCCTCATTTATGGAGGTGACTATTTTGCTCAAGAATGTCCTCAAGAAAAATTAAACAACAAGGGTTTAACTTCTCAAAAAGGTACATTTAAGCAATGAATTCATGTAGCTCATGACAATCGATAGGCTGAATATCAAGCTTCACCTATAAACTATAAGGTATTTTGTTTAATCATCCACTTTTTATTTTGATTGACATGGGAGTTAAAAAATGTTTCATTGCTCCTAAAATGCTTAGTAAATTGTCTATAAAAGCTAGAGTTATGGCAAATGCATGGTCATTACAATATGGGAATGAATCAAAGGTCAAGGTTGACAAGTGTTTAGTCAAAACAGAGATCAAGTTGCCATAGTTCACTATAGTAGTAGATATTTTTGAGGTACCATTGGGATCATATGATCTTAGGAGTCAATTGACTTACAAAGCATAAAGCCAAGGTTGATTATTTTCTAAAAAAAGTTGAGTGTCAAGATGATTTCAAATATCAGAAACAAGTTCAAAGAGAGAAAAGGTAGTTGAAGGTAAGGCATATTTCTACAATTCAACTAAAGAAAGCTCAAAGGAAGGGATATCAAGAATTTATCATTAAGATAAATGATATGGAGGAATCTAAGGAACCATCTATCGAAGATTATCCTTTTTTGAGAAATTTTCATGATGTGTTTCTAGAAAAATTACCAAGACTACCACCGAAATGCAAGTTTGATTTCTTGATTGATATCATACCAAGATCAAAATCATAGTCTAAGGTGTCCTATAAAATGATAACCACTGAATTGGTTGATTTAAAGGCACAACTTCAGGAGGTGTTGTCAAAAGGGCTGATTTGATCAAGTGTGTCATCATGGGGTGCACTAGTTATCTTCATCAAGAACAAAGATGACACTCTTCACCCATGTATAGATTATAAGATGTTGAATAAAATAATGATCAAGAACAAATATCCATTATCATGCATTGATAATCTCTTTACTCGAATGTGAGGGGAAATATTCTTTTATAAAATTGATCTTAGAGTAGGATATCAGTTAAGGATCCATGAAAAGGATATTCTAAAAACAATGTTCAAGACTTGATATGGGCACTATGAGTTCACAATGTTACCATTTAGATTGACAAACGCTCCAACAACATTTATGAATCTTATAAATAGTGTGTTCACAGATTACCTAGATTGTTTTCTTTTGGTCTGTCTTGATGACATCCTCATTTATTCTAAGGAAGAGGAAGAGCACTTACAACATCTAGAATTGGTTTTGTAAAGTTTACAAACGCACAGGTTACATGCAAAATTGTCTAAATGTGCATTTTTTAAAATGAGTGCAATGTTTGGGACATATTATCTCTGTAAATAGTATTTTAGTAGATCCAACAAAGATAAGAGCCATAATGGAGTGGCCGACACCAAAGAATATCAATGAGGTAAGGATTTTCATGGGATTAGTAGGCTATTATAGAAAATTTATTTCAAATTTTTATAAGATAACTAATCCAATTACCTCTCTTCAACAAAAGAACCAGAGTTTCATCTGGTCAGATAAGTGTGAGGTAGTCCTTTAAGAACTGAAAAGGAGGCTTACTTTAGAACCAGTGCTAAGAGTTCCTAATCCTAATGGTCAATTCTCAGTGATCATCGATGCATCTAGAGATGGACTTGGAAGAGATATTATGTAGGATGGCTTAGTTGTAGCCTATGAGTCTAAGAAAGTGAAGCCATATGAGGTGATTTTTTTCCCTCATAACCTAGAGCTTATGGCAATTGTGCATGCTTTGAAAGTTTGGAGTCATTATCTATTGGGGAAACTATTTAACCTCAAGACTGATAACTTGGGACTCAAGTACATTTTCACCCAACCAAACCTAAATGCTCATCAAAGATGATGGTTAGAGCTCTTATCTAATTAAGATTCTGATATTAACTATATCAATGGTAAGGAGATAAGTCGTAAGAGGTACACAGCAGTAATGGCTAATATCAAGAGTAATTTCAGAGATCAAATGATCGAATTCTTGCCAAGAGATAATTTTTATGATCAGATCGGGAAAGCATTGACTGAGAATGCTTAGAATCCTAGGTATAAGGGATTCAAGATGGAGAGTGATGGTCTTTTGATGTAAAATGGTAGGATGTGTGTGCTTGATAGAGATAATTTGAGGAGCACAATTCTAAAATAACTACATAATGACCCATATTTAAGACATATAGGAGTAACGAAGCTCATGGTTGAGCTTTGAACACTCTATTTTTGGAAAGGAATTAAGAGAGATGCAATGAATTTTGTGTCTCATTATCTAGAATGTCAGCATGTGAAAGTTAAATGTGTGCATCTAGACGAATTGCCATATCCACATGACATACCAAAATTGAAGTGGTAGGTGATTAGTATGGACTTCGTCCAATGTTTGTCATTATCATAGAACAAACATGACATGACCTTGGTTGTATATGATAAACTAACCAAGCCCACCCACTTCATACCGAACAACTCGATAGATGATGCACTTATGCTTACAAAGAGATTCATGAAGGAAGTGTATTTATCACATGATTTTCTAGAGAAGATCACTTTGGATCAAGATCTAAGGATGACTTATAGATTTTGGTTGACTCTAAATTCAGCTCTAGGTATGCAGTTGAACTTCAACACTGCTTATCACCTACAAATTGATGGACAAACATAATTAGTTAATTAGGTTTTAGAAGATATCCTTCATATGTATTGTATGGATCAACAATATAAATAGGAGTACCTTCCATTGGTTGAGTTCCTTACAACTCATACCAATCAACATTGAAGATGGCTCTATTTGAGGCAATGTACATAAGGAGGTGTAGAACACCAATCAATTGGGACATGTTAGTCTTTAGACTAGAGATGCTTTAAGAAATGGAAGAGCAAGTTAGGATAATCAATCAAAGGTTGGTCAAGGTTAATGAAAGACAAACAAGTTATTCTAATCTAAAGAGAATAACTAGGAAATTTTTTGTTGTGATAAAGTGTTTTTTAGGGTTAAACCTCAGAACAACGCAATTAAATTCAAGAAGTTAGTAAAACTTTCACTGAGATATGCGAGACCCTTAGAGGTTTTAGAAGTGATCTCTTGTAGTGTAAAGGTTTGCATTACCACTAGCTCTAGCTCTTTTGCATAGTGTCTTCCATGTGTCTTATCTTAAAAAGTATGTTGTTGATCCTTCACATGTGTTGGATTGGAATGCTTTTTAGGTTTTAGACCCTAGGGTGGTCATAGTAAAACTAATAAGAGTAACTAACACTCACAAATTATGTTTGCATAATATATAAGTGTCATAATTCAAGGTCTAGTGGGACCAATATTCTAAGGATAGTGCCACTTGGAAGGACTATGATGAGTTTTATAGGCTATTTTCACAATTGTTTGATTGATTTGCTATTGCATATTATATTATTTTCTATTGAATAATGTTTTAAATTCATAACTTGTGTTTGAATAAATGTCATTAGGATGATGACCAATTTTATAGGGGAACGATGTCACATCTTGATTTTTTTCTAAGCTAAATAACCTATTTGATCTATGGATTATTATGGTTTATTAGTTGATTACATGATATTTGATTAAGCTTAATGACATATGTTGATTATGAGACAATTTGTGTTGCTTAATTTACATGATTAGTTTGATATGAATTAGTAGTACTTTTATATTTTGTACATTGTAATCATGTTTATACAACATTATTTTATGGATATAGTAATATTTTGGGCTAACTACCTTCATTTTTGTGAGGTGGATGCAAGATAGATTCTTCCCTTAGAGTGTGATAAAAGGAATGCATCATTGGAGAAGGTGGTTTAGATGGAGACATTGGAAGATGACATAGAACAAATCCAAAAACCTTTATACACACCACATTAGTATTTCATGTTGTGTGATTAATTATTTGATAGATAGTTGTAGTATGCTTCATTTTTCATTTGAATGACTATTGTGATCTTGTATATTTTCACTAATCTAGTTGTTGTTAGTGATCACAATGATTTGTTTCAGTGATTTTGCTAAATTAATGATCATACATAGCTTATCTTATGTGATGTAATTGTTTGGTTGAATTTGTTATGTTTTACTTACTTTACTGCCTTAATTGGGTATGGTTATGTAATGTAATGTTATGATGTTATGATGAATTCCATTGTTTTTAGTTGATCTATAAGATTTAGATAATAATAAGTAAAGACTATTATTGTGATATTATATATGTTAAACTATAAATAACATTGTTTTAAAATATATTGTGTTTGATTAAATGTTTGATCAAAGGTTTCATATTCAAAATGCATTAGACACTAGTTATTATTGTTAAATTTAAGCAAATCATTGTGTTTGCAAAGTGTGTTTTTTGGATGGCATTATAACATTAAACTATAGTATATGAATACATATTAGTATTGCCATACTATATAGTTAATATGTTAGTTGAGTGGTCAGCTTTGCATGGAAATTTATATCAACTAAGTTGATAGTCATTGCATGAAATAACATTGGTTATATAACTGTTGTCTATTTGGTTGTTTGGTCGGTTTGTGAAGTCGACAGGAAAATTATTTTACTCAATGTTATGCATGTTTTAAGAAGGATATAAAATGATTATTTTAATCAGATTAAAAGAAGTCTCAATATGATCATGGTTTCTAATCATCCATTGACTTTGAGTTAACCATAATTTTTCAAAATCATGGAGTTGGTTATGTATTACATGCTGGCAAACTATGGAGTTGGTTGAGCTCTATGGGCATGCATAATTTTGAGTCAATTTTATCAATCATTAATGGTGAAGAAGGTAGTGGCAAATAAGTGAATAGAGATGAATAAAAAGAAGGGAGAAAAGGTTGTGGGCATACAACACAACACATGACATACAGTCGGGAATAAACATAAGAGAAGGAGGAGAAAATAGGAGTTAAGGAAGAAGAATATATTTAGCTCCTTGTTATATTTAATAGGTTGGTTTTGTATTTTAATTTATGTGTGTAATGTGGTAGGGAATTTTGAATGGAATGATTATTGGGTTTGCTTTTGTTTGGAATGATATGGCATGTTTAAAAATGGTTGTATGTAGGACCCTGTGGAAGGCTCGGCCTCCACATAATCCTACATTCAACCCATGGTAACCTGAGGAATTTTGGGTAGGGATGTAGGATTTGCCATGGATTGTTTCGCTTTAAGCAAGCTTGCCTTAAAAATTCTCTTCCATTTGAAAGTCTCTATTTTACAATGGGAATGAATAATTCTTGGTGGGTATATATTATTCAGCTCAAAATGGTTATGTTGAACCAGTAATGATATATATTCACTAAAGTATTTGATATTATGATTAAATCTTTGGATAGTATGGGAGCTTGACTGTGTGTAAACCTAACTAGATTTGGGCATAGATGTACATGTTATTTATACAAAAATGGATGATGAACATATACATAAATATATATGTAAGTATATACTTAATTCAATTTGAAGATATATATAAATATATATATATATATATATATATATATATATATTTTGAATTGTCGGGCTTTAATGGGTGATTGTATACACACACATACATGTATGTGTGTGTATACATATATATGCATGTATATGTGTCTATATGTGTGTGTGTGTGTATGTATATATACACACATGTATATATATAGATACCTATATTTTGAATCATCAGGGTTTAATGGGTGACTGTAAGTATTACATTTAAAATATAGAGTTACCTGTATAGGCAAATTGGAGGTTATGGTTTCATTTGGGTCTATGTTGATTTTATTATCAAATTAATCTACACATAAAGGTCAAAATTATGGTTTATACTATTGACTATGTTATGAAATATTGGGACATGCAAACTTGTTCCTCATGGTTTTGGGAATAGTCAGTTTAGTCATATTATGTAACCCAAGTATGGGTAGGTAAACGACTGACTATAGATTATGCATTCAAATTTATGCATAGAAATATACTCAAAATTGTTATAGATTACATAATTTTTAATTGTGTTCATTATATGTATGAACTACGCATATAATAGATATGATTGTGTATTTGGAATTGTCTTTTAACTATGAAAAGTTTAGCATAGTCAATAAGAGGATTGGGTATGTGGGTTTAAATGTGTATATGCACATAATTATACGGACTGGTCTATGTTGTTATATTTGAAGACCCAGATGGGGCCTAGTAGGTTGTGTGTTTGGATTTAATAGTATGCATTTTGTTTATATGTAAATCTCAAATCGATTGAATTGGGATGTTTTGATTAAATGAATGAAATGAATGGTTGGTTGTATGTAATATGTGGATTTTATGAAAGTCTATAAGTTATATTTAAACAAGTGCTTGGGAGAAAATTTTATGGTTTATAAAAGGGGCTATGGGGTTGTTTTATTGACTGGATGTATACATTACGTATGTAAAATATTCTAAGACATGGACAATGGATGTCTACTTAGAATATACCATATACGATAAAGTACTTGTTTTATATTGAAAATGAATTGGAGAGTTTATATATATATATATATATATATGGTTTATAAAAGGGGCTATGGGGTTGTTTTATTGACTAAATGTATACATTACGTATGTAAAATATTATAAGACATGGACAATGGATGTCTACTTAGAATATACCATATACGATAAAGTACTTGTTTTATATTGAAAATGAATTGGAGAGTTTATACACACACACACACACACACACACACACACACACAGATATACATATGGTATAAATACATGATTGTGAATTGTATAATACATTTGATTTGATTATACCATTTATGTGTGTGTGTGTGTGTGTGTGTGTGTGTGTTTATACTCAGTTGTGATGTGCATGGAAACATAATTACCATATGGTGTGTAAATGAATGCTTGTTATATATTTTAATGTCATAAATGTAAGCATTAAAATGATGTATTTAAGAGTTTAAATATAAAGCATTTATAATGTTTTGGATTGGCTTTTGTTTATATGTGAAATATAAATAATAAATGAGTGTGTGATATAATGTTGTTTCATGGAGAAATATCATTATAAGTTACTTAATATTTTAGGTAACTTGTAGTTTTGATGTGATCATACCTAGATGGTATATTTAAGACTATTTTTAGATTCTGTTTATTATTTGTAATAAATTAGATGTTATAGATTCATTGCATTTCATTTGACAAACTAAATGAATGTATGTGATATTTTTGTACTTAGCATAATTTTTATTAGCTAAAGGGAAATATTTTGAATGAATCTATTGGTTTTAATATTATTATTTATTTTTATTGAATCTCGCATTCATGAGCCTAAATAAGCAGTGGATGGATTCCACTGGCTTAATTAGCACCATCAATGTAAGATGAGGTGTAATCTAATCAAGTGGTGTGTATGAATTTGACTGATTGTAAACATCATTTATTATTAAAAACTTTGGCCAAAGTATTTTTTTGATAAACATTATCATTTCATATGTTGATATAGTTTTCATATTTGTGTGATATCATATTGTAATGAATTTTTTTATGGTACACATTATGTATTACATATCTTCAACACATGAGTTCTAATTTGTTACTCTATATTCCTACACTGTCTTTATCTACCCATCTATGAAGGAAGGGCCATCCCCTTGTTTAGGAGATAGTGTGTGGATCTATGGTCCATGGTTGGTAAGGAAAAACGCTTGAATGATGCTCTCCCTACTAGTTGGAGTACTATACTAAGGACTACACTTGAGATTATAGATTGATACTTGAGTCATGGAAACTCTGCTTCGTAGAGATTTATATTGTGTTTTATCATTTGAGATATTATTATATATTGTTAAAAATTGTAAAAATTATACATTATACTTCTACAACACTTGTTGTAATGTTATATCGATTGTGGCTGAATTTATACTATTTTATTTATGATTAAATGTAATAATTATTGGTTTTTTTCTATTTTGTTCATGTATTCTATGTTCGTTCATGGTGATCCTTAACTAAGTGTATTAGTTATAAATATTTTGGTTAATTAAATTAATACAGTTAGTTAAAGATCACTAGTTAGGTTTCTCATGGTTAATCTATATGATGAATATGTGTAATTTAAAAAAAAAGAGTATTGCTATATTCTGGTAAAACCCAATAGAATTGTTATAGTGTACCTTTTAATTTAGTGTGTAATTTCAATTTCATGTGGGAATATTCCAATATAGATTGACATTTTCTTTCATATTATTTACTTTACTGTCATTTCAATTCTTACAATTTACTTCCTGTCATTTAATTTCTATAAGTGCGAATTAGTTCTATACTTATTCCATATGGTTTAGTGTTGCATATAAAATGCAAAATCCTTGTAAGGTTATATGTCCATGGATTGACAATTGGTTAAAGTAACATGATTGATAAACCAAGTAGTTGCCTTGTCACATTATTGATTAGTGAGGTTATACGCAAGCATGACTGATTATGTTAGGTTTAATTAGTGGTTTAATTTTGCTCATCATTGACCCAAGGGAGACATTTTAATTTAAAAAATAACTATTAAATATATTGGGACTACCAATGAAGGTGGACACCTGCGATAACCATAACTGTCTGATTATTTTGGACTCTTTCTAGAGAGAGAAAATCACAAATCTAGAAATATGGTGACAATTTGCGTAGGATTATGGAGCATTATTGCATTGAATAAGGAGATCCTAAATACGCATATTGAGAAATTGAGTTGGACAATGAATGATTAAATGGATAAGGAAAAGTATGTGCAAGATTTAAATGTGTATGCACAAGTCATGTATGTGAAAGATATGTCAAAATTGATTTTGTCAAGTGCCTAATTCCAAATTTAGGTGTTTGCACCTACCTCAACAATCACACATGCAATCATACAGCATGATCCATGAGGATCGAATCATTCAATCCCATGTGATACATGCTACTATTTCACCACCTTAGATATGGTTCTTAATATATTTAAGTCTACAAGACCAACTCCCTAAATTACTTCTTTTACATCTCTGATGCCTCCACTATCTCCTATATGAGCTCCTTGAGTTCTATTTCTTACAATTTCACCTTTGAGTCCTATAATCTATACTCATGTGTCCCAAGATTTTTGTGTAACCTCTTACTATGGATTATATCTAAGCATCTATCTTATCACAATATATCTATGTGTGTGCTTAAAAAGAGATTTCAACAAATCTTTTGGCTCACTCTTTATATCTCTCTCCTCAAGATAATGATTTCACATATTACATATATTTCAACTAATTTTCTAATATTTCAAGTGACACATATGACTCTAATACTTTGCATTATCACATTATAGATCAAATCATTAGTTATCCCTATTAACCTACATATTACACTTCATTGATATATAATTATTGTATTGTAATTTTCTTATTATACACAGCACCTTTATTATACATGTTGTATCTTTTATGTTCTTTCCTCCATCGAGTTTGATTACATTCCTTATATTCTTTTAGATTTATCACTTTGGCATTTGCCTTTTATTTTGCCTTGACATGCTTCTAGCCTCATTGTTTTATTGAATTTTATGTTGCATTAGCCCTTGCCCTTCGATTGTTTATCCCATTCAAAACGCTTGTGCCAAATTCCAAATGATGACAACACACATAGCAAGATCTTCCATCCCAGCATGCACTCAGTTCTCATGAAAGTTTTAATTTGTTTGGAATCTTCCTCTTCTTCTTTCTTTTTTATTGTGTCCTTCAGTTTACTTTTTTTCATCATTTCTTAATTGTGCCATTTGGATTCTATTTTTAGTTCAATTGAGTTTTGCTTGCTTATTCTTGTGTATGCCCTCGAGCCACCTTTTTTTAAATATTTCTCTTATAAAATTACAAAATTTAAAAACATTATAAAATATAAAATTATAAAAATTACTTTATCGATGGATACATATCATGTTTATATACCCATGTTAGAGGTTTTTCACAATCATGCTTCTCATGGTATTCTTTGAGTGGGTGAAATGTGGGAAATCTCACTTGTATATGACTATGGATTGTTAGATGCCATGCGACCACTTTCTTACTCACACTTTGGTGGGCATTATCACATTAATGGTATGCCCTAATTTAGGGGCATCTCTATACATCATATTTTACACTGATACATTTATCTCTTTCCATTTATCATATTGAGCCATTTTACATTGATTATATCATATCCTAACAGTACCTACATATTGTATGCAGTATCTACATCACACAATTACATTGTGATTGATACATATTTGTTTTGGGTGTGTGTCTATTTTGGGTCACTTGTTTGTATGTGTTGAGTGTGTTGTCTTATTATGTCCTTATCTATAGAGGATCATCTTGTTGTTAGGTCATCATGTCTTGTGCATCATATATCCTTATGTGATGACTCATTGTATGTAGATACATACTTGTGTGTGATTTTTTTGATATATAATGATGCATTTTATGATTGTTGCCATAATATATATATCATTGCATTTACCATGATTAGTGACATAGTATTTTCCATGCATGTAACTATTTGTAGTATTAACATGCTTAGTACCTAAGTGGTCCTTACCATGCATCTATTGGGTCACACTACTTGTGTGTGTGTTTCATTTCTTTATTTAGCCCAACTAGGGGTATATTTATAACAATGGAGGCATACTATTTGTCCCTGTCTTACTTTGCCATTGGGTGCATCATACCCTTCCCTATCTCCTCAATTTACCACTATAATACATGTCTTATGTATATGGAACATTCACTAGGGTATGTTGTTTTCCCCCATCTATTTCATCCTCATAGTAGGATACACACCTTTCTTTTGAATTTTACATGATGATGTTTTATGATGTTTACATATATGTCATTTTTTCATGCTTCGACTATATACATTTTATAACACATGATGCATTTAGCTCTTTCTTTTGAGATGAATGATTACAATTCACTTTTATTTCTAATCCAACTCCTTGAATGGCAGACATATATACAAATATACTAGTATTGAGCAAAAATATTTTAAGCTAAAAGGTTTTGAGAAAATAATACCGAGTAAACATTATTGAGAGAACTAGAGTGAACTAGAAATGGTTCATTTGCCTAATTCCTTGATCAAAAAGTGGATTGAGTTGTAATAACTCTTGAATAAGTGTTATCTATGTCTAAATCTTATCTAAAAAGTTCTCATCATAATAGAGTTTTATTTTTTGCAAGTAGTGGTGGCATTGGTACCACTTATTGTATGGTACACTTTCTATCATATAAAAAATGCATGTAGATGAAGCCTCTTAAACATCATGCAATTCATCTGTCATTCCTTAGGTAAGTCAAGGAATGTGATTCAATTATTTATTTGTATAATTTAATGCGCACATGCATTCAATCACATATGCACATCAAACTAGGGGTATAATGTAGATACCAAATTTTGGTACAAGTCCCTTTTCCATAGTATTTTAAACCCATTTTTGTGCACTTAGTCCACTTATTTATATTTGGCTATTTTCAAGACACTTCCTACCCTGTATAGCTCTCTCTCCATCCTCCTACCTTATGGATGTCTTCAGTATTCATCCATTTAAGCTTTTAAGCCTCATCTAACCATATTTTGAGTCTTGCACCCTTTTGAGCATTTGTTTCTCCTTGGACAGATTTAGAAGCTACATGTTATTACCAAATCTACCCATGTAAATTCGACAAGCCACTTAATTCTTCCCCTTTGTTTTTGTGGGTCCTTTTGCCTTGGCCTAATTTTTCATGCTTTTGATTTAGCTAATCACATATTTCCATGATTGGACATTATGCATGTCATTGTCTTAGAGATCCCTATATATCAAAATCATTCATAGTTATTTGCCAAACAAGGTAAAAATTTCAAGTATCATTCAATTATAAACCTTCTATGCATATCCTATGCTTCTTTCCCCAAAATCAAGTTAGAGCCTTCAATTTACATATATATTATTACATTTGCATTTTGATACCTCAAATATTCTTCAACTTGTTATGACATCTTCCAATTTAACCAAATGAGGGTTTAGGAAAATGTTAGTGTAGTTGCATCATCACTTCTAGGAAAAAGGAGGTCCAATTTGTTGCTCAAAATTCCATTTGCACTACACAATAATTATGCAAGGTTTGATTCTAGCATGAAGGATACATAGTTACAATTACCTTGAAGTTTCTTGACCCAAATTCTCCTATCCTTTTTATTTTTCATGTGTTATGGTGAACTAGGTACAAAGAGGAAGAAAACATCAATTTAGACATTTTGCTTGCCAATTCGAAAGAGCATAAACATAAGAAGGTGTGGCATCAAGGGGTGAACTTGCATAAAATAAAACCCAAACCCTAAAAAAGTGTGTAGTACACATTTAATGCTCAATATCATATTATTTATTCAAAATCAATGAGACTAATTTGGTAGTTGAATCTACCCTATATACACACTGCATTTTGGCCACAACTGTCTTCCAATCAGACTTTAGATTGCTTTCTACCAAATAATGAAAATTAAGCTTAAAAATCACTGAATGTCTCAATTTCATCCACATGTCAGACATTAGAGCTCAAAATTGTGTTGAGGCATCCCAATTTGGGGTATTATCCTATACACAATAGTAATCTCTCATGGATTCATCTCTAGTCAACTTGCGACCTAGTAAATAGACAGTTTCGCCTTTGAACCCATTAAGTGGGGTACTTAAACAATTCCTAATGTGCAAAAATGTTAAGCAGATTGAATTAACTAAGCAAATCAAATTAAATGCTTAAGTAGAATTTCCATGTGCAATTAGTGAAAATGATTTTTTTTTAGAGAAAATTTCAATAAAAATGAGGTCATGATGATGTCATCATCCTCAAAGTCAAGGAATTGAAAATATCTTCCCTAAAGCCATAAATTAAAAAATGGAGAGTCGTGCTTAATAAACAAGATCATTATCTCAAATATTAATTGCATGTCCCCTCCTTAACTCAACTAGAGTTATTTTAAATTTAACTATAGTTAAATCTAACCTAACTATACTTGTGTTAGATTTAGTTTAGAACGTTATAAATACAAAGCCTCACCCATTAATAAATAAACTTCTTTTTTGTAATGTTATTATGCTAAAATACCAATCCAAGCCAAAGCTAAAGCCAAACCCAACATTACCAAGGTGACAAGGAGAGGTGGTGCAAGAATATCCATTGACAAAGAATTATTTATCACACAACTGAGCACATTAATTCATTGACAACATATAATTCTTACTCTCATGGAAGGTAAATTTTTTTGTTTTGTCTTCATTTGATAGTTACTTGTATAGTTCTCTAGCTCCTTGAGTGTCTAGGCTAGAGATGTAAGTTTCATTAGTATGTTTTTTATTGATTTTAATCATACTAACACGATACTAATCTCCCCTCTCAGATTTCTATTGATCACATAATAGTACACCCAGTGGAACACTCTTCATGAGTGTGCACCCCAAATCTTCTTATTAGTCTCTTATTATGATTTTTGATTTAAAAAAATGTCTCATAAAGTCATTATAACTTTTGATAGTTTTTTTTTATAAAATTTTAAGGATTTTTTTATGTTTCTTATTAAAATACTCTAAAAATTACATGCTAAAACTCTCTATATTTTAGTATTTATCATCAAATCAGTAACTGCCACTTTTATTTTTTGGTTTTTTGCTAAAAAATGGTTGATTCATAGATAATAACGTTTTTTGTATTCATTTTTTTATCTGAAATTTTGTAGATAGGTGCACCTTTGACCTATGAAAAACCTCAAAATGTTTTGTGATGAATTCAAAAATATTTTATAAGCTATGGTCAAAACATTGAATATTGATTTTTATCATTTTTTATGTTCGAAAAAAAATTTAACTTTGATTTTGCAGGTTGTCTTTGCTTTCTTGAGCCAATCAAACTTATAACAAGATTTTTTAGGATTTTAAAACAATAATAAACCAATTTCACATTTATTTTGGTGCTTTAAAAACTTTAATTTTTTTACAAAGGCCAAAATTTCATTTCACATCTTGCTTAGTGCTTTAAAAAGAATAAAAATCTTAGACTAAGTGTTCCTAAGAGCTTTGTTTTTGTTTATTATTTTATTTGAAAATTGGAGTTTATGTGTATGCTCTCCCCCTATCCCCTTTACGGAACTTGGGTGACCAAAAGTACCTTTTTTATTGCCTCGTTGCTTATTCCAAGCCTAGAAAGAATGTTGTTTATGCTCTCCCTAAGTTCAAGTAACTTAGGTGATCTTTAAAATGACCTTTAAAGTTCTTATAATTTCATTTATTTATTTTTTATAGCATTTAGCTTGTGGGATATATTTTATCACCTCCCTATAAGTTTTTTAGGGAAGTGTTGATCGAGGATTTAATCTCCTGGCATCATTTCAACCCCACTCTATAGTGGGGGTTATAAATCAAGGTACGTGATACTGAGATTGTTAGGGGGCTAAGCGACTAGCCTCTCTGATCCTAGCAAAAACCTAAATTAGTTCTGAATAAACATCTAAATCCAATAATAAGTACATCGATGGAGTCTTTATGTAAAGGAATATACCTTTGCATAGTAAGTTAGTCGGTATGAACCCAATTGATGTGATTGCATCCCTTCTGTTAGCCACACTTAGGACCATATAAAATGCATGAAACTTTTATATTTTAGACAAATACACACCTGTTGTATAATTTCATGCCAAATTATGAATGTTTCTCACTCTAAGTTTGTGTCATGTATCAATGCTTGAGAGACAGAGGAGGCGTAAAAAATCTACCTACACCTATACTTTCTTTTTTGGATTATCACTTAATTCTTCACAAGCATTGGTATATCAGTGGAAACTTTGGTTGAAGCTATGCATACCCATGTCAATTATAGGAATAGGATGAGCCATTTGAGTTATTTATATTTTTTTAAATTTTCATTTATGTTTTAAAGAGTAAAATTTATTTATTTGTCAGAAGTCCAAAATGAGTCATAAACCAAGTCACATGTTTTTACACCCCTCTAGCCTAAGAGGTATTATTATATCTATTTGATACTACACTTTGCATTAGACATTTTCAAAACATTTATATGTTTGTGTCACTTTTTTCAATGGGGCGTTGTTACACTACCTGTTTTGTGTCAAGTTTTTTGCCTTCGAGTTTTGAAATAAAGACAATTGTTATAATTTTTGAAAGAGATAGCATTGTTATGTTTCTTGTATTATTTCAAAGCCTTGCCTTATGTCAAATCAAGTTTGAAACTGTGTATGCCTTTGGTCTACAATTTGTATCGTTATGCCATCCATTTGGGTCTAGAATATTGTCTATTTGAGAAACCAAGTTCAAAATTTGTCTTGCAAAGTTCAAATTCAAAATTGAGTGGTTTATACCCATGAATTTATTAATTCTGGATTGGGTGTTTACCTATTACCTTGAATTTTGCAATTTAGACTAATTTTGTGCTTGCTTTAAAGACTCATTTGCATAGATTTAGGAAGTGGTCTATTTTTTGTGTGCCTTGAGTCTATTTATTGCCTTAAACTAGGTTGAAACTCTCTTTTCAAGTACAACCTTAAGTGCAGTTAGTTTACACTTGAGTCTTGCTTATAACTCAGGCTTGCTCATCCTACTTATTTTGGCCTACTTGAGATTGATTTTCCCAATTGGTTTTATTTGTGTGCCTAGGGTGAATGTCTTCTACCAAGGTCAAGTTTGTGTTTGAATCTATGTGCCTAGTTTGAGTCCAAGTGTTTTAAATTATTTTAAAGTAAGATTAATTTCCTTGCAATTTTTACCTTGACCAAGTTTGTTTTAAAGTATAGCTTTGTTCCTTATTTTCAAAGACCTAGCATTTACCTTGCAATTTTTAGGCCTAGTTTGTTTCAAAGTCTAGCTTTGTGCCTTATTTCCAAATACCTAGCATTTTCTTTAGTTTTTAGGTTTCATTCATGCCATTTTGAGCCTAGATTTGTGCCTTATTTTCAAAGACCGAATATTGTTTTTATTATTAAACCTATATTAGATTTGTTTGAAACAATTTGCTAAAAATTAGGATTCAGAACTTACCTTTCATTTGACCATTTGTGTGCAAGACATTAGACCTTGAGGACATTTGAGACCAAGCTCACCATTGATGACTTTAGAGAATAACTTCATTCCTAGTCCAAGTTTAAAAAATTTATAGTAATAGATAGAGTTTTCCATCTATACCAAATTTTAAGATGTGGCAAGCATCAACCAATCTTTTTTAGACCATGTTTCAAGTGTTTGATGATTTTAGACATTTTCTTTTAGGAGACCTCATTATAGATACAAACATGCCTCAATTGAGTTTATTTTCAAATTCCTAGCTCATGTTTATTTTCAAGACTAATTTCACTTTACCTAGACCAATGCTAAGCTCCATGTACCATGTATAAGACCATTTTTGTAGACCATGACTACCCTTTTTGGGCTAATTGCCAAACCCAACCATGTTGATTATCATATGCCTAGACCACCCTTCCTTGTATCAAGTTCACCCTTTCAATGACAATGGTATCCAATCCCCTGCTTATACTAGTAATCCTCATTTGGCATACATTAGTAATCAAGCTTCATAACACCCACTCATTACCATTCTAGGCCCTTATCCTTTGGCCATCGTTAACAACTAAGCTCTATAATGCTCATTCATTACCATTACAGGCCCTCATCCATCAACTTGCATTAATAACCAAGCTCCATAGCACCCATTCATTACCATTTCAAGCCCTCTTCCTCTAGCTTACACCAAGAAACCAAGCTTTGTAGTGCTCATTCATTACCATTCTAGGCCCTTCTAGATTTGGTAGCTTGTTATTCCAACAAGGTTGCATAATTGTGACTAGATGGATCACCCATCCTAGACCCACAAGCAGCCTTTGTTGATCCCATATTTGATGAGCCTATTTACAAAGAGCTTATTATTAAACCATAGATCATTTTTCATCTATTACCAACTATCCCCCACTTTATAAAATCTAAGCCGGTCTTCGAACCACAAAATAGCCAATCATTACCTCTTCACCGCCATCATTCAAAGAACAAGATGTGTCCAAATATGAGGTTTTGCAACCAAGTGTAAACCAAGGCCAAGACAACCAAATAATTTACGATGTTTTTGTTGAAACACCTATTTGTGATGAGTTAACTTGTGTTGAATTACCCTTTGATGATTACCATATTTTTATGGAGCCTCACTTTGACAAGTTGGTCTCTGTAGAGTTTCTTGTTGACCCTTTCCCTTTAGTTGAGGAGTCTCCTTTTGATAATCGAGTCTTTTTTGAGTCACCCCTAATGATTATAACCGCCTTGGGGAAAATCATTATCTAGATCATTGCCCTATTTTTAAATATCCTCACTTTGATGAGCCAATCTTTATGGAGTTTTCTATTGAGCATTTTCCTTTTGTTGAGAAGCTTCACTTTGACAAGCCAATCTCTTTGGAGTCTTTCTTAGATGAGCCTATTTCTAAAGAGCCCATTATTTAACCCCAGACCATTACTCATCCAATACTAAACATTCAACATAAAATATTTACCACAACACTGGATAAAGAATCAACATTAAAGTTTGGTTCTATTCTTGAACCGATATCAGATTTAACATCAAAAGTAGAATCAACATTAGTCTCAACCTTAGATTCATAGTCCCTTGTGTTATACTCAGCTTCAAAATTAAGATACATTTGTGGTTGTTACAACATTGGATACACATGCCTTACAGTTCAATTTGATTACATTTGTGATCCTTCCACAATTTTTTAGGATGATTACTTCAGCATCGACACAAGTTTTCCTAGTATCTTATACGAGGATTGGGTTACCTCTTCGCATTCTATTACCATTCCATATGCCATTAACACCAACCAACATAGCCATTATATTTACATTCAACTTCCCATAATTATTGATTAGGACCAATAGAATCACATCTTGTTGAAATACATTCATGGTGACATATCAACTATAGAATATCAGGGGGACGAAGACCACATTCATGCAAAAGAAGAATAGTCTCCTAGTGAAACATTTTTAGAGGCACTAGGGGTAATCAAATTCCAAACTCAACATCTTCTAGTGAATCTTTATTTGAGGCACTAGAAGATAATCGAAGTCAAAAGTCAATATTCCTTAGTGAAAAAATTTCAAAGGCACTATGAGACAATCAAGACAATTTTTTTGGTGAAAACCTCTTTGAGGCACCAATCACTGAGCACAATAGTTCTTCAATGCTTGATGAAGACATTATTAAAGATAACATCAGTACAAATTCCACTCTACAACATAATCAGATGGTGGCTACTCTCTGGCCCAAATAACATAATAATCCAGTGGTCCTCTCAAGAGCATATTCAGAAGTCTTAGGCCTCGCCACAACCAATATTATGTTGAATTCAAAATCAACAACATTATATGTGCATGAAAATCCCAATTTTTATTTGGTGCCCAACCATTATACATTCCATTATAATCCATTTATTCATTCAAGACCTATACTACAATGCCAAATTAGATATTTTAACCATTATTTGTCCCTATTTACCATCCCTGGCTGTACTTTCATTTAAAAAGGCTACGAATACATCTTGTCTCAAAGTTTGGAGTAAATAGAATCAATGACCAATAAATATCACAATAATGTATTGTAGTCTAAATCAGCAACAGGTTCTTGATAAAGCAACTATTCAAAAAGGGTGTGGGCTAGCAATTACATAATTGACTATTCTTGTTGTATCATTTATTGGTTAGGATGAGCATCTCCACATCAATAGGAACAATATAACCATTTACCTTGTCTTTTTCATTTACCATTAGCCTTGTTATTATGTCATACCTTTCCATGTACCTTGCCTTGCCATTTACTCCACCATTTACTTTACATTGTCACTTGGGGCAAACCCTATTACCATTATAGCCAATTGTCATAATATCACCTTCCTTATACCATATTTTATTCCTTTCCATCCATACCTTCCCTATCGATCAAAGTTATTTTTCCCTCCCTTCCCCACCTTTTTTTACCTTGGTTTTGATCCATTGGTTCTTTAGGCACCTTTAACAATTAGACTAAGATGATGTTTCAGTAGTTGATTCAGTATTTCATAAAGAGATAGTATCTTAAACCAGTATGATAATGGTTTTTCAATTCAATTCTTCATTATTTTCATGTTTTATCTCCTTCTTGATGTTACTAATTATAACCACTTTGGGAAAATTAGTATCATTAACCCATGTCATTGTTTCCTAATTATAACTACCTATCATAAAATTAGAAGTAATACCTTTACCATGCATTATTGCATTAGCTTTCCATTCCTATGCTATACTATATCATTTTACTAATTCATGAACTTGCTTCTACCTAGTCAGATTCCTTAGTTATAGGCAAAATTAAAGTGACTTGAGGTCAATCAGGACTATGTAGGCAGTGTTTGATTTATATTGAGGTCAATTCAGTCACCCTTTGCCACACTCTCATCATTTTATGATCAACCTAATCCATGTTCACACCATTTTGTGAGTTGAACCATTTGGTATCTCGTCATTCTTGATTGAGTTGAGATGCTTCAAAAATTCCAAAAACATTGGTAAAAAATATAGAAAATCCTAAACATCATAAAGTCATGAAAATTGTCTTAGAATTTACATGAGAGATATAAAGCCACCAATTTTTTTTGGGATGGGCCATCTTATCTGTTCAGTTTCATTTCTAGACCACCTTGGTCTTTTTCAACCCATTTTTGGGAGAACTACACTGGCCTGAGGTCCACACGGACTATGTAGGCAACACTTGGATACGTGGGGTATCTCAAGTTAGCTTGGCCACACCTTTTTTTCCTTTTTTAGCACATTTTTTCCTTAAGGATCTTGGGACTCCTAACTATCTCATGAGTAACCACTTATCATTTAGTTTCCCCATCCTTATTGGCCTCAGTCGTACACTTTCATCATTTTACGAGTTCATGTTGTTAGGATTATGTATTTGACTTTAATACACTAATGACCACTTGGTTTTTATCATGATCTCAACATTTTGTGAGCCATTTATATTTTAACGCTCTTAGTATTTTTCAAGTAACTTCATCTTACACTCTCATCATTTTTCAAGCTCATTCTCATTCCAAGCCTTGGATGTAGTACATACTATGAATCACTAATTTAGTTCATTTATAGCTACACATCTCTTGAATTTTAGTGTGGTTTTAGCCTAAACCATAATCTTGCACTCACACACTTTATTTGTGTTGATGTTTTCATGATTGTGAATGTCATCCTTCTTTTTTATATATGCACTCGTCATTTTGCAAGACCATTTTCATATTCCTCTACACATTAATCATATTTTCTTCTCGTTCATTTTCTTCTATCCCATATCTTAGGAGAAATACATTTGTCTTGAAGTTAATTGATGTAGAGGTACTTGGGAAAATTTCCAAAACATACACTCTTGGACCTGATCTTGGTAAATATCTTATTTAATGCATTGTTTTGTCTATAAGGTTCCATATCCATTGATCTCTCTCGTCTTATCCACTAGGCTATATAGTCTTCTTTTAATGTTTTTTTGTCCAACACTTTGGAATCACATCCTATTACCAATATAACCATTGTAAGTTTCCATGAACTTCCTCAACTCGTCTCTATTCACTAATTCACCCTTGATCAACAACTCACTCACCAACTCCTTCTAGACCACCTTCAAAGGCTTCAAGACATCAAACTTTGATTTAGGTTTCATGAATATAGTATATTATCATAGATGTTCTTTATGATCATATCACACTTAATTTAACCTCCTTCAATCCCTGATTCCCATCACAAAACTTGTCTCTACACCTCAAGCTCATAATGACTCTCTTTGGCTAGTAGCGTTTTTTTCCACATTTTCTCTTAGTTTGAATAATCTATGAACTCCCCTAAAAATATAAGATCATTTTCCACCACCCTCTATCTCCTTTTAAGTCTCCATCAAGTTTTAGGGTCTAAAACCACATCTAGATAGTACTTCCTTTGTAAACCTCCTCTATGTTAGGCCTCTCTAACGCTTCCATACACCTATAGTACTAGTTTCATACTTTAGACCTGTCATCAATGTGGAACCTTGATAATATTCTATAGGGGATCAAATAACACTAGAATATGAATTTTGAGCCAATTATAATTGTTCATTCAAAATTTATGGCCTTTTAAGTTTGGAAACCCTAGTCAAGCTAGTGTTCAAGCCTGTACAGGCCGAGAGGAGTCAAACTAGCATATTTTTTATTTGGGAGCCTTTCAATCCAAACTAAGATCGGTCTAAGGTCTATTTTGACATTATCCAACTTAGCAATTGGATTAACACCTATTGTGGTGTGGAATTTCACCCTTTGTGGGAGAGTTCTTCAAGCTCTCTCACTTCTAACTACAAGCATGGGGATAACCTCAAGTTGTGGGTATCCTGTAGTGAGGTTGAACCTCTAGGATTTTTAAAGAGGCTAGTTCCTCTTGATGGATCACCTAAAACTAATGATAAAATTATACTTCATAGGGAAAGGGGTTAGAGAGAGGGAAAGAGGGAAAAAGGCTCCTAAGAAGGCTAATCAGGGGATGCACCAAATTTAAATGGACACTCATCTATGCTTGAACCCACATTAGATCAGTCATGAGGAAAATTGGGCTTGCACGATATCAAGATAAAGCTAACATGTGTTGAAAGAGGTTTATTTATAACACCAATCCAGACATACAAAACTTGAAAAAACTTCAAAAAGACAAGCATAAGGCTAATGAACTAGGAATAAGCGTATTCACAAATCCACCAAGAAACAAGCATACTAAAGCACTAATTGAAGATAGGAAATTGGAAAATAAATCGAGTCTCATTACATTCAAGAGGTAATTCTTAAAATACTTTGATAGGTTTTATCCTGGTCGAAGGAGCATGTTTTTGCAAACATCTTAATGGGCATCCCTCTCTGAGTAAGATGATCAAAATTTTAAAAAATTGGGAACCATTACAAAGGCAAGTCATGTGATATATATAGAGAATAGGAAGAGAGAGAGAGAGAGAGAGCTACATGGAAAGAGAGAAGAAGTCACTGATGACCACTATTATCATCCTCCTTTGTCATGAAATGCGTCACCCAGGATCGCTACACAACCTCCTTGAGCCACTCCCACATTCAAGTCCCTTTTGGTGGAGCTGAGAGAAATCATGTTGCAAGCAGCTAAACATCTCTTCCTAGGATGACGCATTTATCTTTACATTTAAACTACATGGAATCTTTCACTTTTGTGCGTCTTATCTAAAGAAGGATGTTGGTCTCCATGCTTAGCAGTTCAAACTGACCCATGTTGTTCCTATGTTTAGATGGATGTTTGTCAGGAGCAAACCATATTGAAGGATGAGAGCCTTCATAAGTTTCTAGCTACCAGCTTCTTGGACTCTCTCGTGCTCATTGGTTATCCTTGTGCCACTTTTCCTTTGTTGATTGGCTCTTTTTGCTCTAGCTTCTACCATGTGATAGCCTTTCATTCGCCTGATCATGACTCTCATCTTGTTGGACCAAGCTTAAGTTAAGTACTCGAAGAATCTTGATTTACTCTATATAGAGTAATTTGGGTTCTTTGATCTCTCTAACTTCAGACTTTCCCATATCCTTTACTTATTAAGCTTTTTAAGTAAAGTACCTGGAGAAACCTAATTTACTCTATGCAGAGTAATTCAGGATTTCCAAGTTTACTTACTTCAAACTTTTGAGGTCCTCTTACTTATAAAGTCCTTTAAGTAAAGTACTTGGAGAAACCCAATTTACTCTATGCTGAGTAATTTAGATTTTCCAAGATCCTCAACTTCAGACTTGTCCATCTTGAAGTCTTCAAGCTTCTTTGTCTCCAAGTCTTTGGGTCTTTTGAACTTGAAGTCTTCAAACTTCTTCTCGGGCCTCCTTCTTTTCTAAAATGCCCTTCAAATTTTGTCAAAGACTTTTCCCGAAGGGTAAGATCCCCTTCATGATTTTTGCAAATGGTTCTTCCTTTTATGAATTGCCCTACAAAAAGTTTGAAAATATCCCCTCTGAAAGGAACATACCCTTCAGACTTTTGTCAAGTGCCCTTTTATCGAGAAAGTGCCCTTTGATGCCTGAAAATGGTCCTTCAATTTTTTTGAAAAGGTCCTTCTCGAAGGGCAAGAGACCCTTCAGAAAACTTGTAATGGTCCTCCCAAAGCTTGAAAAGGTCTTCTCAAATTTTTGTAAGTGCCCTTCGGAACCTTTCTTTTGGATAATTTATTGAAACCTTTCTTTCGAACAAAAAAACATGAAAAAGATTTGGTTGAAAGAATGAACAAGGAAAAGACTTGGCTAAAAGAAAAGACTTGGATAAAAGAAAATAACCTAAGGGAAAGAAATACTTGCTCTTACAAGGCTCAAAAGATGATCAATGACTTAGCCCAAAAAGGGGAAGCTGAATAAAAGAACTTTGCACAAGGCTTAGTCCTTTAGCTTGTTTTAAAACATCTCTGCTAGCCCCTTGAAGAATTTTCTCAAGCTTTATATGCGGGCCAAAAACATTGGTTGACATCTTTGGTGACTCATAGGGAAGCATGCCTGCTATGCTTATAGAACCCAACTCACTTGCCTTGCCTAGTCCATTGGGCACAAAGTTACTGCTTTCTTTGAAAATGTTGGTTGAAATTTGATACAAAATTGACCCTTGTTGGAACTTCCTCTTGATGCAATGAGGACAGTACAAAATAAAATAAAATAAACTGCCCAAGGTACTTGAAGAAAAGAAACTAACCTAGAACAAAGCAAAGATAACAAACAAAGTGCCTAAAACAACACTTGGAGGAATTAGAACAAAACTAATCCTAATATATACATCCTAAAACTATGTACCCCTTTCTTCTTAGATCAAAAGGAAATCTTGACACTTCCCTTGTCTTACGAGATAAAGGATTAAACAAGCCATGTAGCTTCTTGACCCTTGGCCTTGACGCCTACTTCTTATTTATTGCCACTGTCAGCTTCTCCATCACCATGTTTAATAAGAACTAGGTAGCTCCAAAAAGGTTAGCTATGTAAATTTAGAGGGTCTCAAGATCTTTGAATGGTTCCTTAACTACAACCTCTAATGGTGGTTCAACCAGGCAAACCTCTTTAATTTTTATGGCCTCCTCACTAAGACTGGATTTGTTCATTATCTCATGTTTTTTAGGCTCATCAAGGAGCTAATAGCCTATTTTGAAGATATAAAACAAGTCCATATTTTCAATGAATTCTTGAGGTGGTAGAGTTGTAAGACTACCCACTCCATCCCCTTTGATCTACTTGACAAAGATGCTCTACTTGGCTGCAACAAAACCATAGTTACCTTGAAGAAGAACATAACTAGCTCCCAAAATCTCAAACAATTCCTCAAATGAGCCTCTCAATTGATTGGGAACCTCTAGCTACTCCATAAGTTCATCAATTTGATCAGCTACTTCATTCATTTCCTCATCCTCTTCATCATGTGGTAGATCATTCAAGGAAATGATAGCCTCGACCCCCTCATTCTCCACATAAAGTGGTAGCTTTGCATCCTCAATACTGTAGTCCACTTCATGCACAACTTCAAAAGAATATTTAATATGTTCTCCTTCATTCAATAAGCCTTCATTGATATTTTATTGACCAAAGGGGGACCCTATGGTGATTTTTTCCTCGTAGCTTCTTGTGACATTCTCTTCCTCAGCCTCTTTGGATGCATCTCCCATAGGTTCTTGATTTGTTTCTTGAAGTTGCTCTACATTGATCACCTTCACCTCCTCTTCCTTCTTCTCTTGAATTGGATGAACTAATTTCTAGGATGGAAATGTGCAAGGAACAACCACCTTTTCTTCCTTATTCTTCACTTCATGAATGACTCTCCATGAAGGAAAGGCTCTAGGCTTTTGAGGAGAAAGGAGTGGAGGCTGTAAGACTTCTTGACTGACTTCAGGAATAACCACCTCCTTCTTCTACCCACTGCTTTGGATAAATTTCCAAGATGGAAAAGATTGAAAGATAAAGACTCTTGAGGAGGTAGGGATGGGGGTTGAAAGACCTTTGATCTACATGGCTGTGTAACTTGGCTCCAAAATGGGAAAGGTAGAGGTTTTGCCTTCATTTGCTAATTCTGCCTTTCTTCTTCTCTCCTTGCCTTCAATTCCAACTCTCTGATTTAATTTACTATATTCTCTTGAAATATCTCCTCCTTAAGGTGATTAGGAACAAAAGAAGGCTCTTAAAGAGGGATGAAGTTTTGGACCCAAACGGTAGGCTGTCCACAACAAGCACTTCATTTTTTTGGCAACCCCCTTGGATGGATTTCCAAGAAGGAAAAGACTATGAAACATATGATGAACTTGGAAGATTTGAAGGAGCACTTGAAATAGTCACTTGAAGAGGAATATATGACACATATGAAGGCTACAGAGGTGCATATGTAGGCATAAAAGGTTGGTGGGGTTGGCCCTGTTGTTCCTCAAGTCCTTCCAGCTTGTCCTCAATGCTCTGAATATAATCGCATATATTCATCATATCACCAGTGAGGTTGCTCCAATTTACTCTCTCAAGAGGTGCCCATTCTGCTTTGATTTGTTGCAATGAATCCCACACATATTAGATTTGCTGAGGGAGAACATTTTGGCCATAACACTTTTGTGAGCACAACTCTAGTACATGCTTGTCAAGATTCACTAAAGTTTGCCTGAGTATTGGTATAGATGGATCATGGTAGGGTTGATGAGAAGCAGTATTTTGATGGGCTTGTTCATAAGGAGGATCATGGCAATATTCTTGCATATATGGATCATGAGGAATCTACCGAGGTTCATCATAGCCTTGATATAAATCTTGGTAGGGCTGATTGAGCTCATATGGATCGTGAAGATCATATTGGTGCTACTGATAAGGAGGTGAATAATAGGAATATTCACCATAGTTGTTCATGTTAGCCTTAAGTCAAGTAGGAGTTAATTAAAACTTCCAAGAGACAAACATGGTCTGCTCATAACCAAGAGCTTTGATTTGGAGTCGCCAATGGCACCAATACTTACTTTCAAAAGCAAATAATGATGATCAGACACTTAGACTAATTAAACCAGTTGATAGATTCTCAGAGTTGCCATTGATGTTTTTTGAATGCCTCCAAATTTTGATAAGTAGAAAGACAACACCAAAAATACTTCCATTACTTTGGACCTTAGTCCCACCAGACGTGCCAGAAACAATTGTGGCATGGAATTGTACCCTTTGTGAGAGAGTTCTTCAGGATCTCTCACTTCCACCTACATGCATGAGGACAACCTCAGGCTATTGATATCTTGTAGTGAGGTTGAACCTCTAAGATTTTTAAAAAGGCTAGTTCCTCTCGGTAGATCACCTAAAACTAATGCAAAATTGAAACTTCATGGGGAAAAGGGTTAGAAAAAGGGAAAAGGGCTCCTAAGAAGGTTAACTAGGTGATGCACCAAATTTAAATAGACACTCATCTACGTTGGAACCCACGCTATATCAATCATGAGGTGACTTGGGCTTGCATGATCTCAAGATCAAGCTAACACACATTGGAAGAGGTTCAATCAAAACACTAATTTGGACCTACAAAACTTGAAAAAACTTCAAAGAGGTAAGCAATAGGTTAATGAATTAGGAATAAGCGCATTCACAAATCCACCAAGCAACAAGCATACTAAAGCACTAATTGAAGACATGAAATAGGAAAATAAATTGAGTCCCATTACATTCAAGAGGTAGTTCTTACAATACTTTGATAGGGTTTAGCCTGGTCGAAGGAGCACACTTTTGTAAATGTGTCAATGGGCATCTATCTCCCAGCAAGATGATAAAAACTCTAAAAATTTGGGAACCATTACAAAGGCAAGTCATGTGATATATATAGAGAATAGGAAGAGAGAGAGCTACATGGAAAGATAGAAGAAGTCACTGATGACCACTACTATCTCCTCCTTTATTATGAAATGCGTCACCTAGGATTATCACATAATCTCCTTGAGCCACTCCCGCATTCAAGTCTCTTTTGATGGAGTTGAGAGAAGTCACATTACAGACAACTAGACATCTCTTCCTGGCACGATTGCATTTATCTTTGAATTTAAATAGCATGACATCTTTCACTTTTGTGTGTCATATCTGAAGAAGGATGTTGGTCTTCATGCCTGGGAATTCTAACCGACCCATGTTGTTCCTACATTTAGATGGATGTTTGTCAAGAACAAACCATATTGAAGGATGAGATCCTTCATAAATTTCTAGCTACCGGCCGTTTGGACTCTCCTGTGCTCATTGGTCATCCTTGTGCCACTTGTCCATTGTTGATTGGCCCTTTTTGCTCTAGCTTCCACCACATGGTAGCCTTTCATTCACCTAATCATGACTCTCATGTTGTTGGACCAAGCTTAAGTTAAGCACTCAAAGAATCCTTATTGACTCTATGTAGAGTAATTTGGGTTATTTGATCTCTCCAACTTTGGACTTTCCCATATCCTTTACTTATCAAGATTTTTAAGTAAAGTACCTAGAGAAACCTGATTTACTCTATGCAAAGTAATTTGGGTTTTCCTAGTTTACTTACTTCGGACTTTTGAGGTCCTCTTACTATGAAGTCCTTTAAGTAAAGCACTTGGAGAAACCTGATTTACTCTATGTAGAGTAATTCATATTTTCCAAGCTCCTCAACTTTGGACTTGTCCATTTTGAAGTCTTCAGACTTCTTCTCAGGCCTCCTTTTGTAAAATGCATTTCAAATTTTGTCAAAGACTTTTCTTGAAGGGCTTTCTACAAATGGTTCTTCCTTTTAGGAATTGCCCTGCAAAAAGTCTAAAAATGGCCCCTCTGAAAGGAACATACCCTTCGGACTTTTGTCAAGTGCCCTTTTGCCGAGAAAGTGCCCTTCAGTGCCTAAAAATGGTCCTTCAGAATTTTTGAAAAGGTCCTTCCTAAAGGGCAAGAGACCCTTCGGCAAACTTGAAATGGTCCTCCCAAAGCTTGAAAACGTCTTCTCATATTTTTTTAAGTGCCCTTCAGAACCTTTCTTTCGGACAATTTGTCAGAACCTTTATTTTAGACCAAAAAAACCCAAAAAAGATTTGGCCAAAAGAATGAACAAGGAAAAGACTTGGCCGAAAGAAAAGAACCCGAGGGAAAGAACTACTTGTTCTTAGAAGGCCTGGACAATGATCGATGACTTAGCCCAAAAAGGGGAAGTCCAATAAAAGAACTTTGCACAAGACTTAGTCCTTTGGCTTGCTTTAAAACATCTCTGTTGGCACCCTGAAAAATTTGCTCAAGATTTATATGTGGGCCAAAAAAATTGGCCAACAACACCCTTATTTAATCTTGTCAAATATTGTAATCACCAAAACATAGAATTATGTGTTCCTAGAAGGACTGTGTTAATAGGAGTTTAGAGATTTCTTGAGTTTAAAGGCTCCTTAATATCCATTGAAACCTTACAAACCTTTTAGTATCACTTGTGTAGATCACACCGACCTTACAACAAAAATGATATCCATTTCTTAAGGACCAAAGGAATTCATCTCTCTTTCCAAGTTGACTGTCTATCTCAAAAAATGGTATAGATGGAGTTTTCAGGGTTTGTTTGATTGTTACAACTTGAGGGTATTATCTTATTCAACATTCAGACTTGATTAAGTTCTCCTTAAACTTCTATATCAACTCAAAGACTTATCATTTTTTCAAATCATATATATTCATACCTTGGCATTAGATTGTGCAAGCAAGGGTTTCTTAACTATGTCATAGGGTCTGTCTGCATACAAGAGGTTTCTAATTTCACAAAGATAATCCTTAGACTATTATACCTTACAATATTATCAAGACTAAACCATTTACATAACTAGCCATTCTTCCAACCACTTACTCTCACTTTTCTTAACAATTTGACTGTGTGCAACATGGTTGGTTGTGTGAATAGAGATCCTTCACAAGCTTGGACTGTGCATTACCTTTACCATTCAATTTGCATTCAATCCTACTAATTTCCCATCTCATTAGCCATACATTATTTTCCGACCATCACTTCAACTAGAACCATAATCTACTCTTTTTGAACATCACTTACCTTCATCAACTCCATTCCCATCTTTATTTATTTTGACTGCAGCCTGTGATCATCATCTTTAAACTTGTAATAATACACATAGAGGTATGGATATGCATTCATGGGTTTTTCCAATGCAATCCATGATCTAGAATAATATTATGCTAAACAAGAGATGGCAACATAATCAACAACTTTTTTTATTCATATAGTTTATTTTCTACTACATGAATAACCCATGAAAGGGCTCTGTCAACTTTTAGGAGTTTTTCATTCTTCCTTTATCAATTTTCTCTTCTTCTTGGAGATATCCTCTCTCTCCTCCTCCTACTCTCTCATTCTATAATTCACGTGCAACTTTATTTTTCAACCAGCTTCAATGTTGGTTATTTGAGTTAGTTACTAGACAAAAACCTCCTTTCATGATAACTCAACATATGGGTGAGGGTTACATTATTCAACTTGACTCCTAACTTAATTAATTAGACACATTAAGTACTCAAACACTCCCTACATGAATCTTTGGACCCGTACACCACTTTCACTCTCCTAACCACTCCATGCATGCTTATGATCCTCCTTGGTTTAGTTCACATATTTGAATTTTCAAATTTTAGTTTTGGAGGGAAATCTCCCATCACCTATCAAACTCACCTTGATGACTCTAAATTACTTTTAATACAACATAGGAACCCTAGGGGATCTTTCAAACTCAGTGATACCCCAAAATTGATCGTCCATGACTCTTTAACTAGCATATGAGTCTTTAAGACTAAAATTGGCTTTGATGGTTAGATGTTCATCATACTCCCTAAGAAGGAGAAAATTGAATGATACAACTTCTTTCTTGCCTTCCAATTCAGGTTTTGAGTATATTCCATGTTCATCTTATTGTTATTCCTCCTTTCTTGCTCCTTTCTCTTCACTAGGTTCTTGTATTTCTTCTTCTTCGCTTTGTCTAGTCTTCTTATCAATGCATCCTCTACCTCTAGGAGGTATACCAACTATTGTAGCTTATTGTTTTCTACATGTTCTATCTTTTTAATGTCTATTTCTCCTTTATCATCCTCAACTTCAACCAAATAGTTCTTACTTTTCTTGCTTATGCCTGTCATATGACCTTCTTCTTCATTATTCTCGCTTGATGCTTGCTTCTTTAGTGGTTTGGGCTCATTAGCATTATTGACTCCTTGTTTGTACTCTATTGATCTCAAATTCATGTCAACCTCTATCACTTTCTCAATTTATCTCTCTTTTTCTGCCTCTTCTTCATATTTCTTCACTTATTGACATGGCTTCACATAACCTTGTTCATCTTGCAAGGACATTCTCTCAACCAAGCCATCTTCAATATGGTACAAGGTTATTTGACATTTTATTTACTTGCCATAAATATTCATATCAAATATCAATTCATCTTTAGCTTGACCAATTGAATAATTTACCTTGGTGACTTGCTCATACTCCCTTTGCTTGTTTGCTTGTGTCTTTGTTTGCACAACTCCTTGTGCTTCTCTATGTTGCTCCATTCTTGATCCTTGTTTGAGCTCATCAATGAGATTATATTGATTTAATTCACTTATTTTCAGCCCATTTGATGGATTGAGAATATTTTCTAACATCTCTATTTCTTCTTTCATCTTGAGAACATCCACCTCTCCATAATCTTCATCAAATCTTGAAGCATATTGTCCCTCACCTTCTTGAGAATATTAATTATTTGTTTGTCTTTGGAATCTCTCATGCATGAGAGTTAAACAAACCTCATTATACTACATACCATGTTTTTTAAGTACTATTTGATGTGCTTCATCTTCTCTTATCCCTTCCACAAGCTCATTCATCAATGTTATTATTTTTATGTACACAATGTCTTCATTTTTAGAATCAACTTCATAAGAATTATCATAAAGAACATTAGACATCAAAACTTGAGCCCACTTGTCTCTTTCATACTCATCCTCTTGCTTACATAGCTACAACATCATTTATTTTCCTTTGTTTGCTTGCACCATCTCTCTTGTTTGCTTTGTAGGCTTGCAATCTTCTTCTATTCTCATGATTTCTTGGAGTGTATCTTCAAGACTTTATTTGTCCATCCTTTCTTTTCTTTTCATGACCCATTTTATACCTTTTATTCTCTTGGGCTGAAGTTTGTTTCTCATTTCATCTCCTTCATGTTTCATACCTTGGTAGCCTATCATGGCAACTTGATGTATTCTGCCCTTCGCTTCTTTTCTTTGTACTTGTTCTTGTCTTTCACCCATGTTATTGTCTTGATTGACCTCTTACTTGAGTTTCACCTTATTTATTCCATCACTTGTTTGATTGAGCCACTTAAGCATCACATACCCATGTCCTTGTTTACTTCTTTAGGGATGTACTTTGTCCTTCTTTCTTCCAATCTGCATAGTAGTTACCTCTTCTTCATATGTGAAATCAAAATCAATGCTCAAACATTCATTTACCTCCATACATGACTGATACAAAGTCACTTCTCTCAAATCTTCATGGTTTGTCTTCATGGCTTCTTGGTTAGCTATCTCTTTTGATTCAACTATTATACTTCTCATAACATCATAGTATTCCTCTTTAATTTCATCTTCAAAATTTTGAATGTCTTCAATCTCTATCACTTTGTCTTCTACAATAGGTTATCTTTCTTTGTCTTCTTCTTTCTTCTTGATGGGTGATGTTATAGGCCTATCTTTCACAAAATTCAAGGCCTTATGCTTGGACTTCACCAAATATTTGTTCATACTTGCATACACAAACTTAAAAGTATCATTATCACATAAAATGAGATACCACATAGTCTCCATGAATGCCTCTTGCTTAGACATTCTCCTTTTTTACTTGTCTTCACCCTTAATTACTTATTTTGGAATTTTCCTTTCCTTTTTCTCCTCAATTAGAACTATCTTATCCACCTCTTTATCTTATTTCTCTCTTCACAACTTCTCATTCCTCATGCCTCTATGGGTTTCACCCTCTTTCTTATTCTCATCTCTCAAGACACTCATCTTGTGCCTTCTATCTCTCTTAAGTAGCTCTAGTGGCCACTTCGCCTTCTTTATCACACTACAACTAATCCATTGGATTCTTTACCATTTCATAAGCTTCACCATGAGCTCTAACTTCTCCAAAATTTACCCCAACTCTCTTCTCATATCTTTTACTTCTTTATCTACATCCATGTTCTCTCTTTTTCTTTGCTTTCTAGGCCTATCTAGACCTTATTCTTAGAAAACTTACCAATTTTTCCTCTTAGATATTTATTGGGTCTCTTTTTTTTTTTTATTCCTCTATATAGGACTCCCCTTATCCTTCTTGAATCTCTCTTATAGTCTTTCCTCTTCTCTTTCTCACTTGAGTTTCAATGTTCTCCCTACTTCACCTTCACTAGTCCTCTCTTGACTAGCTTCAAGTCCTCTTCATTAGAATTTAGGGTCATTGTTAATTTATTTATAATTTTTGAAATTTATCTATACTAAAATAAATATGTTAGACCTATATCATACTTCTCCCATAATACCCTACAATGTTATCTCATGCATATCTCATAGCATTATGTATTCATCTCAAATCAACAAGTTTTAAAGAACTCAAAAACAAAACTCAAACCAAGATTACCTTGATATGATACCAAATGATGTATAGGTACTTGGTAAAAGTTAAAAAATATCCACTCCTGGCTCTAATCTTGGTATAGATCTCATTCAATGCTTTGCTTTGTCTACAAGGTTTCGTCTCCATTGATCTCTCCCATCTTGTCTATTAGGCTATATAGTCTTCTTTTGTTGTTTATTTTTCCAAAAATTTGGAATCACATCATACTAAAAATATACCCCTTTTAAGCCTTCATGAACTTCCTCATCTAATCTCTATTCACTAATTCACCCTTGATCAACAACTCACTCACTAGCTCCTTCTAGACCACCTTTAAAGGCTTCAAGACACCAAAATTTGATTTAGGTTTCATGAATAACATCTATTATCATGGATGATCTTGTATGATCATATCACACTTAATTTAACCTTCTTGAATCCTTGCTTCCCATCACAACACTCGTTTATACACCACAAGCTCATAATGACTCCCTTTGGCTAGTAGCCTTTTTTCCACATTTTATCTTGGTTTGAATAATATATGAACTCCCCTAAAAATAAAAGATTATTTTCCACCACCCTCTATCTCTTTTAAGGTCTCCATAAATTTTTAGTGTCTAACTCCACATATAGCTAGTACTTCCTTTGTAAACCTTCTCTCAATTAGGCCTCTTTAGCCCTTCCATACACTTACAATACTAGTTCCATACTGTACGAACCTATCATCAACCTGGAACCTTCATAATATTATATAAGGCATAAAATTACACTATAATATTATTTTTTATCCAATTCTACTAGTTCATTCAAAATTTATGGCCTTTTAAATTTGGAAACCCTAGTCAAGCTAGTGTTCATGCCTGCTTAGGTCGAGAGGAGTCAAACTAGCATATTTTTCATTTGGGAGCCTTTCAATCTAAACTAAGACCTGTATAAGGTTTATATTGATATTATCCAACTTTTAAATTGGATTAAAACCCTAATTCAATCTTTTTAAATCTTGTAATCACCAAAACACAAAAATTTGTGTTCTTGGAAAGATTGTGTTAATAGGGGTTTAGAGATTTCTTGAGTTTGAAGGCTACTTAAGATACCTTGAAACCTTAAACACCTTTTTGTCTAACCTATGTAGATCATATTGACCTTACAACAATAATGATATTCATTTCTTGAGGACTAAAGGACTTCATCTCTCTTTCCAATTTGATTGTCTATCTCAAAACAAGGTATAGACAGAGTTCTCAAGGTTTGTTTGATTTCTACAACTTGAGGGTAGTTATATTATTAAACATTCAGACCTGATCAAGTTATCCTCAAAATTCTCTATCAACTCAAAGACTTATCATTTCCTTAAAGCATATATATTCATACCTTGGCATTAGATTGTGCAAACAAGGGTTTCTTGACTGAGTCACAGGGTTTGTTTGCATACAAGAGGTTTTTGATTTCACAAAGATAATCCTTAGACTATTCTACCTTAAAATCTTATCAAGACTCAACCATTTACATAGCTATTCACTCTTCCAACCACTTACTCTCACTTTTCTTATCAATTTGACTACGTGCAATAGGGTTAGTTGTGTGAATAGAGATCCTTCACAAGCTTGGACCGTGCATTACCTTTACCATTCAATTTTCATTAAAGCCTAATACTTTCCATTGTAATTATTCATACATTATTTTCATACCATAACTTCAACTATAACCATAATTTAGTCTTTAAAAACATCACTTAACTTCATCAACTTTATTCCCATCTTTCTTTATTTTGACTGCAGTCCGTGATCATTGTCTTTAAACCTGTAACAATACACATAGAGGTCTGGATATGTATTCATGGGTTTTTCCAATTCAATTCATGATCTATAACAAACATATTCTAAAAAAGAGAGAGCAAAATAATCAATAACAACTTCCTTTATTCAGATAGTTCATCTTCTATTACATGAACAACCCATGAAAGGGCTCTGTCAACTTTTAGGAGTTTTCCATTGTTCCTTACTCAATTTTCTCTCCATTTTGGAGATCCCCTCTCTCTCCTCATCCTAATATCTCATTCTACCATTCATGTACAACTATATTTTTCAGCCAACTTTAACGTTGGTTATTTGAGTTAGTTACTAGACAAAAACTTCCTTTTATGATAACTCAGCGTATGAGTGAGGGTTACATTATTCAACTTGACTCCTAACTTAATGGCTTAAACACATTAAGTCTTAAAACACTTCTTATATGAATTTTTGGACCCTTACACCACTTTCACTCTCCTAACCACTCCATATATGCTTGTGACCCTCCTTGGTTTTCACATATTTGAATTTTCAAATTTCAATTTTAGAGGGAAATATCCCATCTTTTAACAAACTCTTTATGACTCTAAATGACTTATAAGACAACATAGGGACCCTAGAAGATTTTTAAAACTCACTTATACCCCAATATTGATCATCGATGACTCTTAAACTAGCATATGAGTCTTTAAGACTAAAATTGGCTTTGATGGTTAGATGTTCCTACATCATTCGTATTGGATTTTATGTCTATGGGACTATGTAGGTAGTGTCCACTTGCCTAGTGCATCTGGAGTCATCTTAGATACCCCTTCCTTTTATTATATTCCCCCCTTTTTGTTTGTTTATTTCATTATCTCCTACTGCCTAGGGGTAATGTTTGTCATCCTTTTTGTGTCATTGTTCCCTATAGCCTAGGGGGATCATTGTTAGTCTTTTTGTTCTTGTGTTGTTAAACCAGTGTCATTACTACCTAACTTAGGGGTCAGCCTGTCACCAAGAGTAACACCTTTATTACACATGCATGAACAATTTGTTTTCTATTTGCACTCGCATTATGATTAACCATTATTTGTCATTTGTCTTTATCTATTTAGAATAGTTTGTTTATTGCACTTTTATTTGATTTAGATTATTTGGTTGTTTTTTATTGTTTTGTTCACTTTGTTTTGTTTGTGGCCATTTTTTTTTATTGGTGTTTTGTTGTGTGTTTATTTTTGTTTATTGGTGTTTTATTGTGCATTTATTTATTTTTATTGGCATTTTATTGTTTGTTTATTGGTGTTTTGTTGAGTGTTTATTGGTGTTTTGTTTTGATTGTTTTTTTGTTTTGTTTTATTCTTCATTTTGTCTCTTTGCCTTTTTATTTTTGGTTGTCATAGGATTATTACACTTTATTTACACTGAAGTCTAGATTATCCATATCTTGTACTTAAGTTGTGAATTAGTGTGCATTCCTCCACTTCATTTATTGTAGTATATTCACTTGGGATTTGATTTTTCACATCTTATGCCTTAGTGATTTGTACTTGCATTTAAACTGAGTTTTACATGTTTTGGATACTCATTGTTATTATAGTTGTCTATAACTATGATATATAATATCCCAAGCTACAACACCAATCAATTTGGTGGATCTTACAAGCAATGGTGTCGTAGTACCTCTCCTAGTTCTCGCTTAACAAATTCTAAACATATCCAAATATTACCCAAATATAGAGTAATTAAATCACAAATGAATGTTAATCCCTACTAATTAGGACATGCATCTCCATCCTAATAGGTAGCCCAAATTCATACATATCCTTTGTACTAAATTACTCTTATTACGTGACTATGGATTTAGTATGTAATCCCCCTTTTCCCGATTTGCCCTATTGAGGTAATTTTGACTTGTATTATGCTTCCATCCACCCTATTGGGGCAAATCACATTGCCAATAATTATAACTACCTTTGGGTAAATCATTGTGTTTTGATCTATCTGGATGTTAATGCTTATAACCGCTTTTAGGCAGATCATTATCATTTTCTTGCCCTATTGGGGTATGTTTTCCTTGTGCTAATGATTATAACCACCTTTGGCAAATGATTATCTCTATTTGCCTTACCAAGTCATTTTTCATTATGCTAATGATTATAACTGCCTTTGGGCAAATCATTATTTTCACCTCACTATGCCAATGATTATAACCACCTTTGGGCAAATCATCCTTTTTAGTTTCCCTGTTGGGGCATCTCACTGTAACACTGATTATAACCACCTTTGGGCAAATCATCCTTTTTATTTTCCCTGTTGGGGCATCTCACTGTAACACTGATTATAACCACCTTTGGGCAAATCCATCTTTCTCCATTTTTTACCTCATGGTCGTATCATTTCTTTCTTTTTGAGGTAATATTCATCGACCTCATTTTCCACCCACTCCCTTGAGGTCGCATCAAGGGCTCATCCATCACCCTCTGGGGCATTAGGCATTAATGACTTTTTCATTCTTTGAGAAGATGTTACTGAGCCTATGTCTTGAAATGCCTTCCTAAATAAGGGCAAATTGTAAACATCCCATTTTGGTCACAAAAAAATTCCAATCGGACTTCAAATTGATTTCTATCAAATAGTGAAAATTAAGCCTAAGAATCACTAAATGTCCCAATTTCATCTATACATTAGACATTAGTGCTCAAATCATGTTGAGACATCCCTATTTGGGATATTATCTTGTACGCAATATTAACCTCTCATGGATTCATCTCTGATCAACTTCCAACCTAGTAAATTAATAGTTAGGCCTTTAGACCCATTAAGTGGGGCACTTAAACAATTCTGAATGTGAAAAAATGCTATGCAAAATGAATTAACCAAGCAAATCAAATTAAATGCTTAAGTGGAATTTTCATGTGCAATTAGTGAAAATGAATTTTGTAAAAAGGAAATTTCAATTAAAATAAGGTCATGATGATGTTATCATCCTCAAAGTCAAGGAATTGAAAATATCTTCCCTAAAGCCATAAATTTAGAAATGGAGAGCCATGCTTGATAAATGGGGTCTCTATCTCAAATAATAATTATGTGTCCCCTCCTTAACTCGATTAAGGTTAGTTTAAACTCAACCATAGTTAACTCTAACCTAACTACACTTGGGTTACAGTTAGTTTGGAAGGTTATACATACAAGGCCTCACCCATTGATAAACAAGCTTCTTTTGTGTAATGCTATTATGCTAAACCACCAAGCCAAGCCCAACATTACCAAGGTGACAAGGAGAGGTGGGAAAAGAATCTCCATTGCCAAAGAATTCTTGATCACATAACTGAGCACATCGATTCATTGCCAACATACAACTCTTGCTCTTATGGAAGGTAAAATTGTTTGTTTTATCTTCATTTGATAGTTAGTTGCATAGTTCTCTAGCTCCTTGAGTGTTTAGGCTAGAGGTGTAAGTTTCATTAGTGTGCTTTTGATTTATTTTAATCATACTAACAAGATAATAATCTCCCCTCTTGGATTCCTATTGATCACACCCTATGCATAGTCAATGACAACAAAGTAGGTGTCAAATTTGTGCTTTGATAGTGAGTAGTCTAGATTTCACATAGAGTTGATTTAATTCTTCGAGACCATTATTGCACTCTCAAAATCCCAAAATTCTATCCTAATATGACTATTTCATAAATTTCATCTTTTTGTGTTGTCCATTACTTGTCAAATCAATTTTAATTACACTTCTTTACTATTTTCAATAAATAAAAGCTAGGTCTAATCTCTTTTTTAGACTGATATATCCTAGATCTATTTGTATGTCTTAGTTTTATCATTTGTACACAGTGTACTTTCCATTGTGCACAATTTAGGCAAAATAGTACTACCTACATCTTATGTGTTTTTATAGATATCTACATTGTGAGGTTAAATTATAGATATTATGTTGGTTAAATTATGTGTTCAATTTTTTGCATGTGTATGATTGTGCGTGCTTGAGTGTTTGTTTCTTGATGTTTTGTTGTGTCATTTTCCATAGAGGATCCTTTAATTATCATGTCATGCCATGTTGTCATTTCTTATGAGTTGTATATCTTTGTGTGATAACTTCGTTATGTAGTTACATACTTAAGTTGTGAACCATGATTTAAATTATGCAATATTCTATGGTTTTTACCATGATCTATGTCATGCATTGATCCATGGTCTTTAATATACACATTAATATTTGTGGTATTACTATGTTTGGTATCTATGTTTCCATGGTCCTTACCATGCATCTATTGAGCATTCTATTGTGTGTGTGATATATTGCTTTATTTATCCCTACTTGGGGCCCATTTGTGACACTGGGGATATGTCATTTGTCATTGTCTTAGTTCGCCACTTGTGGACATTATATCCTTCCATATCTCCTTCATTTTATTACTATGATATATATCTTATGCATACATAACATTCATTTGGGCATATTTTTTTCCCCCATCTAGTCCAGCCTCACATGAGGATGTGCACCTTATTATCGAGCTTTACATGATGCTATTTCATGATGGTTGCATGCATTTGATATATTCATTTTTCAAGCATTTTCAAAGCTTTGGATATATATTTTATAATACAATATACATTCAACTCTTTCTTTTGAGATGAGTGATTGCAATGTAGGTTTTTCAGTCTCTCACCTAAAAAGAGGGGCACTTATATAGATATTTTCCATAATTTAACAAATACTTTTCAAGATTGAGAGAAAAGGGGTTGAAAAAAGTCTGGGTCAATTTGAGCAAATTGAGAGCACTAGAATTAGTCCACTTATCTACTTCCTTGATAAAAAAGGGGATTGGGTTATCATAACTCTTTGAGAAGTACTAACCTTGAGAGGGAGTCAACACGTTGAGCCAACATTGGTCATTTATACTTAAAGTCATTGTGACATCATCCACTTATACCAAAAGAGAGTTTAGGCAAATGTTTACATGGTGGCATCCTCACATTTAGGGCAGAGGAGTTTGAAGCCCTTTTTCAAAATTCTATTTACACAACATTTGGATTACAATAGGTTTGATTCTAGCATGCAGGATATGTACATGTAACTCCTTGAGGTTGCCCAACTGATAATCTATTTTTGATGGTCTTCATTGTGCATTTGAGGCAAACTAGGTTAAGAGAAGAAAAAAACATCAAATCAAAATTTTTACCCATGAATTTAGGAAAGTGAAGACATAAAACTTTATGACGTCAAATAACACACCTGCACAATAAATCTTAGAATTAGAAATAAAGTGGATTACATATTAAGTGAAATAGAATATAATCATTAGCTACAAAAAATGGTCCTATTTTATGGTTGAATATGCTTAAGGCATATTCTGTAATAGCAAAACAAACACCAATTATGTTTTTACACAATCAGCCCTCCAATTTTCACACAAAGCTTCATCATCACTTCCATACCATCTACTATATACCTAGGGATATAATATATTAGTGTATATGGGTTGATGGAGATGGAGACATGTGGCATACATCCCCCTTAGTTATTTATATGGATCCATTATATTATGATAAATGAGTAACTTATGAAATTAGTACATTGGGTAATGGTTGACCTACATTGGGATTAGGAGGTTACCCATCCATTGTTAGTTATTAGAGGTCTATATATAGGAGATGAATAAAATTGTAAAGTATATCAATCAATCAATCAAGTGTTGAGTCTTCTATTATTATAAATATATTGGAGGTTGCCTATATGGTGTCGCCCTACCTTAAGGGTATTATTCTATTTCTACATATATTAAATATTTGGGCATCTTGGCCCACCAATATCCATTATATTGTGTTGATCTATATTATATTCTACACATTTCTAATTATTATAAGTGTGAATCATAACAAGTGGTATCAAAGCATCGATTTGGGTAAATGTTGTGTCCTAAACCCTAAGTTTGGAGAATCACTTGTATCTTGCAATTTGCTGTGAAATTTTCTATAATTATTTTTGTTGTTGGATAATATTTCAGGGAAGTCATAATAAATTTTTTGAGGTTTTATGATCAGTTTTGAGGGAGTTATTGTTATTTTAGGGTTTGTAATATTTTTTTCAAATCTACCAACTTTTTTGGATTTTTTTGTGAATTTTTTACTGATTTAGTATCTACATACAATAAAGCCACACTGAAAATTTTGGAAATTTTTGATAAGTTTTGTGTAAGTTATCATAATTTTATGAGTTTTCATAAATTCATTCTACATGCCAAATTTTTCAACATTTAACTACCAAATTTTCATTGAAGTTGCAATATCACACATGGAAGATACATTAAAAAATTTGGACTATTTGGATTAGTTTTGTATGAGTTATTAAAATTTTAGGGTTTTTCATTAACCCTAGTTTTTATGTGGATCATGAAGTTACAAGTATTTTCAAGGGAGGATGATATTGATGTTAGATATTGGTGGCTCCTTTTTAACGAATTTAATGTTTGAAAAAATTGGTGGCAATAATGTTTGTGACATTTTTTATATGGTCTTGCAACACTTTGATGGGATGAGCTAGGAGTAAAATGATGGAAGTTTTTGTGGGAAGAAATGGAACATGTTTTCCAAGATCATGAGGACAAAGTAGCTCGAGATGATGAAAATGAAGAAGGAGAAGAAGAAAATAATGATGATAATGATGAAGATACTACATATAATAAATATGGGAAAAAATAGGAAGAAACTAATGAAAATGATGGTAATAAGGAAAAACTTACAAGTGATGATGAAGAAAAATAAATAAAGTATAATGATGATGAGGATGCTATAGATGGTTTTGAAGGAGAGGTAGAGGATCTCAAAGAGGAATAAGAAGGTTTTGATGATAAGGGTTCAAATAATTTGGTCCCAAAAAAATCTGAGTCAATTTTTGAGTTTCTTAGATGCATTCAACAGAATAAGGTCATTGTGTCCATAAACCCTAGCATCAAGTATAACTTCATAAATATTGATATTACTCAAAATCTACACGTTCAAGCAAAGAATATCAAGGAAGTTCAAGGAGATGGTAAGAATATTCAAGTTTTTGAAGATTTGAAGCTCACTATGGATAAATATGCTTTGCATTTAGATTTTTATGCTTTGGATATGGATAGTGTGGATATGGTACTTAATTAGAGACATTGGGAACAATAAATATTCATGTACAAAAACATTTCATGCAGTTTTGGTATAAGAAAAGGAAGGTTGCTTTGCAAGATATCATAGTTGTAAAATCATAAAGAATAGTCAAGGTAGATCATGATGATGAGATTGAAGCAATTGACGAAGAGCGTGAGGAAGATTTAAATGAAGAAATAATACAAGTATAAAATAACATTTCTTCTACTTAAGAGATAAAGGAACCACCAAAGGAAAATGTGGAAGAGGTAGAATAAAAGGTTGATAATGTAAAAGTATCATAAAATTTGAATTATATAGACACCCACATCATCATGAGAGGAAAAATTCATGGAGATATGTTAGAGAGTGTCATAACAACGATCATTTAGCTATACAAGAAATCAGAGTACCAATCACTATGGCTACATAAGGAATCAATAGAGCAATCACTATGGCTATGCATGAAATCCAAAAAAGAACTACTATGGGTAGGTATGGAATCAAAGTAGCACAAAGACATATGGAACATGGAATCAATGGGGAAATCACTATGACTATGCATAGAATCATAACTACTATGGTCATGCATGGAATCAGAGTAGCACAATAGAATTTGGAAACAATGTTGGAGAGCTATTACCTACCAAGATCACCCATGGATGGTTGGACGATTGAGCTTGGAGACAAGTGTGCAATGATTTGAAGTACACTCATTATCTGATTTTTTCTTATGTTTTAGGGATGAAACATGTCAATGAGGGAAGGAATGCTATGTACATAGGGATATGACATATTAATGTAATATGTCATATGTGTTGATGGAGATGCAAACATATGGCACACATCCCCCTTAATTAGTTATACAGGTCCAGTTTATTAGGATAAATGAGTAACTTGTGGAATTAATACATTAGGTAATGGTCAACCTACATTAGGATTAGGAGGTTACCCATCCATTGTTAGTTATTAGAGGTTTATACATAGGAGATGAATATAGTTGTAAAGGATATCAATCAATCAAGTAAGTGTTGAGTCTTCTATTGTTAGAAGGATATTAGAGGTTATCCTCTCAAAGTGACATTGTGGAGTTATTCCTTCTTAAAGGAGTATTACATGGTTTTGCCCTACCTTGAGGGTATTGTTTTATTTATACATATATTGAATACTTGGGCATCTTGGCCCACCAATATCTATTGTATTGTGATGATCTACATTATATTCTACATATTTCTAATTATTATAAGTGTGGATCATAACACCATTGCTGCACTCTTAAAATTCTAAGATTTTATCCAAATGTGATTATTTCATGACTTTCGTTATTTCTTTTAGTTCATTGTTTATCAAATCATTTCATATAGGCTTGTTCACTATTTTTAGCCACCAGGTTAGATGTGATTTATTGGTTTACACTATCATATGTTGTATCACCATTGTGCACTTAGTTTTATCACATCGTTAGTGTTAAATCACCCTTGAGCATTAAAAAGATAAAATAGATAGAAATGAGTATACATTTGCACAAAATAATATCTCTATATACTTTGATTTTATCTCACATATATTTGTGATTTATAATGTCATGCTACAAATACAAATTTAAATTGAGAAAACAACGCCTTAGAAGTGAAACACCTTCACACTTTGACTAGCCATTAGGGCAATACCCTTTACATTATTAGTTGGGTAACTAATGATTCAATCCCATGTCATGATACACTTGTACATGGCTAAGGATTCAAATTATGAAGCTACTCTCGCTCATGTCATTGTTCATGAAGCCACCCAATTTTCTCACTGCTTATCAAGATACTTGATATTAGTAAATGTGGTGGTGTATATGCACTTTATAGTAGGATAAATCTACTTAGCTTGCTCTAGCCATTTCCCTTGCCAACTCTGAATAGCTAGATTTACATTTAAATTTTATCAAGGAGATGAAGTTGAGCAACTAGATTAAAAAAACCTTCCATGTTAATATAGATTCACCCATAAAAGGACAAGGTTGATGTGATAAACCAAATGGTCCTATACATCCTCTTACGACATTGGTGGTCATGAGGCATGATTTATGTTTAAATTGTTCTATGTTCATGCTTTAATTACCATCCCACAAGAACTTAAATGTTTATTATAATTTTTGAGATATTTCTACTTTTAATGGCCAAGGATCTTAAATTTTCTACTTCCCTAGGGAAGTGAGCCAAATAATCTCGATTTATGTCCCTAATTTAATGCTTGGGGTTTAATACATTTCTACCCTATTTTTGGTATGATAATTGTACATATTGTTTAATTTGATTCTCGATGTTTCCACAATCCATAATAGTGAGTAGTGTAGATTTATGGGTACAACTGTGTTCTCTATTTTTCCTCTATACATTTCGAATCACAACCTGTGATTCATCATCATGAATAACCATGAATGGAATTGCATCCTGTCCTCCTTATACAGATCAATATTGTGAGGATCCAACGGATAGAAATGGTCACTTAGTGCCAATGAATGTAATAGGAAAACCAACGGTCATAAAAGGTCAAACAGGGGATGAAAGTTCAAAAATTCTGCCTTGAGGAGTGTGAGTTCCGTGTTAAGATGGTTTAATTATTAAATGGGGAGATAAGATCTAAAGAGAATAATGCTCAAAATGTATTGATTAACTCCTTAATTAAAGATGTCAATTTGGAATGGTCCTTTAGTTTGAAAGAGAAAGAGTTAACGTTGGTTAATAGAAGTCATGAGTATGAGGTGCATAAACATCTAAAAACCCAAGACACCACTCAAATATGAGGAGGGTCTTCACTTATTAAGTGACCTAGTTTTTAACTTATTAAGGATCAGTCTCCATGCTTGATTAAGCTATATCCCTTCATCTCGATTAAGATTTTGGGCATATAGACCGATCTATATGCATTCCCTTGATTTTCATTTTTGGAAGTGGTTTTCTACAATAAGGACTTTTGTCTTATCAATGCATATATAATGCTTAGTTTAAGTGAGTGTTCTGCAAGGGCTAATTTTTCTGACCTATCTAGTCTTATATCCATTGCATGCTCTTTTATCCTTGTTTGAATGGATCTTCCTGTTTTTGCCAATATAGGGGATACCGCAAGAATATTCAATTTTGTAGACTCCACTCCTTGACCAAGGATCCACCTGGGCCTTAATGAATTTTAAATATTGTTTAAGCTTTGTTTAGAGGTAAGAAGGTGGTTGAGATGTTATGATGCTTCAAGATACGATCAATCTTGTTAGATACGCCCTCAATATAGGGTAAGAAGGCTACTGGGCCTCTTTCTTGGGTAAAGTCTCTATGTTGTTTGTTGTGATCTTCTTGGGCTTGTTTAAAATCTCTAGTTATTTGTTTACTATTGTAACCATTTTTCTTAAAAACTACTTTAAGGTGGTTTAATTCTTGTTCCAAATTGTTATCATCACAAACCCTAAAGGCTCTTGTGGCTAAAGTTTTTAACATACCTATTTTTTAGTCCAGATGATGGTGCGAAGTGGCATGTAAATATAGATCATTGTGAGTGCTTTTTTGGTATACTTGACGTGACAAAAAACATCGTCTTTGTGAGAAAGGAGGACATTTAAAAAAGATACGCTGCCTTCAAGTTGTACTTCTTTAATAAATTGAATACTAAACACCAAGCTATTAAAATGAGTATGAAACTCTTCTAAGGTGTCTCTGCCATGTTGCCAACACAAATTTATATCACATACATATCTTTTCCACCATTTCAATTTATGCTGAAAGGAGTGGAGAGCTTTCCCTGAAAATTTTTGTTTAATTTAGTTAATATATACAATTTTATTTTTTTTAAAAATCTTATTATTACGTGAATAATTTGAGTTTTGCGAAGGGGAGTATCGTTGTGGTAGTTACAGTCTTCCAGAGAGAGAAAGGGAAAGGGCAATGGAGAGGAGTTTAGGTAATGAGTAAAAACTGTATTTTAGGTTTGAACGAACTTGGGTAGCGCGATGTCCAAGAAAAGAACCTTATGCATATGAAGAGTAGTTAGCAGCAGCAGGAGGAGAACGTATTTGACATTAGGCCATCTATACTACTTCTGATGGCTCACTCTTACCAGGTATGTCTGTTACGGAATGTTAGGGTTTATTTCAATATATTTCTGGCTAGTGCTAGACACAAGTGGCTTAATTTTGATACAACTATGCAATAATCGCAATCATAATTTTTCAGTGTGGATAAATGCTCTGTTTAATTTCAACGAAAGAATTGAGACCTTGCTTGAATTTGATTAAAACAACTTGATTACTATTCAAAGAGAGGGTTTTTCTGGCTAAAACTGTGTAAAAATTCTTGATTGCTATTCTTTGGCCCTATAGACTGCTTGGTGTTGAGGAAGTTATTATAAAACATTCATTCATTCATTTAAAGATTAAAATTCCTATAAGCAATTGCGGGTTCTAATCCTTTCATGGTTTGAGCCTCCTGATATTGCCTGTGGTTACCCCATCTGAACCAGTGAACCCAATTGCTGCCATGGTATTAATGCTTTGTACGATGTAGGCGTAAACTTTGGACTGTGTTGAAAATATACCAATTGCATAATGTTATGGTTCTTTACCCAGCCCAATGGACTGCTGTCACATGTTTAAATTTTGGACCATGTTTGAAGTTGATATCAAATTACACGCCATGCGTTTTCCTATTGTCTCTCTTGTTTCTAAATGTCTAACGATTCATTGAATTTTTAGGTTTTCTGTTATGGTATCTATTGGTTTTGTACATGTTCTTTTGGTTGCGCTGAAAGATGATCTGTAGAAAATAAAAAATCTATGAAAGATCCTAAGTATGTTTTAGAGGCTGTTTGCAAGTAAAAATAAAAGACCAACTTCTTTTAGATTGTCGACGTCATATTTATCAATATTTGATTCTCTTTATCAAGGTACTGATTTATACTAACAAGAGTGCTGTTTATTTTGAAGTTTTTGTCATATGGAGTCTATGCTTCAACTTCTAATGACCGTATGCTCTTTGTATGTAATATTTTTGAAGATTTAATTTTGTCGATGTTTTACATTATCTAATTTCTTTGCTTTGCACATTGGGTGAGTCTAAATACATGAATATTGCAATTTTATAGGATCATTATATGGAAATGGAATGCGATCTCAATGAAGGAACCTGTTCAAATTAGATTTGGAGTAGTGAAATTGACGTTTGATACACATAAACGAGGTTTTTAAGGATGTGGATAAAAACCGTCAATATATCTTTATGAAGATGCAAGACCAATGGCAATAGTGGCAGTTTGTGCTAGTGGAGTTCTATCCTAGATTAAAAAATGTTTGAGTTTCAAGAGAAAATATTTGGCTAATAAAGACCACTCAGTTGATAGTATTACACGATGTATCAAATGAGTAAAACATGGTGTGTATGTCAGTCTGTGAGACATTTATACAGATGGGTTGGGGATAGTTTTTGAGGTGCAGTATAAAACCTTTGGATATTTTATATTTCTAGTTAAGGGGTTGCTTGCAAATCTTTAGAGGACTGGTATTCAATATTCTTCAGCTATACGTATTTTTTTTTTTGATATGGGTAAAGTGCACACATTATCAAGGAGTGAGCTTCCCTCCTCCAATAAATGCTTCTGTGTTGAGAAGATAGCACACTCTGTATACTTCCATTGGATTACTGAATCATGGAAAGTTCACATTTTTGTGATTTTATACATTCTGCATTAGCATGGGGGAGATGCCCATTAGATTTTGAACCTCGCTTAGTGTGGTGATAGGTGTCCCACATTGCCACTAGACCACAGGACAATGGTCTCAAGATTTAGCGTAAACCTTAGGCAGAGCTCAAAAAGAGAATGGAGCTATGCCTAGGTCTGTAGTATGTTTGTATGGTGTGTGTGCATGTTGTCCTAAGTTTGATCTTATAGGTGTTGTTGTGGTCATATTAAAGTTTTTGAGAGCTTGTGGGAATGGATGCTTTGCTTACAAGTTAAAATACGTTGGCCCCCATTGCTTGCACCTACCCTGTTAATCTATTGAAATTTGAAAGTGGAATGTTAAAGAAATCCATGAAGAAAATACTTAATCGTATCAAAACCTTTTTGGTATATTCCTTTCAGTATATATTCTGTCTCTGTTTTATGATCATTCAATTCTGTTTATCACTTTACATAAGATTGGCTCTATAAGTATTGTTCGCACATGTTCGGATATTCATTTTTATAATGATAACCCATATTGTTAAAATCATCTTAAATAACTCAAAATTAATTAAATTCGTCTTATTAAAATTATTTACATCAGATTTTATTGGATTATATATGACTACGACAATGTTTACTTGTTCTGTATGGGTGTGTTTATAGCAGATGCTAAACAAAGCTATCTTAGGGTAGTATACAATCTCCATATTTTGACAACTGGACTATGTGATAAGGGATCCTTGGAGCGATGCCTTGAGGACATTGTCTGTTTTGAGGGTGATTATAAATTGTAATTATCAAATGAGGGAAGTTGACCTATGAGGCGATAGTGCAGTACACACCGTCAACTGACCCATGCAATTATTTAACAAATAAAAGAGAAGTACAAAAATGGAAAACTGTAGAATATGTTCAAAATCCTATTGCTAAATTATAAGTTTTATTTTTATGTTTTTAAATCAAAATATCACACACATGCAATTGAAATGGAAATTAAATTTACTAAATCTATCCAGGGCGCTGATTGTTTTTGAACTATGGTGGGGACGGGAGATGTTCCTCCCAACAATTCTTCTGGATGTATTACAGATCAGCATAATGGGGAACAATGATGCATTGTTTGCACATATATAGGTTCTCTTCTTTTGTGTATTAAATGGTGAATAACTATACATTCTGCTTTCCATAATTTGAATGTGACAATTTTGATGAATTGGAATTTCATGTGTAATGGACCCATTCCTCAAAAATAATCATATTGTGATACAAATGTTTTTGTGCAACTGCTGCCCTGTTTTTGGCCTGAAAACTGAGCTATTCACAAAAAGGAGAAAACACGAGGGTCATAATTTGATTAAATTTGACTGCTATACCATACTTCTTTTACGGTGTATCATCTTCTAAGACGTCATTGGTGTCTCTAGTGTCTTCGGCTCTGTTAAGAATTTATCTTTAATGCTACCATCAAATTTCTTGTATTTGGCTTGTTGTATAAGAAACTGATAAAGGATTCAAAATGGTTAAAAAAAATCAAAACAAAGTCAAAATTTTATGCAATTGTGTTGGATCGTGAATAGTGGAAGAATAATATAAAATTGTATTCAATGTAAAGCATTATATCATTACATGTTTTGTATAAGCTTTTATAGGCTTACAATGGTTGGTTGTAAAAACCAACCAATAGGTTGTAACTAACCCAAACAAACAAAATAACTACAAAACTAATAACAAAGTAAATAAAGTAAACAAAACATCCTTTGGATCATAAATGACCCAACAAACTCCCATTTGATCCAAAAGGGTATAAAAGATGAAAAAACTGGAGCAATGACTCTGAATTCATCAAAGAAACCCTGATGTAATTGAAATTGGTGCATTGTACCTCCCTCCTGGTACTGATCAAAATTGATGCCGCTTCATATAGAAGCCCGCCCTACGAGTTGTGGCATAAAATGTCGATGAACATGATCAAAGCGTGCTCATCTCCTGTGATCATTCGTATCGTACTATAGTAGAACATGATTAAGGCCTGTCCAATTACATCTATCCACATAAGGCTCCACACAGAAGCCTGCCCAAGTGACCAACTTGTACTATGTATGGCACATCTCATGGATGCCCAATAATCGTTGACGACCTTTGCTCAACACTGATGGTTTTAGCAACCCTTGTCAACTCGTACTATCACCGATGACCAATTGAAGACCAACCAATGTTATATCTTCTCCCCTTATCAAGTGAGAGGTGAGGAGCTATGCAACGAGAGAAACAAAATCAAAAAATCTTGTCTGCTCCATGTCATGAATATCAAGGATAGAAAGCCAAAATTGAAAGAAAGCAATAACCCAAGCCAAAAAATGCTAGTACAACAAATCCCGATCTTGAGCCTAGTAGCTCGTACAAGATGGGTGAATCATTGATCACTCAAAACAGGTTGTCAGGTCCATTGAGACCATAGGCCTCAGCGATATAGGACGCCCCTTGATTAGAGGAAGTGTCAGAATACCTTGAATAGCTGGAGTAATTGAAGATCTGCCACTAGAATGACCCACATAATTTGCTCAAGCTTTCTTTTTGTGTGGAAAGTGGGGTCATCGAGGACATACATTTGCAAGATGTCCAATACCACCACATTTGAAACATCTGGGCTCTTTCCTATGTTAGAGAGATCCAAAAGAAGCTGAATCACTAAAGAACCACTGGAGTGAGAAGAGTGCTTATGGTGATGTCTGTGTTTTGAAGATCCTGGAGAGTGTTGATGAGAATGTTATGGAGACTGTCTAAAATGGTGGGGAGTGTCTCGGAGAATGTCTCGTAGAGTGTTTCAGAGATTTTTTTGAAATTGCCTTTGTATATGGAGATGATCTCTGTGATGCAATCTGGACTTTGTATAGTGAGCTTCTTTTGTAGGCTTACTCTTCTTTGAAAATTGTCGCTCATGTTGAATCAACAACTCACAAATAGAGTCAAATGTGCCATTGAGCTTGTCATTAAATTGCTACATTTCAACAAAGTTGGTATATGCGGAACTAAGGCCATACAGTGTGATGGAAATAAGCATGTCATCATCAAATTTTCCACCTCTCGTGCAATATTCTCGTCTCAATGTTTTCATCCGTGAAATATATTTAGAGACGTCTTCATTATTTGCTAGTTTATTTTTTAAAAGCTGCATAAGAAGATCAATTTTCTTGTATGCAGGTTGTTTGTCATACAAGTCTTTTAATGCTTTCCATGCACCAGTTTTAACGCCTTCAATGTAATAATCCCCTGTTCAGTGCAAGATGATTTGAGTAGTGCGAGTGCATATTTATCAAGTTTTTAGAACTCAACCAATTTTGTGGTTTCAGTGGGTGGCATGGTTTCTTTCTTTGCTATTTCCTACAAATCATTAAAATTGAGTGTTTTCCATATTTCTACTCCATTCCTTGTAGTTTTTAGGTGCTAATTTTCTGTTTTCAAATATTAGACTTACAATTTTAGCCATGATGCTAAAAAAGAACAATCAAGTCGAGAAAGAGGAATTTTATCGAGTTTTGCCTTAACCCACTAAATAGATTCCAATTACAATTTGATGATTTTGGGACTTGTCAAAAATATTATGCAATAAGTACACCCTTATATCTCCGAAATTGCTTTTTATACAAAATAGGGTCAAAAAAGAAAATTTGACCAAAATATATACCAATGGGTTTTGAACCCTAGACCCTTGTTTAAAGTGACTAACAAAAATATTCTATCCAACTTGTCTTCAACAAATTTGAATATAAAAAGGCAAAATATTCAATATAAACTTGACTTTTCAGAATAAAAAAAAATATGTTAAAACTTTCACCAAATGTTTTTATTGTGCCTTTTGTTTTGGTGGAGCACTGCGTCGTTGTTTGGTGGAGCCCATTATGATTTTAGGGCTTTGAAACATAGTGTTGAGACTCGGGGTTCCGAGCCCGAGTTGATCAAGCTGAGGCCTCACCAAGTTTTTCTGTAGACTCAACGAGTCCTATGACGGGACGTGAGTCTGTCAAAACATTGTCAAAACTGATTTTTTTCCTTTTTAAATACGCATCCCCCCACACTTCCATCATGCATCATTTGAGGTGACAGTATATATATATATATATATATATATATATATATATATATATATATATATATATATATATAAACATTTAAGTATAAGTTTACTAATGTAAACTTATACTTTAAGTTATATTATATATATATACTTTCAGGATGTTTGAGAGTGGTTTCGGACCTCTAGGAGCTATAACGCAAATTCTAGGTTTTGGAGGATCCTATCGTATTTCAGTTAGTTAGATTTCAGGATTTCAGACTTAGCCATATTTCAGGGTTTTAAGATTTCAAGGAGACATCATAGGTATAACTGTATTAGGAGGTATGAAGGTTGCATGAAGGGATGTAGGTATGATAGACACCTTGCATTCAAGAAACAACTAATGGAGTTCCTTGTATATTAGTGTAAGCAAGAGAGATTGGATTGAACTCATTGGATGACATCCTTGTAGATGTTGTCAAACATGAGGCAGGGGAGGAGCCATTGCCATCTAGTACCAAGTCAGAGCTGCAGACGTAACATTCTAGGCAAAGAGAGGAGGCACGATAGAGTGTGAGGCTTGGACTCTCTTAGTCTTCCATATGTTTCACTAGAATGGGGATGAGGAAATTGTAGATTTCTGTAATTTGTAATTTTCATCCATATGCAATTTATGATGATTATTTTCAATGACAATCATCATAAATTTATAAGTATCAGTTTGTTAATGTATTTGCATGATTATATGATTTTGTACTCTATTTGTATTCAAATCTAATAAAAAATACTTTCCCAACATTTTATAGACTCATTTGATACATTTTGTAACTATACTTTCAATAAAATTTATGTTTTTTTAATAAATTTAAGTATTTTTTTTAATTTGCCGATTAATGGCGAGTGGTTGTCGATTAATCATCGAGTAAACTTTTGGGGGGGGCTGGACGAGTACTCTCTGAGTATGAGTATGTGAACTATGCCTACAAGGCCTTCTAACATCCTCAAACAACCATTCACTCATTGTAACTTTGTTTTCACAAGCCCATTCCATTTTTCATTTTCTTCACTTTCAAGGTTCACACACCATTGTGATTGAATCATTTAGATTTGTTTTTTTTGCTTCAAAGACGCTGATTGCTAGTGTGCAAAGGTTGGTTTAGCAACAAGTGAGTGTATTGTTGGAGCCTTGGTGGTTGGAGCTTCAAGGGATTGGTTGTTTTTAAGTGCATTGGCTGATCCAAAGCTTCAAGTCAAAGTGTGTGCATTATGGATCATGTGTGGGTATGCATTGTTGGAGGATTGGAGTTGATTCGAGTGTGCATCTACAAGAGGTAACTGTAAATTACATGAACACTTCTCTTTTATTTTTCTCATTTGCTAATATTTTGACTAGTTTTAAGTGTATTTTTACATGGATTTGATATGGAATATATTTTAATAGTTTTTCCTCTTAAAATTCACTATTTTTAATAATTTTTAAAAATTTGCTGAGTCTTGCCGAGTCTTTGCCGAGTTTTTTTGCCAAGTCTGAAGCAAAAATAGGCTTGCTGAGTCTTTGCCGAGTCCGAGTCTCAACATTATGTTTTGAAAGGCTTTAAGAACTTTTACAATCTCCTTGGTTTCAGTCTGCTGTTTCGTCCTGATTTTCTGCGGCATTATTCAATGTGTTACGCTTGCCGTACATGTCTGCATTCTTCAATTTGAAGAGAAATTGAAGCATTTGTCATCCTTTTTCAACTCGTGCAGTTCTAAGCTAAGAGCAGGCCGACAATTTTCACAAAAATCAAATGATCATTGCCACCTAGATATACAAAACAGAAAAAATGAGTTTTTGCACCAGCGAATCTGCTCAATAAATCTTTTAAAGATCTATAATGAGCTTCACCATTACGCTGTGCTGGTTGTGGCCTCTGTATACTTCAAATGCCGTATCCGGTCTGATCTTATATGCCATTTGAATGCTACAGGGCTTCAAAAAATCAGCAGTGGCCGTCTCTCTTCTTCCACTTTCACATTCATGGCTTCCTCCTTTAGAACGTGGCTCTAATACCACTGTTGGGTTGTGAACAGTGGAAGTATAATATAAAATTGTATTCAATAAAGCATTATATTATTTACATGTTTCGTGTAAGCTTTTATAGGCTTACAATGGTTGGTTGTAAAAACCAACGAACGGGTTGTCACTAACCTGGACAAACAAAATAACTACAAAACTAACAACAAACTAAATAAAGTAAACGAAACATCCTTTGGATTATAAATGACCCAACAAATTGCACCAGAAAGTGGGGTGCATCCTTTGTTACACAGCAATTGTCAGATGTCTCTTTCCTCTTTCAATTGATTTAAAAATGCTAGATCTCCTTAAAATCAGATCTGAAAATAAGATCTCTTAACAGTGAAGGAAAAAGGCTTGAAGGTCAAGTCAGATAATAGACATTAACTACTCTACATAAAATCCGACTTCATAATCATCAAACAAGGTTAGAGGACAGTGCTATAAGCTATCTGCATTCCAGAATGAGAATATGATGCATTCACTCAATCATATAGGAACCAATTTCAGGTTATAAAATCATAAATGACTAAGTTAAATAAGCAAATTTAAATATATCTAAAAACGTTCTCCATGTATTTGTGATTTTAGCTGAAAGGGATAAAACAACCACGATACATTAGATTTTTCCCAAAGACCTTTGCCACAAAGGGGCCCTCAAGTTGACCTCGTACATGACAAAGCATAGTTAAATATAGTGGAAATCTGAGTTACTTAGAGAGCAGAATAGGCCAAAAGGTCACGAGAACAAGGTGGCAAAGTAGCACTCATCAGGGGAGATTGACATGTTTCCAAATTGGAGAGAGATGGCTGAGAAGTGGATGCATGAAAGGAATTTTGGTAAAGCAAAATTTATGATATGGCAGTAGATATAAGAAGCATTTGGGCAAGCTGAAGAAAAGATGGATGGGACACCATCACATCTTGGACAATGGCATCATCGAGTTTTAGAATCTGGCCCAAGTTTCATTGAAAGGTTTAGTTTTAAAATCTGTTCACTACACTGTTTCCCAAGCAATTTGATATACTTTTCCTCTAGTGCGGATTAGGTCTAGGCTAGTTTAATATTTCATTTTTGCGTAGCTGCTTCCCTCTATAACATTGATTTACAATGCCAATGGGAGAAATTTGATTCAGAGTACACGCGTTGTTACTGGGGTAAGCACCTTCTCGAAGATGCAGTCAGTTTGTCATCAGCATATCAAGTTCATATCGGGAAAGAGTTGGAAGTTTCCAAACAGGTAGTTGAACTTTTTGATTTATTGAAAAACAGTGATATCTAGCTAAAGTTGCTGTAGCTAATCTAGCTTGTAATAAACTTGATATAGAGAGAGGAATAGGTGACATGGGAGTTAGTTCTGTCTATGCCATTCAATATTCCATTATGAAATTAATAGACTTTGATACCAAGTTTTTGTCCCTTGTGCTATTGTCCATTTGTGATTGCAAACTAATATTCTAATGAAGACACTTGGACTTAAATGAATTGATCACCAATTTTGAAGACTTGGATCTTCTTGAAGCTTAGCAAATCGATGCATTGTAGAAACTATTTTAGTCTTCATGTATGCTGAGACTATCATGTTCATTGAGTGTGTATGTTAAGTCTGAAATCACTAGGGTGCATGGCATAGCAAGGATTTACATATTGCACTTGTAGGTCATGTTTATTGATGAAAGGATCAGTGGTTTTGGAGACAGATATTAAAGTTCAAGTGCTAAGGGAAGAAGATAATGGCTCCATCAATCTGCATTAAGGAAACCCTTCAATGAGCTTAAAAAAAAAGGGGAATGAAGCAAGATAAAGCACTGAGCAATATGGGATCATAGGCAAAGTTCAGAACCATTGGGACCTTGGAAAATCGATTCTTGAAAATCCTAGTTCATCGGAGGGGAAAGTGGACCAGGACCTTTTTGAGTGGTAGGTATAAAGCAATGAGCTAAAGACTGAAAATTGTTATATCTTTGGAGCTATTCCTAGATTCTTCATTAAGTCTGAAAGCTTAATTCTTCTCATTCCAATATCAAGGAAGCACCCAAGAATTGCTCGAGCTCTTAAGAATATTTTAAAGAACAAGAGATAGTTAATCACTCGAAGAAAAGAGTTTTGAAGAATACTCCAATAGAAACACAACCAGTATTGACAGCCGAGTCCTTATTAGGGAGGAGAAGATAGAAAAAGATATTCATTTTAAATATTTTAAGGAAAGCCAAGATCCCATGAACAATGTGAAATATGCTTTTGAGAGTCCACATTAACATAATGCTCTTATTTGATATCTACAGAGGATTCTTTTGTTGATAAACAACCTATTCAGGAGTTAGTATTGTTTACAAGATTGGAGATCATTTACAAATAGAAATGCCTCCTCTGTCTCAAGATTTTAGAAAACTGAGCACATAATGTTCTAACGTGTGCAATAACTAAATTCTCGCCTGCACATATTTATTTGGGAGTAAATATTGTGCACAAGATTGAAGATTGTTACCAGGGAGAAATGCCTCCATTTCAAGATTTCTGTTAGTTGAGCACATATTTATCTTACCTGTACAACAATAGAACATTTACATGCACCTACAAGTTGAAGAAGACACATTTTTACCTGCATGGACCGGAATTGCTTACCTGTAGGAGTTCCTACCTGCAAAGTCTGTCCTTTGTCTTCTTACCTTCCAACAATTCTTATCCGTGTATTTTTACCTACATTGCAGGAGGGGGATTACTCTGACCTGAGTTAAGTACTCATAAATCCTTTTCACTTAGCATGTCCTCTTTCTTATTTCTTAGTATTTTTAGCTTCCTTTTGTTTTTCATACGGCTCTAGATTATTCACCAATTGCTTTTCTCCCTGTCATGGCAAAAATGCCCTAGCAAGAAGGGTTTAAGCTTTTATATGCAAAATGCATGCAATGGGCTAGTGTTATGATCCAAACTGACTGAAATTATTATGTTTCGAAAAGAGATATGCAGTAATGAATTGGAAGGAAACACCAGAATTCTGACAGCACAAAATTTTATTGTTTTTTTGAAAAGCAGTGGTCTGCAACTCCTCTTACTCAAGGACCTGCTTGCTTACTATTCTAAGGTCGAGACTAATAGTTATTGTCTAAGGGGTAATTATCACTTTATACTCCCTCAAGCAATCTTGTACAAGATTTGTTACCATCACTCATGAATCCTTTTCGCACTCTCTAGGCTACCTGTACGGCTCAAGGATCCTAAAGCTTCATTTCATTATATCCTGACGGATAATGGGAAAATATGGGTGGTGATGGGTCTTTTCAGACACCCAAATATGATTAAATTTGCTGTCTTATTTGTTTTATGCCTTTTCTCTATTCCATCTCCATTTCTGCTCAGGTTTTTTGTAATGGCTCTCTTCTTTGTCCATTTCCTGTCAAAGATTTTTGATAGGTTTCTGAGCACGGTCATGGAGGCTGGCGACTAGAAGGAATCAGGGGATACCCGGTATGCAGGGACTGTTTCAGATAGGAGGCAAAAAATGTCTTATTGGCGGAGGATGTCGGAGCATTAGCAATGATCTGAGTTGTACAGGGGCTAGAAGGGATGACCAAAAATGGCCATAAGTGTACAAGGACATCCATTAAGTAGGATTCCCTGCAAACGTTGGCCCTTCTGGTCAAGAAGGACAGGTGGTGTATTATTGGACTTTAGAAAGATTTTTTTGGGCCTCTGAATACCCTTCTTGGTCTGAGTTGCAGGTACATGAAAATGATGCAATTGATGTCGGGGTTGAGGAAGAACTGAAGGCGCTAGAGGCAGAGGTGAAATCCTTGTCAGGAAGATTTGAAGCTGTTAGGCAGCATCAGGGGGAGTTGACCATATATTAGGGACCTCTAGGTTGAGTGATATGAAAGGGAAAAGTGTTATGTGGAGCAGCAGGCCACCCTCAGTGCTCAAATAGACACATTCCCCCACCCACAAAAGACAATGGGAGGAGACCCTTGCTGAAGGAAAAATGGAATGAATAAAGCATGAAGTGCCATGATTGTGCAAAGAAGGGATCTCACACCCATCTGCATTGGTCCAATCTTGTCAAGGGACGAACTATCTCGGCTCTATATCCAATTTGAGGAAGAGACTAGAAAATTCTAGAGATTCTAAAGCTCAGAGAGCTTTGTGTAGCAGAGGTACAACACTAGGTAAAGTAATTGATGAAACATTGAAATATGATCAGCAAGGTGAAGCAGTCAAAGGAAAGGCAAGAACTTCAGGATTGGCAGCAACAGAAGCAAACCTATACACAATTACATATGGCTGTGCAAATTCCCCAGCTTTGGATTTCTAGGCCTAGGGTCCATGCAGTATATGGCTATTATGAGCTTAATTTTGTATGTATGTAGAAGCTGCCTAATTATAGCAGCTAATTAATTGAAGGCTGGGTGGCCAGTTAGTTTAGCATTCCATTTGCAGTTTTTAGACTCGTCAAGTTGAAAGTAGAAAGTAGTAAATGAAAGAAGTAGTTGGGGATGTATTGGAAACTTGTGTAAATATATCTAGCATTTAATGCTTCTTTTTTTGGGCAAGTAAATGCCAACCGTTTAATTTTTATGGGAGAGACCCTTTTAACCCTTATCTTATTGATATGCTATGCCCTTAACCTATAGTGCATCTAGGGATATGTGTGGCTGACATGTGGCTTACATACCTTTCATATTATCTTATTGCATTTCTCTATGTTCTTAGTATAGTCGGCCTATAGAATAACCATGACTAAGTAGAGTATATATTGGAGGTTGTGGTTAGTCTTTCATCATCAGATTGCGAATTATGCTCTTATTGCATTGTTGTGGAGGTTGCCTCTTCGAAGCGGCTCAGTCATAATTATCAAGTATTTTGCTCTTTTGTCAATTATTATTGTGGATCTGAATCATCTGATTGTTCTACTCTTAAATGTGCTATATATTAGTCCATTGTTACGAAACATCTAAGTATTTTCTTTACAAGTGGTCTCAAAGCATTGATTTGGGCTAAACTTTGTGGTGTTGTTTTTCGGATCTAGTGTTGTGGCAATCAAAAGTGTTGTAGGATCAAAAAAACAAAATTTGCGATCTAGGAAGTTTTTTTTTTTGCTAGTCTGGATTTTTTTTCGCACCTTCGTGCAAATTAGCAATCATTGGATTTGTCTCGGCGGATGATCGTAATGGAATAATCAACTGGTACATTTTTTTGGGGCTTGAAACCCCCCCTAGGGTTTGTGTATGGTTGGTCCTAATACCCGCGGACGTAGAACAGGTCAAGACACTCCAAAAACTCCTCACAAGGAAAACATGGAGTCCAAAACTTCAGATCCATTGGTTTTCGAGGCGATTCAATAAATTCAATCAGATATACAAAAAATAGTGAAGAAGGATGATCTCGATGTAGTAAAAGAGGAAATGGATTTTATGAAGAATCAATTGTCAACTCTGAGTGATTAGTTGACCACTATTGCGGTTTAGCTTTCGCAAAATTATCCTCCATTGTTCCAATCGAGTTCTCCCAATTTGACCAATCACAACTTCAATACTGCTTCGAAGCACATGCTGCCAAAGGTGGAAGTGCACAAGTTTGATGGTAAGGATCCACTCACTTAGATCAATCAAATAGAAAATTTATTTGATCTACATCAGACCTCATGTGCGTAAAAGGTGATCACGACATCTCTCTATCTGGAACCTGAGCAGTTCATTTGGTATAGGTGGTTGTGTGTTGGAAAAAAAAGAAGGGCACTTTTGTCACCTAGTCGATGTTTACTGAGGAGATACAGATGCACTATCGCAATGTCTTAGAAAACTACTTCAGTCAGTTAGCAAAGTTGCGGCAAACAGGTAATGTTAAGGATCATATTCAACAATTTTAGAATCTATCCTTATGCATGGATGACATCAATGAGAACATGACTGACATGTTCTTGGGAGGGCTCAAGGATAGCATGAAACTTGAGCTTCGCATCTTTAATCCAATGTTCGTTTCTGAAGCCATACCATTCGCATGCTAGGCAAAAGAAAAAAAAGGTCAAAAGGTGGGCTTTCACTCGTGTCCTCGAATGCGAGTTCACAACACCATTGTTTTGACAACCTACAAGATTGACCTATAAACAAATTGCGGAGAAGCGTGCCAAAGGGTTATGTTTTGGTTGTGATAGCAAGTGGAGCAAAGGACATAAATGTGATGAAAAGTAGTTTTACATTGAAGGAGCCAACGAAGATGAAGAAGATGATGAGGCCTCAAGTGAGGGTATGGAAAGCCAGAGGAGGAATCTGAAGATTCTCACCCTACTATCTCCTGTCATGCCCTTTTAGGTATAAGTAGTCCTCAAACTCTTAAGGTGTAGGTTTTCTCAAGAAACAAAAGGTGACAATGTTGATTGACTTTGAAAGTACACAATTCATCAACAATAAGTTGGCTACTCATTTGAATTGTTTTATTTAACTGCCTCCAGATTTTCAAGTCACGATTGCAAATGGTGGCACAATCATCTGTTCTGGAAAATGTCATAGTATTAAGATTGCCATGGTGGACTACCTGTTTAATTCTCCTATGTTTGCTATTCCCATGGTTGGGACTAACATTATTTTGGGAGTACAATGGCTCATGACTTTGGGCACAATAGAGATGAATATCCAAGAACTGTTCATGCGTTTTCATTCTGAAGGTCAGACATTTAAACTATGGGTATTATGGGCAAAGTCTCTCCAATTGGTTAGTTCACATAAGATGACAAAGATTCCTAAAAAAGGGGTTAAAGATTTGTAACACGATTATTTTCATAGAAGTTCAACCAACAAATGTGTTTACACATCCCAAATTACAACTGATTCTTGATGACCACCCAATAGTTTTTGGAGGCAAAAAGTCTACCACCAAGCAGAGAACATGATCATGCCATTAGATTGATTCCAGGTAGTACACCATTGAACATCAGACCATACAAGGATTCATATGCCCAAAAAAGTGAAATGGAAAAGATGGTACATGAGATGCAGGAGGTAGGTATTATTTGACATAGCCAAAGTGAATATTCGTCCCCAGTGGTCATGGCACGGAAGAAGAATGACACTTGGAGGATGTGCCCCGACTATAGAGAGCTCAATAATTGCACCATCAAAGCTAAGTTCCTTATTTCGGTAATTGATGATTTGTTAGATGAATTACATGGTGTTGTTTATTTTACTAAACTAGATCTTCGTTCTGGGTATCATCAAATTCGGATCAGAGATGAGGATGTCCCTAAAACAAATTTCAAAACTCATGAAGGTCATTATGAGTTTATGGTCACGCCTTTGGGTCTCACAAATGCACCATCTACGTTTTAGAGTTTGATGTATACTATTTTTAGGCCTTTTTAAGGAAGTTTGTGTTGGTGTATTTTGATGACATGCTACTACAACAAAATTAAGGAAGAACATTTGAATCATGTGAAACTGTACAGTTAGTTCTAGAACAACATCAACTTTATGCGAAACCAGATAAATGTGTTTTTGGAGTCCATGAGGTGGATTGCTTGGGTCATATTGTTTCACATAAAGGAGTCAAAGTTGGCCCTAAGAAGATCCAAGTAATGATGGAGTGGCAAGTGCCAAAGGCTCTCAAGAACCTTCGTAGATTTTTGGAGCTAACAGGTACTATCATAGATTTGGAAAACATTATGGCAGCATAGCAGCTCTACTCACAGCGTTGTTGAAGAAAGATTCCTTCCATTGGATTGAACCAACTACCAAGGCATTTGAGATGTTGAAAGAGGCTATGTGCACCACTCCAAATTTGGCGACCCTTGATTTTTTCAAAACATTTGTTGTTGAATGTGATGTATCAGGATATAGCATGGGGGCAATACTCATGCAAGAAGGAAGACCCATTGCATTCGAGACTTGAGGGAAAAAACAAGCTCAAGTCAATCTATGAGAAAGAGATGATGGCTATTCTTTATGCAATCAAACAATTGAGAGCTTCTCTGATGGGTAGACACTTTTAGGTAAAGATTGATCATGATAGTCTAAATACTTGCTGGAACACCGATTCTCATCAAAAGAACAACAAAATTGAGTGAATAAAATGCTGGGATATGACTTTGAAATAGTCTATAAGAAAGGAAAAGAGAATGTAGTAGCAGATGCACTTTCTAGGAGGGATGAATCAATTGAGTCATTGCTATGCACAATGACCATTTGGAAAGTAGATTGGTTAGAAGAAGCAAGATCAGAGTGAGAGAATGACAGGGATACACAAATCCTGATTCAGAATTTTCAGCATGGTTCAAGTGTTTTTGAACAATTTGAGTGGAAAGGGAACACATTATGGTGTAAAGATAGACTATATCTCTGTACCTTTCTAAGAAAATTTGTGTTGGTGTTTTTTGATGACATCCTATTACAACAAAACTTAGGAACATTTGAAGCATGTGAAACATGTACTGTTAGTTTTGGAACAACATCAACTTTAAGCGAAATTTCATAAATGTGCTTTTGGAGTCCATGAGGTGGATTACTTGGGTTGTATTGTTTCACATAAAGGAGTCAAAGTCGACCCTAAGAAGATCCAAGTAATGATGGCATGGCAAGTGCCAAAAGCTCTCAAGAACCTTTGTAGATTTTTGGGGCTAACAGGGTACTATCATAGATTTGGAAAACATTATGGCAGCATAGCAGCTCTACTCAGAGCCTTGTTGAAAAAAGATTCCTTCCATTGGATTGAACCAACTACCAAGGCATTTGAGAAGCTGAAAGAGGTTATGTGCACCACTCCAAATTTGGCAACCCTTGATTTTTCCAAAACATTTGCTGTTGAATGTGATGCATCAGGGTATAGCATGGGGGCAATACTCATGCAAGAAGGAAGACCCATTGCATTCAAGACTTGAGGGAAAAAAACAAGCTCAAGTCCATCTACGAGAAAGAGATGATGGTTATTCTTCATTCAATCAAAAAATGGAGAGCTTATCTGATGGGTAGACACTTTTAGGTAAAAATTGATCATGATAGTCTAAAATACTTTTTGGAACACCGGTTGTCATCAAAAGAACAACAAAATTGGGTGATTAAAATGTTGGGATATGACTTTGAAATAGTCTATAAGAAAGGAAAAAAGAATGTAGTAGCAGATGCACTTTCTAGGAGGGATGAATCAATTGAGGCATTGCTATGCGCAATGACCATTTGGAAAGCATATTGGTTAGAAGAAGCAAGCTCAAAATGAGAGAATGACAGGGATACACAAATCTTGATTCAGAATTTTCAGCATGCTTTAGGTGTTTTTGACCAATTTGAGTGGAACGGAACACATTATGGTATAAAGATAGATTATACCTCTGTAATGATTCTGTCCTCAAACACAAGATTATTCAAGAGCTTCATGCATCTCCAATAGGGGGCACTTAGGAGTTTTGAAGACATCATCGAATTAAACAAAATTTCTTTTGCGAAGGACTCAAGGGGGATATACAAAAATTTGTGGCATAATGCATGGTTTGTCAAGGGAACAAAGGAGAAACAATTAAGACACCAGGTCTTCTGTAACTATTATCCGTCCCTAGCTAGTGGTGGGAGGAGGTTTCCATGGATTTCATTATAGGGTTGCCGAAGTTTGAAGGTAAAAATGTTATCATGGTAGTTGTGGATAGGCTCACAATATACTTATTTTTGTTCCTTACCACAACTATTTGTAGTCAGTATAGTAGTTGTTGCTTTTCTCAATATAGTTCAAAAGCTGCATAGTACCCCCAAAATCATTGAACGTGATCGTGATCCTCTCATCACCTGTAACTTTTGGACAATTATTTGCATGTTTGGGTACTCAATTGGCTCATAGCTCGTCTTATCATTTTCAATCTGATGGGCAAATAGAGGTTGTCAACAAATGCCTAGAAGGGCATCTCCATTGTTTTGCATCAGAGAAATATGAACGTTGGGTCCATTGGCTGCCACTAGCAGAATGGTGGTACAACACTTCCTTTCATACCTCTTCTAAAATGTCTCACTTTGTAGCATTTTATGGCTATCATCCCCCATTCATCACTTTATCTTTGAAGGGGCAACCCAAGGTTCGAGCTGTTGAGGAACACATTTAACATCAATAGGAGGTACTAGCTAATTTAAGGGAGAATTTAACAATGACACATAATAGAATGAAGCAACAAATTGATTAGCACCGTAGTGAGAAGCATTTTGATATTGGTGATTGGGTCTTTGTGTGCTTGTAGTGATATAAACAAATGTCTTTGAAGCAACAAAAAAATGATAACAAACTTTCTCCTAAGTATTTGGCCCTTATCAGATCTTGTAGAAAATTGGCAGTATGGCATACAAGTTGGAGCTACCCCAATCCACACTCATACATCTTGTATTTCACGTATCTTGCCTGAAGATCATTGGATAGAGAGTTTCTACCCAAATTGAGTTAGTTGAACTGGATGAAGAAGGTTGAATCATTCTGGGACTTGAGGAGATCCTTCACACGAACAACAAAAAGATTACGAACAAGAGAGTTTAAGGAGTACTTGATCAAGTGGAAGAGTCTGAATCATGAAGATGCAACATGGGAGGATGAAGCTTTCGTTAGCAGTATTCAGAGTTGGTTCAAAATTGAGGGCAATGTTGTTTTGAAGCGGAGGGGCATGTTAAGCCCTTAACCTATAGTGCATCTAGGGATATGTGTGGCCTACTTTTGGCTTACATACCTTTCATATTATCTTATTGCATTTCTCTATGTTCTTAGAATGGTCGGCCTATGGAATAACTGTTATCACTCGAAACGTGCACCCGTGGTTGTGAAGAGCTCTCATGTGTGCTGATGCGTGACTCTTCTGCGCCTAGTGCCTCGGTATTGCACGTCAGAGAGCTATTTGTTGTCTCGTTGTAACAATGGGATCATTGCCCAAGGTGTGGGACTTTTGTGCTCCTTCAGATGAACCTCTAGAGTAGGCCGACTTCCTTCTATTTTAGATGCCCCTGGTTTAAGACCAGTGCGCAGACCTACAAAGATCATAATGAAATCTACAACTAGTGCCAAACCAGGTGCATCTAGAATAGAAGGAAGTCGACCTACTCCAGAGGTTCATCCCAAGGAGTGCAAGAGTCCCACACCTTGGGGGATGATCCCATTGTTATAGCGAGATAGCGAATAGCTCTCTGACGCATGAGTCTTAGGCGCTAGATGCAGACACGCACGAGAGCCCTTCGCAACCACAGGTGCACGTTTCGAGTGATAATAATTTTTGGCACGCTCGGTGGGACCATTTCAAGAGTTTAGATGAGAATTGGTTCGATTCTTAGCAATTATAACATTGAAGATGTTTTTCGAGCACCTGGGAACTCCATCTATCTCAGGTTTCAGCAGACCAGTCCTATGCACTTACCTAAGAAGGAGTTTAACTCTCATGTTGATTAATGGCTGTCCCAAGGAACCACGTGTTTGCGCCGTTCAATGGAGGTGGCCCTTTCGCCTTTACTATGATGACATCTCAGTCACCACGCTCAAGAGCATCCCATACTTTACAGGAGAAGATGTCACTACTCCATTTGAGCACATCAAAGATATAGCAGGCATTTGCGCCATCTATAATGTGTTCAAGGACAACGTTACCATGAGACTCCTCGCTTCATCTTTGAAAGGCAAGGCATTACAATGGTATATGTGTTTGAGGCCCAATTCAATTCATAGCTGGGACGAGAAGCTTTGCAGACAATTCAGAGACATGACCTTCTATCCCTCATCGAGCAACTCACCACCATCAAGCGGGTGTCCCATGAGCTCTTAATAAATTTCAATATCAGGTTTTAGAGAACTTGAGACCAAATCCCTCTATTGGTCAAGCTCTCAATGGATTTGGCATTTTTATATTTCTTAAGGGCACTTGACTGTGATCTTGCAATCGTGATCCAGACAATGGGAGAAGCCACATTGCCTGATGCCTACGAGCTCGCCGTGGAGGCGGATAATTATTTGATCCAAGCAGGCAAATTTGCGCCTAGGCCTCCCATGCCTTTACTTCCTGCGCCCGTGCCTCTTCCACTCTCAATCAACCAACCAACTCCTGTTGTTCCTTCGGTGGAGTTACTCGAGTGCAAGCGCCTCTTGCAAGGCTTCGGGAATGAGTTAGTAACTCTTAAGAAGTAGCAAGTGCAGTAGGGCAAATTGTACCAACCTTTCAAGTAACCCTTCCAATTCGGTGCACAAGTTCAACCTTAACTCGCATATACTAGACCACCTAGTATACCAACTTTCAAGATCGCCAACGCCTATAAAGCTATCATGCCTGTGCAGAGTGACATAGTTCAGCGCAACATTTTAGGGAAGGTTTCAAGTGGAACCTGATCTCGAATCGACCAAAGCACAGGAGCGATCATAGGCACGAGTGCAAAGAGAGCCCTTGCTCTTGAATTGGGAAGAGTCTGACTTCGGAGGCATGCGTTCAAGCGCAATCGTAGCATTGGAAGCCTATTGCATATATGACGAAAACCTATGCCAAATCTCACAAAGCCAAAGGAGGAAGTGCAAAATGATTCTGTCCTGGAATGGCAAGAAAGCGACTTTGATGCGATAGATTCGAGCAAAGAGGAAGCAAAGGTGTGTGATGATTGTAAACATGAGAATGGGTGGGCCTTGCTAGACCTTGCAGACCTCTAGGAAGATAAGGTTTTATGGCAGCAGTACTACAAACTCATCGAAGAGTTTGAGGCTCTCAGTGGGTCCGCTGAACCCGAGGAGCAAGGTGCGCACGCAGAGGAAGTTGCAGCATTGCAAACAAGTGAGGATCACAAGGATTAGGGTATACAACTAGGGGCAAATGAGTCATCAAAGGACTCGCTTGGATTGAAGGGCATCTCTAGCCCAGATGGACCACTGTAGGATCAATTGGTGGGCCCAACGTTCAAAGAAGTAGCGCCCAAGTGGATGTTCATTGCCGAAAACACCTCCCATGAAGCCAACAAATCACATTAGCCACCCAAGGAGCAGGAGCTCACTCTGTTATGCTCGTCATATATTGACACGTTGGCGTGTAATAGAGATCTTGGAGGCTTTTGTTTTGATCTAGGTGGGCTGAGGCTCGTGTTTATATAGTGTATATATTAGAGTAGATTAGATGTTTTAATTTCCCCAAGTGTCGTGTGCACATCCTATTTTTTAGGTTAGTTCCATTTCTTTTAAGTGCTTGGGTGCAGTGTTTTGCTTAGTTTAGGTTTCTTTTCCTCTAAGCGTCGTTTGGCGCAATTGTTTGTCCTTTATGAAGGTAGGTTTCAGTTTCATTTATTCAATGGAGGGCCAAACATTCATCATGCACTTGGTAGGCACGACAGGACGAGTCAACCCCATTGCGCGCATGAGAGTTATGCTTTCAAAAGAGAATTTCTTGGGCTTCTATGACTCTGTGACTAATGGATTGCTTCAAGGCTACTGGATTCCTGCTTAGCAGGCAAGTAGTCCGTAGAGATTGCCAAGAATGTTGACCATTTTTGGTCACCATGAAAGATTAGTGTCCAATTCAGAAAGGGGCTTTAGGATTGCTTTCAGGCTTCTAAGTTCAGTTGGAGTTTGTGCGCAGAAGCCCATGCCAAGCAAAAATGCCGAAGACCAAATGCCTTAGGAGAGATTGTTCAAAGTTAAGTCTTTGGGGAAAAATGCAAAAAAAGGTTGGAATACCTATTTCGAACAAAAACGCTTGAAGACAAAACTTGCAATGATTGAGACCAGCGCACAAGCAAAAACTCCAAAAGCAGGTGTGCAAAGCGCAGATCTTCATTCCTCTTGCGTGCCCTCTTCCTAAAAGTCTTGCACGATGAAGTGTTAAGGTTCTGTGCCTTTGTTGAAGAACCACAGTTTTCAGTCCTATTGCGCAGCCTTCAACGTGCACTGTTTGTGTGGAATACAACCAAGTGATGGAACAATACGTAGGTCTGGGTGCTCGGGTCTCCCATACTTCGAGTAGCGAAAGAGAAAAGTGCACGGGGAGTATTTCCAAATCATGAAGAGCGCACTTAAGATCTCCCATCTTCTTGCATGCTCTTATTCAAAGACTTTCCTGGCATTCAAATGATGAAGTCTCCAGCCAAACAACAGAGTTCCCATCTGCACCCTTCACAAGCTCGCGGCCGCACTGCGCAACCAACTCTCTGTGTAGGCTTCAATACACAGCCGCGCATAAGACTTTGCAAGTATGGGCGCACAACAATTCCATTGCCTGTGCAAGACAATGAGGTAGGACCCAAGGATACCCCTGCACGACCACAAGACGACAAACTAGTCTAGGTGGATTGACAGGTGGCAGCTATAAATGGGTAAGTGGTTGAGCTTGATTGGATGTTAAGGGAACCGGATCAAAACGAAATTAAATGCTAGGGCGGCTGTCAGATTGTCAGAACATGGGCATGCGATCTCCTTTGACGAATATCCCAACTGCCTCTCCACATCATCATTAAATGTTGTAACTACCTCGATAGTGGGTGAGATTCTAATTATTGATCCATGGGTTTCTCATTGTCTATAAAAGCCCGAGTCTTGCATTGCAAAAGAGTCGACATCTTTGAGCATTGTAACGTTGCCAAAGTTTGCCCTCCAAGAGCCCTCTCCTAGTATAGCAAAGCTCTGCCCATTCAGGTCTGTAACACTGCCTTAGACCTTGAGATTAATAAGAATTGGTTTACTTTCTTCATTCTATGCGGTTTGTGTGTATTATTGGTTGTTGATCTCTGTTTGTGGATGTTTATCCCTTTCATTGTCATCCTCCCTTCGCACCTCTGTGCATAATCGGAAATTCTTGTAGGTCGTATTCTGTGTATATACGAGTTTGTGTAGGTGTTATTTTTGGACCGTTTGTCGTCCCTCGGGCTATTCTGTGTTCCCATACCTCTATACGAAACACTTATGCATTGCATCTAGTTCGAAGTTTACGTATTCAGTCTTTTAGTTTTATTGTGTCGTCAAGTAGGTGAGGTGCTCGCTCTATTCTTGGTGCATCAACATAAAGAAGTTGATGAGTGTGTGGCTCCTTCTATCTGTCCATCCATCTGTTCCTTCTTTTTCCCCTTGTCAAGTTTAGGTTTAGCACTAGCTATAGATTTCATTATGCTCTTTGTAAGTTTGCGTGCTGGTCCTAAACCAGGTGCAACTAGAATAGAAGGAAACCGGTCTACTCCAGAGGTTTGTCCCAAGGAGCGCAAGAGTCCCACACCTTAGGGGACGATCCCATTGTTACAACAAGACAATGGATAGCTCTCCAGTGCACGAGTCTGAGGCGCTAGGCGTGGAAGAGCCACGCATTAGCGCGCTCGAGAGTCCTTCTCAACCACGAGTGCACGTTTCGAGTGATAACAATAACCATAGCTAAGTAGAGTATATATAGGAGGTAGTGGTTAGTCTTTAATCATCAGATTGCGAATTCTGCTCTTATTGCATTGTTGTGGAGGTTGTCCCCTCAAAACAACTCAATCATAATTATCAAGTATTCTGCTCTTTTGTTAATTATTGCTGTGGATCTAATTATTTTGCTCTTAATTTTGCGATATATTATTCCATTATTGCAAAACATCTAAGTAATATCTTTACAAGAACCTTTTGCCATAGGTAGATCCTTTCACAATTTAAATATATACTTAACTGGTTAGACTATATTTTAAACAATGCAAGACCAGATGAGATCAATAGAGTGAAAAAGCAAGTCGTTAGAAGGACAAAGCAAACAAACTTTGCCTCAATGGCTGCTAGGATGGATTCTATGGGTACTTCAAATTTTTAGGAGGCAACCGTTTTGGTATGTTTGGCAAGATGCTATGGGGGAAAATAAATGGAACTTTGGAGCCAGCTTATTGTGTGATAGGTTCTAATCCCGGATGCAAATGAGTTTACAAGTTTAAGTACATGCCAAATGGATCAGTTGACAAGTTTAATGCTAGGATCATAGCGAAGAATTTTTTTAAGCAGGAGGTGTTGGTTATTAAGAAACACACTCTGCCGTAGTCAAGTCAACTATCATAAGGATGATCATGGTACTAGCAAATCAATTGGTTGGAAGCGCTATCTAACATACATAAAAACCATTGTTTTGAATGATACTATATATGTTCTAGCCACATATTTTTGAAGAGGATAAGGAGCACAAAGTCTGCCATTTAATTAAAGCTTTGTATGAGCTCAAATAGGCATCCAAAGCTTGGTATGAAGAAATGGAAAACAAGCTTCATAAGAATGATTCCAAGCACAGTGAGTCTGATGATAAATTGTATGTGAAGGTAAGATTTTCCAACATTGTTATCATTGCATTGTATGTTGGAAATTATGATCATATTTGGCATTGACGATGAATCCAATGATGAGGTGAACATGGAGTTGATATGTGGGTTCAAGATTACGGAGCTGGGGCTCTTGCATCACTATCTTTGGATTTAAATATGGGAGTTGGATCAAATAGTATTCATTTCACAGGCTAAATTTGCATTAAAGCAACTGAAGAAATTCAAATTGGATGTGTGTAGGAGTACTGCTACAACAAGTATGGAGCAAGGGATAAAAAATCCCAGCACAAAAGTGGTCAAATTGTCAATGCCATTCGTTATCGATAGCTCATTGGAAGTTTGATTTACTGGATGACTTCCAGGCTAGAAATGTGCAGTTGGTGTCCGATCCAGGCATATGAACAGACAAATATGAGTCATTGGATTGCAACAAGGGGAGAGTCATGAGGTGCATCAAAGGTTCTGCAAATTTTGGGCTCAAATTGCAGGACTGATCAGTTTGATTTGGTGGGATAACCTACTGGCTTTGCATGAAATCTACAGCAGGCAATCTGATATAGTTTATCCTAAGATACCGATTTGTTTTGAATAGCATAAGAACCCTTCCTAGGGATGTACCTGATCTGGGTATGGGTTTGGTTCCCGTGAGGAACTGCCCGGGTTCATCTTGGGTGACCTGGGTTCCCCTGGGTTCTTCCTAGGGATGCACCTGATCCGGGGATGGGTTTGGTTCCCTCGAGGAATGGCCCGGGTCCGTCCTGGATGCCCTGGGTTTGTTCAGGTTCTTCTACAGAAGAACCTGGGCGAACTTGGGCAGATTCTGAGTGCAAAAATATTTTAAATTATTTTATCTTAATTTTTCTCAAATTGACATAAAGCAATGATAAAAAACAATAAAAAACACATTGCAAACCCTAAAATTTAAGTGAAAGATAAAAACATAAGATAAAAGAACAATGATAAAAGGCAGAACACATAAGCAAAAACACTTCTCATTTCTGATTGCATACTTACCTTCCATTGCTGATCTAGGGTTGAAGCTTCATCAAGCAACATTGTAGTCATTTTCTTATGTTGATTGAGGAGCCCTTATGCATACTATGTGGTTAATGTCACTAATTTCCTATTTATTAGGCTAGATTTTTTAGTTTATGTATATATATATATATATATATATATATATATATATATATTTTTTTTTTTTTTTTTTTTTTTTTGTATGGTTGAACCCAAGCTGTACCCAAGGCCAAAAAAAATCGCCATATTGGCGAACGCAGTTTTTCAAACACGAACCCGAATTGAATCTGAATTGTTAACTGAGGTTTTATCTTATATTTTCTCTTTGTTGCTTATCTCGTAACATTCTGTTTCAATACTTTTCTGGAATTTTTTTTGGGTAAGGATTGTAATTGAATATGAGAAAGCATTATATGGCTCAATATTTGATTTTATCTAATGTAAGTCTCTCCTTTCTAATCAGAAAGGCATAGTTTTCGCAATTGGTTGAGGCTGTATCGTATCAAGATAACTATGTAGCATAGAGAGATTAGGGAGAGCCCTTGAATTTGATCATGAGTTGTTTTGTTGTGTGCAGAAAGGGAGTTCACCCTACTCTAAGGAGATGGTTGCAGCACCTTTTGCCCTTGGGATAGAGCAAGAGGTCCTAGATGCTGATATCTTATTGCCTTCCATTCTGCCATTTAAGCAGGTACAGATGTCAGAGAAGTATCCAAAGGGGCATTCAAGGGGGAGACATTGGAAGCATTTGAAGCAAATCCTTCAAGCTGAAAACTATCATCTATATCCTGCAGATGAGCCAAATTGTAAGTATTCTATATTTGTAGTTACCATGAGCATTTTGTTTGATATGATGTTAGCTATGTATCCCAGGTCTATACTTATCATAGATCGAGAGTATGCCTAGGGTTCAATGGTTTTGGTTCTCTTAATTATAATTGGCTTGGTGTACTGATTGTATCTTGGTTCGCAGTTGTCTGCAAATTATCACTGTTGAATTTAGTATTTTGTACAAATGCTACATCCATTCCAACCTAAGTTCTTGTTTTAGAAGACTCAGGTTTTGGAACCATATGCAACAAATGATTTTACTTTATTATATTAATGTTGTTTCTTTTCCAATTAAAGACCATAAGGTAGGATTTCTCTTTCTTTGCGTACTTGTAAGTTGCAAATTGCCATCCGATTTTTCTTAAATCTTTTCGAGTTATGCAAGAATGACATTTGTTTTCTTGGTGCTGGACTGCCAAGTGGGCTTTCGTTTTTTGTTTCCTTTCCAAAATTTATTTCACATTGTTCTTAATTTTCATATTGGTTGATTATTGAGTGTTTTCTATGGATCGCTTAACCATTGGAAAACAAACGGGGGCTCAGTCCCCAGGTGTCGTTTGTCTTTAACACTCTTCCCTACGTGCTTGGGACCTGCAAAATCACAGGCCATGCGAGCTTGTGTCCGGTTCCCATTGTGATTTGAACCCAGGCTTTCAGTGTGGCAACATTCAGCCTTTACCACTAGGTCACACCTCCTGGACTGTACATTGGTCTTAGTTGCATTCCTTTACAATTCTGATAACATTCTGATAACATTTATAGATTTTTTTAACATTGTGAGCTATTTTATTTTTCAGTTGGTGGGATAATGAGAGGAGACTATAAATTGTATGATTTATATTTTGATTAATTAGCTTATTTCTAACCCCAAAGCCTTTTTGACTTTTGGTGGTTGGGTAAATATGGTTGATGTGATAATGAGAGGAGACTATAAATTGTATGATTTATATTTTGATTAATTAGCTTATTTATAACTCCAAAGCCTGTTTGACTTTTGGTGGTTGGGTATAATATGCCTGTAAATGAAAACAACCAAAATGTGGCGATTCAGGCTATATGAACTTTTCACGTTCATTCATAGTTTGAGGTGACTGTAAGATTTACTTGTGGCTGTCTTGTCACGTGTCCTTAGGAGACAATTTTTAGCAGTTTTCTGCTTCTCAGATTGATTGACCTATGACACTTCAAAATTTTTATGGAGTTCCTCTTCCCTTGAGCTGTATGTAATATGCTATTGAATTTGAATTTCTAAGAAACACTTAAATTTTGGTAGAGCCTTATGTTATGCACAAGCAATTTGTTCGCACTTTCTCAAACGTCTTTTATGGTGAATATTTTCCAATAACCCAGCAATAAGCCATCCAGTATTCGGGAAAGTTGCAATGAATTTCTTAGAAACACTTACATTTTCCTAAAGCCTCATGTTATGCACAAGCAGGCAGTTTGTGCATTCTCAATTATCTTTTCTTGTGATTTTTTTCAAAGATTATGCAATGCAGCGTTTGGGATGGTTGCAATGATTATGGACAATCTCATTTCCTTATTTTACATTATCTTTTTGTGGTTGCAGATGCAAATATCGAATCTCCACCTTCCATGTATCCTGCAAAGAAGTACTGTGATATAACAGGGTTTGTGGTGTGTATCTTTGCCCATTTGGACTTTGAATTTACTCAGAATGACATGGGCTTTCCATCTCTGATATAGAATAGAGTCAACATAATGCTCTTCGTCGTTTAGTTTCAGTTGCTTCCATTAGGCATTATTATTAATTATGCATGGTAGTTTGCTAGGGACTATCCTTTTATTCAAATTATCTCTTTGATCTATTTTTATGTTTGCTGCTTGAAGAGAGGGTCTTGGGGTTTGATTCCTCATGGATGGATGATCTTGTTATGACAAAACATTAGTTGTATTCAGTGAGATTGGAACTTAGTTTGTTATTCTAAGAAATGAAATTTGTTTTGTCAACGAGCTTTCTTGATATTTTATAATGATAATGAGATGAAAAAGGGCATAATTTCCACAACAGGATGGTAGATATTGACTTAAAATTGACAGCGATGTATTTTTTTTATTGTAATCACGAAATTTGTTCCATGCATTGACTTGACCTAGAAATATAATTACTGTTCCACTCATAATGCATTATCATATTGTTAATATAGTTTGGTAAGTTTCACTAAAAGGTGCTCTCATACCAAGTATTTGATCATGTTTTAATAATTTGTTTGATTTATTATTTCTATCATGCAGGCACCATATACAGATCCTAGAACCAAACTACGATATGCCAATGGTGATGTTTTCAAGCGTGTAAGATACCTTTCCAATGATCATGTTCAGGGATACTTGGGTCTTAGAAATGCTGCTGTTGTACTGAAATAGTCTTAAATCTACTTGTAGAATGTAATGAAGATTCTTCTGTGTAGTCTTAGCAGACTATATTTTCTAGTGAAGTCTAATGAATATTTGTATTAGGCACTTGCGTATGAAATATAAAAAAATGGGCCAAAGTTTCTTTTTCTGGGCTTAAAAATTTCTTATTAGATGGTTGATCTTTGAGATTGGAAATGGAATCCACACAAGTTTCCTTGCTGTTCTTTGTTTTGATTTTTGCTGTCATACACAAGAATTAAGTTGTGTTGTACTTGTAAATGTACAGTTACGTCTTGTGATGCAGTCTAAAATATTTATATCTACTAATAGTTTGTATTTCATTAGCGGTTAAAAAATTATTCAAATACAGAGATTTTTAAATTTATGATTAACTTATGTCACTCGTAATCATAAACAAATTGATTTGCAGTGCACTAGAGTAGCTATCCTGTTGTGCATATGTAATGAATTCTCCTTTGACAAATGAAATGAGTTTGGTTATTCATTACCGAGCATCAAATGTTCCTCAATTCGAGTTTCTTTGTGGAAGACGCATACGCTTTGTCAAAGCAAAATGAGGGAGAAGAGTTGGATTCAACATCTATTTGTTAATTGTCCGTGCACGGGTCAAAGCACTGAGACAGGCAGTTTGTTGGATGTGAAAACCAAGGAGATTCTGGCCTGGAGCAAGATAATGGCAAAGGCTGGAGCAAGATAATGCTTTGCCACTCACAGCTAAAATACAAAATTCGGGGTAGGGTTTACAAAAACAAGCTTGATGAATAGAAGAAGAAAGACGATGAACTGCCTGAGGAGTTCTTTATCTTGATTGATGCCCTTTGTTCCTTAAAAATACAAATTTATAGCATATTCTCAAAGTCAAGCTTGGCTGATAGAGAAGAAAGGCTTATTTATGGAACTGTCTCAAACACAATTGTATGCACCATTAATGTCCATGACCATGTCATCTCCGGGGTTTGCATATTGCTTTTCATCTACATTGTAAAAAAGTTGGTTTTATCAAGTGGAAGTGATTTTTTCATTCATTGGTTTTGTCAATCTGAAGATTTGAAAGTTTCTCTATCTGCATTTGCCTTAGCCTAACCTAACCTAGAAATGTGTCTAACGGTTTACCAACCTAGAACATTGTGTAATGTTGAAGTCAGATCACGTTTCTTACAGAGAAGTATTCGGAGTTTTTTGGTGGACAACTTTCTGAAGTTTTAGGAGCTAGCCTGGTTTAACTGTTGTTCTTCCAAGCATAGGATGCCCCACGCTGGGAAAATAAGTACTTGTGTTACCATTTTATTATTGAGAATACATATTCGATTTTTTTATAATTGAACATCACAGTCAAATCTGGGGAGTTCAAGGAAGAGATTTTTGCCATGCCAAGAATTCACATAGAAAAAAATTGAATATGGTATAATGGTGCTGAAGTGTGTTTTCAAGTATGATATACCGAGTTATGCTTATCTACATGTTGCAAACATTTTTATTATAAATTAGGGTGTCATAAAAGTTAACCAACACAAATTTACAAAATAGACGAAAAATTGAATTTCGGGTGCTTGGAAAAGTAGATGGAGCATTGGTGAGGCCAAATGACATGTCTAAGAATGCTTAAGGATCTTCATTTGTTCAGAATGCAATCTTATGTACATGTTCCTCCTCTCCCTAAATTTGATGATACCCTAATTGAAGATCTAATTTAGTAAAGAAGACGATGCTATTCAATTCAACCAATAATTAGAATAAAAAATTTACCTTCGAGGGCAAGCTTGTTGAGTTCTTTGTAATCTAGGCACATTATCCACAATCCATCTTTATTTTAACCATGACTAATTTGTTAAGTGTGATTTGTGTCGTAATTTGGGTTGTAGTTGTGTCGAAAATCTATGGTTTTAGGTTTATTTTGCCTCAAATTTTAGGATTTTGTGTTAATATTTGTGGTGCAAGTTTGGCACAAGGTTGATGCCATTAGACATTTTTATTTGCTTTGACCTAGAGCTGGCAATTAAGTGCACCTATTTTAGGTCCAATGACGCAAATTCGATGCTAATAAACCATAAATTTTTTTATATATAATTTATTTTCTTTAAATATATAATGTGTATTTATATATACACAGTTATTGTGAATTTGAATACGAGTTTTTTTTAAATTTTTTAAATAAAAAATTGACATGGTTATATCAAATTCAATATACATATATATATATTGTGAATTCGAACATTCATTAAAGAAAAAAAAAATTATTAAAATTTTTGGCACAGCTATATAATTTTTTTTAATTTGTAATAAACATTTTTTTTTATAAATTGTTGAAACTATATGTATACAATAATGTAATATGTTGGAAGGGATGGAATTAATGTAATCTCCATTTCAAATTAAAAAATATAGTTAATTTGTCCTAAATCCTAGGCATCGTCCTCCTCATCTATATAATCATCCGGTATATCAAATATGTATAGCAAAGCATCACTTAGCTCAAGATCAATATTGACATAAACAATGTAATCAGGGTCCTCTTCATTGTCCTCTGCAATATCAGGGCCATCAACTAGGATAAAATATCTACCCCCTACAAAATTTGACATAATTTAATTGTCAAATAAGTGTTCAAAGTTACAATTTATGTAGTTAATTACATTTGTAAATTGTATTCGAGAGATCCAACTAGTTTTTCTCAACTAATCAAACAATACATTTCTTACCAACACATAGCCCCTAGCTTGGGCCCACATGTTGAATGCCTTTGTGTCCCATCCCAAAGCTTTCAAGTATTTTTTCACTTTCTTTGTAGCCTCGTACTCAAAGCACTATGCTTGTAGTAAAATGTATATCATAAAAAAAGTTGTAATATTTTTAAATAAAATCCCTTATAAAAAGTTACAAACTTAATTCAAAAAAATTATAAAAAACTTACAAACTTATGTAAAATAACTTATTAAAATTTTACAAACTTATGTATAAACTCATTTTTGCTCATTTACCCCAAGCGATGAGTTACTACGTTCTCTTGACTAATTATCACTTTTGGGGCCTTGTGTTGGCTACTCTTGATATTGACATTAATTGCTATAAATGTAAAATATATAATTAGTTAAGTTTAAAAATTGAGCAATTTTTTTCATCTTATTAATTTGTTAATTAACTTGTAGTCTCAATCACATTGGAGCCAATCATCGGACAATTTAAACCAAGGGACATTTTTTACTTTAGGAGGTTGAAGCCTTTTTCTCTTTGTTTCTGTATTTCCCTTGTATGCAAGTCAAAAATTATAGAATTTTTAAAACATATTAGAAGCCTATAAAATTGAAAAATAATAATTAATATGAATTTGGGCAAATTACCTTCATATGCCTCAGCATCTTGTTAAGCATAATTATTTCACGTTTTTCAATTAATTTTGTTTATAATAAGCAACAACGAATTCTTTTTCAATAACTTTGAGCCATTGTCCATGCTCCATTGACAACTTCTTGTATTGAACATTGTAAAATTCAAAAAATATTTTGTTTGTACATATATTTGTCCTTTGTTTAAATTACTTAAGATAAAGAAGATGAAATTTTAAATATATTGTAAATAAATTGAAAAACTAAAAAATAAAATTTTGAAAAACTTAAATAATAAAAAAATTAAAAAACTTAAATAACACTAATTCAAATATTTATTTTTCCGAACATCATCCAATATTTCTATATTGTCATTCACATATAACCTCACTTGTAAAGGCCGAAACACTTAGTGTTTGTACCCACCTTGTGTTAGAGGAAAGGGATAATCATTGCCAGAGTGTGGCAGGGCTTATCACTATCCACTCAAAAATTAGTTTTTGCTGTGTTTTGGATTGGGAATGTGCACTCCACACATTTCAAAGGAGGCATAACACAACGAGGATGAGAGGGTTCTACACTTGTTGCACTATTCAATGTAGGGCGATCATGAGGCATGAATGATGTGAACCTGAAATAGAAATAAAGTAATTGAAATGTTTCAATTTAAAAAAAAGAATTGAAAATTATGCCTCTGTGCCAAGTCCTTAGAAGCAAATGAAGGATGTCATCTCGTCCCAACTTCATTCCCATGTGGATCCATATATGTTGTGGACCTATTACCAAAACCCTAAAAATAATACTATAATTAATTGAAATACTTCAATTTTAAAAAAAATAATGAAAACTATACCTCTGCATTAGTCCTAAAATCAGAGGAAGGATTTTGACTCGTCCTAGCCTCATCCTCTCGTAGGTCCATATAACTAGTGGACACAAACCCTCCCCCTCAAACAAATTATAATTAATTAAAATAATTTAGTTTAAAACATCAAAATTAACAAATATGCCTCTACCTCAGGGCCTTAGTTGTAGAGGAAGGATGTTGACTTGTACTAGCCTTGTTCTCTCATGTGTCCATGTAACTAGTAGACCTATTATCAAAACCCTAAAAACAAACTAATAATATAATCATCTGAAATAATTATATTGAAAAAATAAACCTAAAAATTATACCTCCATATCGAGTCCCTAGTAGTAGAGTAAGGACAAGTGCCCTCCACCCACTCATTCTCCTCCTTGTCAGCAATACCCAATAATTGTGCTAATAAATAATAAATAATAAATTTTGAAATAAAAATGATATACAAAAATATATAAAAGTGAAAATTTCAATTTTTTGTACATGTAAGACCGCCAAGGTGTTTGAGGGGTGTGTCAATCCTCCTCAATATCACGTTGTGTGGTATTGTTAACCCTCCTAATTATGCTTCCACGAGATATCCTAATAGCCCCACATGCCTAATCTTTAAAACATTCATTCAACATGTAAAAAATAAAAATAAAACTAATTATATATGCTAAATCTAATTTGTATCCTATTTATTAAGTTGAAATTTTATTTTATTGTCTTCAACGTGAATTATTTATGATATATATAGGTACATGTATTTAAGGCGTGTAAAAATAATAACCAAAAATACATATTTAATGTTGGAAATAATATAAACGATGGGTAAGGTTGAATAATGATTACAAACATTGAGGAAGGTTGAATATCAGAGTAAGATACAAGGAAATTGAGTTCAAAAGGGAAACTGATCCAACTCAACAAAAAACTAGAAATGAAGAAAAACGTAAGAATAAATTTAGAAAGCTTTAATCTTGATAAAGATATTAAACAATATGCAAGAAAAGATGGGAAACCAAATTAAAAATATCATCAAACAATTATATGCAAGCTAGAATTGTGTATAGAAGAAATCAAAGATGTTACGATGAATTCAATAAAATGTAAGGTGTACAAGAGTAGGATATTTTGAGTTTTTTCAGGGTTTATTGTAGGGTTTTCTTCTTAGGATTTTATAGGAATGAATGGTTTTTTTCATATATTTTGATATGTTTTTTAATTTATTTTTTTAGGAATTACATAAATATAAATTAAATTTATCTATAAAATTAGAAAACTACATACTTTTGATCTTTGGTTTTGTAGGGGTGGCATATATTATTCCTCTTCTTCACATGTATTTGAATCTCTTCTTTGTTTCCCTCCACTCCTCCTTCCCCTTCCCCTTATCTTCCCAAAAATATTTTGGTCAGTAAACATCTTGTTATCCCTTCCAATCTCCATTTCTTCCCCCTCTTTGTTGTTGTCTCCTCTTTCTCTCACAAGGTATCTATTGTCTCTTCTCAAGGTTCTTGATATCTCTTTCTTCCTCCTTGTTGTCTTGCCAGTGCATAAAATAAAAGGAAATGAGAGGGGGTATGGGCCCTTCCACTTTTTTTTAGTTTTTATTTTAGGGTTTTTTTTAATAGAATAATGATAAAACAAATTGTATTGCTATGGAACACTGGGTTTACATCACAAATGTTTTTCATGGCTAAAAATAAATCAAAAAAACATTAGTATCACAACTCCAACCCATTTTGTTGCACTATGTATACCAAATGTAGTAGTGTGACCACCGAAGATGTTTAGGCATTTTTGTTGAGATGAACAATAATTTCGAGCATATTCTTGACTACTTTTTCAATTTCAACATCTTGTACATAAGGATAACATTATGGTCAGATGTTAGGCGGCATACTACTTGGAAACAATTCAATGACATGATCTTGTTCTCAAACTAGAGGTAGACACTTGGGTTCCTGAAAAACTTCTTGTTGATGATGAATGATCTCCTAAATATTTTGTTAAATTCGAGTTTCTACCTTGTGTTTTCAATAAATGTAGTTGTGATACTATACCAAATGATCCATTTTTTGAGCAAATTCTACATCATATAAGAATCGATTATTTGGCTTGGAGGTGATTATGTTCCCAAAAGTTTTTACCTTTGTCCATTTGAAGTGTTTAGACACTTAATTTTGGTATATGTCTTCTAATTGAAATGTTATTATTATGTTTTCGTACATATGGATAATTGGTTCAAATTAGGCTCTTATTGACACATTTTCCTTTGTGTTGGGTGCCTATAATCTTCACTTAACACTATTCATTTGTGAGTATTTTCTGACCTGTCATTTGTCTACCTGGGGATCTTCCTAGATGTTCATGTGGTTCATTAGGTCTATGTTTTTATCGTTTTCCTCATCTTGACCATTATCAAAATAATTTTATAATGGTTTGACTATTTTCAGAACATTCAAATAGTGGTCATGCAAGTTGAGGTTCTTTTGGCCATTTTCCCCCATGTTCACCATGTTTTGTTGTGCCACAATTGTTGGTTTTATCTCTTCCACAAGATCAAATTATGCTTATTTTAAAATGAGAAGTATATATACTCAATTACCCTAATACATGTACATATTGATTGATCACATATATCACATCAAAATTACCAGGATGACATCTAGATATCACATCTATTGATTTCATTTTTATGCATATTTTTACCAAAAGGAGGACTAGTGAAAGAGCATATAAAATCACTTTCATTGCATTGCATCTCATATAATAGGAACAATGGATAGGATTATCATATACACAGATTTAATTTTTGACATGCATGAGTGTTGATTGCCAACCTATTAAAAATGAGAGGTTGGTTGGGTTAGGCCCTAGAAAAAAAAACCAATTGTCTTATGTCTTTATAATGTCTCATGGCATGGATTAGGGACTGATCAAAAGAGAAGATATTATGGTAAATTTGCACACCAATTCATTTATTTGGAAGAGGTTCTTGTTAAGAAGGCAAAAACGAAGGGATTCACAGAGTTCTAGGTTGATGAAACCTACATAACCACTATCAAAAAGATGATTTCACTTTCAATGTAAATTGTCACTACTGGTATGTCTCTATCGAAATAGTCTTATTCTAGTTGCTTTTTTAGATCACAATCATCATTCTAGATAATGTTTTGCACTATTTATATACCTTCTTCTCAACTTTTCCAATCTTTATCAAGTATGTGCCCATAAACCCCCTTGTCACTTATCAATTGTTCTTGGTACTTTAATTTTATACCCCCTAATACATAAGTGAGTCTTTATTTGTTATATTTTATTGTATTCAGATCAGATTTGCCTATGTCCTATTTTGGTGGATCAGTGTAATTTTACTTATTGTAATATCCTTTGTGTGCTTTTCCATCATTTTTTGGTGAACTTAATCATTTTGACCATTTGCCCTTAGGGTTTCATGCTCTTATCCCCTCAAAGGCTTGAATTTGTTGTGACTAGGTTAGCTTTGATTTCTCTATGGTTTCTATCAACCCTTTCATTTATTGTGCCCTATCACTAGGCTTATCTTTGCTTGGATTCTATTGGCTTGTATAAGCCTTTGTTATCTCCCCTATAAATTATCAGTTATTCTAGGTACTTTCATTCTATATGCCCTAGAACACAAAAATGTCTTTATTTACTATATTTAGATCATATTTGTTTATGTGCCATATTTTATTAGATAAATCTACTTTTACTTAGTGTAATATCCTTTGTATGCTTTTCCATCACAACATTTTGGTGAAATCGAGCATTTCAACCATCCAACCTTAGGGTTTCATGCTCTTACCTTCTCTAGTGCACAATTTTGTTGTGATTATATCAACTCTGATTTCTCTAAGGTTTATTTTATCCCTTTCCTTATTGTGCCTTATCACCAGGCTTATCTTAGCTTGGATCATGTTGGATTTTATAACCCTTTGTTCTCCATCCTTTTGTAGATTATTTATATTCTTTTGGTTTTTAGCTTTCTTCATGGGTAGATGTAATCATATATGATGGGTTTCTATAATAATATTTACATGGAGGGTTCCTAGATTTTTTATGTTATTAGGCATGATGATATGATTGTTATGTAAATATTTATCAATGATTACATGTTTATTTCCTCACACATATCATATAATGTTAGCATATGGATTGAAGCATGACAAGATTGTGTGTGATAATGATGGTTTTTTGTGTTGATACCCTTGCAATTGATATCTTTGCTTTTGTTCCTCTTAGTGATAGATCTTGTGTAGTCTATTGTAGGATGGCTCATTACGAGGTAAATGTTTCAACAATATGAATGGGTAGGGACATAATGCTACTATCCATCCTATTTCCTCTCAACCTCAAGGAAGGGATATGATAGAATGTTAGCATATGGTCTGCAGAATGACAAGGTTGTGTGTGATAATGATGATTTTATGTGTTGATACCCTTGTAATTGATAAGGTTGATTTAGTTCCTCTCAATCATAGATATTATGTAGTCCATTGTATGATGGCTCATTATCAGGTAAATGCTGTAATAATTTGAATGGGTAGGGCACACAAGGCTACTATCCATCCTATTTCCTGTCAACCTCAAAGGAAGGGTTAACTAAAACCTTGCCCAAACTTCCTCAAACTCCTAGACTTAGAGTGTATGCCAAATATTATGATATCATAAATCAACTTAAGGATACTCAAGACAAAATTTATAATTTATAATTGATTAAAATGTATAATGTGTATAAGGACATACTTTATGAGGTCTTAGTTACCACATGATATTGAAATTGTGTGATTTGCTTCTATTGTTAAAACCTTGATAGATAGTGAGAACCTCATCTCTATTGAGTTGGGGGAGTTACCTTCCAAGGATATTGTGGATCAACATTTACCCTTGTACATTCAAGTTATCATCCATAATAAGGGATTAAATGGGTCCTTATAGATAATAGTTTGGGAGTTCATATTTTTACTAAAACATTTCTTAATGCACTCAAAATTTGAAGACAAACCCTTATAAAATATGGTACGATCATTAAAGGCTTTGATAGTCAACCAAGAAAGGCTCTTAGAGCCATTTCATTACACATAACCATTGGACCAAAAACTATAGTTACAAAATGCCAAGTGATATCTAATGATGTGAGCTATAATCTTCTACTTGGTAGGCAATGGATTCATGTTATGCATCATGTTGTCTCTACATTACATCAGTGCTTAAAATTTGTTTTTGAACGGTTCATATATAATTTTCTTGTAGATGATGTTTCTATCTAATTTTTCAAGATGATGAAACCCAAAAAGATAATCATTCTACATATCAATAAACTACAACCATCTATTCTAATATAACAATTAATGACATAAATTATGTGAAAGTTGTAAAACCTAAGAGGATGGTGGTACTCAAATTGATAACATAGATAAACATTTTTCAAAACTTATAATAAATTCAATTGGACCTAATGAATATAAAGATGACACACATACCTTCTATATCGATCAACTATTTATTACCCCGTAAGACTATTGTAGATATATTCACTTATCTGTTCATAGTTATACACCATCATATGATGATAAAAGGTCTATAATGGACACTTATTTTTATGATAATAAGCCAAAATAAAACAAATTTATAAAAATATGGATTTAGATTGAAATGCATACAAAAAATAGGATATAAGGTCCATGATCTATGAAAATATGGGGAAGGTATAACTAAACCTATCATACCAGAGGCCCATCAATTTAAACAAGGTGTTGTAATCAATGAAGAGTCTAGCATTAAACATATACATTTCAATAAAATAGTGATGGCCCTATAAAATAGAAAATTATTCAAAATAATTTTTCCAAATCTAACATGAATAATAAACAAGAGGTAAATAATGTCACAACTTTATAACTTGTACATCTTAAATTGATTGACGAGGCAACTTCTCCTGAGATTATCCCTGTCGACACTTTCTATAAAAATGAAGCTCTTTAAGAATATATGGGATCATGTTTACCTTATTACCATCAAAAGAGTACATTTCATTTTAATTTTATCAACCATGCACATTTGGGGAATTGTGAGTCCTCACTTATAGATGAAAACATTTCGTTATATGGTCTTGATTCTTTACCAACTACTCTATATTTTGAGGATTGATTGATATACATTGTTAAATGAATAAACAATGGAATTTAAATATGGAATTAAGGAAGATCATAATATTTTATTATTGAATGAATTGATGACTATTAAAGAGAAACAAGAACATATAGAAATATTACACAACTTTCCCAATCTATTTACTTGGTCTTATGCCAATATGCGTCATATCAGTCCATCCACCATTGTCCATAACTTAGTTGTGCATTTTTATGCTAAACCACTAAAGAGAAAGAATAGAAAGATGCATCCTAGAGTTTATTTATTTGTTAAGTAAAAAAATAAAAAGTTATTAGACTCTAGTTTTATGTAACTTGTTGATTATTTAGATTGGATTTCTAACATTACCCCATTTCTAAACCAAATAGAGGCATACAAATTTGCACAAAATTTAGTGACTTAAACACAATATGTTCTAAAGATGATTTATTAGAACCAAACATTGATATGATCATTGATTCTAAAATTGAGTATGAGATGCTTTATTTTCTGGATGGATTTTTTGGTTAAAATCAAATTAATATAAATCTTAGCAATCAACATAAAACCACATTTGCTACTCCTTGTGGTACATTTTGCTATGTTGTCGCATCTTTCGGTCTTAAACCACTAGTTCAACTTATCAAAGGGATACGACACACATATTGCATGATTACATGCGTAACATTTTAGAGGATACACTGATGTTATATTAAGAAAATCTAAGAAACGTGAAAGCCATCTAGAGATTTGAAGAAAATATTTGAACGATTAAGAAAGTAGAATGTGAAATTAAATCCTAAGAAATGTGGCTTTGGTATTATGTCTGAAAAATTATTGGGAGTATTTCTTTGAGAGGTATCAAAATTTATCATAAGAAAGCACAAGCTATTGTTAAAATGCCTCATCCTAAAGGGATTAAACAACTAAGAAGTCTATAGGGGAAAATCCAATCCATTATATAGTTTATTACTTAGTTAGTTGGTAAAACTCAACCATTTTCATGATTTTTATGCAAAGGCACTAAGTTTGAATGGGAGGAACAATGTCAAAAGGATTTTTATGAAATTAATGAATATTTAGCAAACCCCCAATTATGATGCCATTTATTTCTATTTGAACTTTGTTACTATAAATATCTACCATCAACAACACCTTGGGAAACTTGATTTCATAATATGATGATGAATATAGAGAACACATTATTTAATACATCATTCATACAATTGTTGATTGTGAAAATAATTGCAACTCAATGGAAAAGTTATACTTGGCTACTTTGTTTGCCACACAAAAACTTAGGCACTACATGGTTAAGACTAAGACTCATATCATCGCTAAGATTGATCCTTTATAATATATAATGTCTAATTCTTATCTATCTAGATGCATAACTGAGTGGGTCATGTTACTCATGGAGTTTGATCTTAAATTTGAACCATGAAAATAGTAAAATGGCATGTCATCACTGGGAAATTAGTTGCAGCTTCCTTATTAGAATATGCTCCTATAAATGATGATTTTTGTGATGAGTTTTTATGTGTAATGATGTAAAAAGACCCCATGTAATTTGATGGGTGTAAATGTGCGTCAAGTGTTTTGGTTGACATTATAATAATAAATACTTAGGGTTAGACTATACCATTAACATATCGATCAAACTTTTCAATGGAAAAATAATGTTATATAAATATAATACTTTGATCTTATAACTTCATTTTGCATGCATTTTAAACATTAAATCTATCAAATTGTATAGTAATTCTCAAATTTTCTTCAATTAAGTGAAATAAGAAAAATTAATTCCATATTAGGATTTAGTGCTTAGTTTGATCACCCACTTTGATGAGTTTGAGATTGGTACATTCTTAGAAGATTTTTTTTATCACACGAATGTTATGGCTAGTGATTCTTCCCTTGTTCCTATTGATATTAAAAATGATAATGTTATATTGACTATTAAACACTTACAACAATTGACCATTGCATTATTATACCTAGTGGGTTGGATGTATTTGCCATTACATGTGGTAAAAATAAATTCAAATGGTATATGAATATATATAAATTTTTAACATATGAGATTGTTCCTCATATTTTTTCAAGAAATGATAAAATAAAATTAGGAAGATTCTATTAGATATGTTATTATTGGAGATGCACTTTTTAACATGTTTTTTAACGAGCATTTTCCTTGATGCCTTGGGCATGAAGAAGTTAATATAGAACTACAAGAAGTTTATGATAGTGAGTGAGGTGGAAATTTTAGTGGAAAATATATGCCATACAAGTTATTAAGAATGAATTATTATTAGCCTACGATGGAACATGAATTTCAAGAATATGTAAAGGTATGTGAGCAATGCCAAATACAAGTAATGTAATGGATGCACAATTTTAAGCATTATAAGCTATTGTTTCTCCTTGGCCATTTTCAATTTGGGGATTCGATTTAGTTAGACAATTTAATCATCCATCATCAAAAGTTCACATATTTAATATTACAATAATTTAATATTTTTAAAAATGGGTTGAAGGTATTCATTTAAAATCTACCACAGGGGAAGATATATGTAGATTTCAAATGATTCATATTATTTATTAATTTGGCTTCCATATGATATTATTGAGGATAATGGTTCATATTTAAAAAATAAAACTCTTAATTTTTTTTTTGCAAAATATAATATAAGACATACATTTTCAACTCATTATTACCCTCAAGGGAATGGTCAAGCTGAGGCTATAAAAAAGACAATTGTAAATATTTTGAGTGAAATACTTGCTAAAAACAATGAAGATTGGCATAATCAAATTATATAAGTTTTATGGGAATATCAAACGAGTATTAGGAAAATAGTAGGGGCTATCCCCTATTCTATTGTCCATGGTGTAGAAGTAGTTTTTCCTTTAGAGCTTGAAATTCCTTCTCTTCATCTTTCACTAAAAGATATTATTGATGACAATAATTATAGAGAAAAAATATTACATAAATTATACGTTTTGGAAGAAGTGCATCTTCATGGTATTTGACACTGAGAATTTATAAAAATACCTTAAGAAGGCCCATAATCAAAATATTTGATCAAGAGAATTCAATGTGGGAAATTTGTTATTAAAATAAAAAATCAGATAGATAGAACAAAGGTGAATTCAATCATAATTAGATAGGTCCCTTCATTATTATAGATAAACATACTTTAGGGGCCTATTTACTAGCTACAATAAAGTGAAAGCCTCTGGATAACCCAATGAATATTATGCATTTGCATAATTTTATATTTGATTCATTTTATTTTTATATTTCTTTATGGGTCCATTTAATTTTTGCTTGGTCCTTTTTTTTGTTGTTTTCAAGATGCTCGGGATATATTTTATGTTTATTTTGTCATTTATTTTATGCACTTGTGAATCTTTTTCATTTTTCATGTTCTCGACTATCTTGTCTAGTCGTATTGACACATCTTTGAAACCTGTGTTTATTAAGCTTCATATATTATATCTATTAGGAATGGTAAAGGCATTCCAACCCAAGATTTTGAAGTGTTAGCAATAAAAACTTCACATAAGGAAGCTGCAAACAAATGATGTGAAAAGTAAAGCAAGTTAAATGTTATTCATAATGAGATGCTAGTATAATAAGAAGCCCTTGCATAAGTAGGCAAGGCAAAACAAATAACTAGCCTAACTAACCAATGCGGGATAAATCCTCACATAGAATAAATTAGAAAAATAATAGAAGAACTAGATAATACACTATCAAACATGATAAATTCATACTCTAACACCCCCCCTCAAGTGAAGCTAGGAGCTAACAATAGCCAAAAAAGAAATAGTGGCATATCTATAGTATGAGTCCCAACAACTAGGCCTGATAAGGTACTCATGTACAATATGTATCCATGAAATGAAGAAGGAAGATGTCCTCATGAACAACCCCCAAATATAACTTATAAAAGCCTGATCATGTCACATAGCTCAAGGAAATGAGCTAATGCAAAAGGCTTCATGAAGATGTTTGCAACCTATTATTGAGTCAAAATGTACTCCAAGCTAAGAAATCCATCTTGAATGTGCTGACAAATGAAGTGCACATGTACTTCAATGTGCTTTGTTCATTGGTGCTCAAATGGGTTGAGAGATATGTGAATTTCACTTTGGTTGTCACATTAAATTACAATGGGTGAATTCTACATAAAGTCAAACTCTGTCAATAACTAACAAAGCCAAATAATCTGTTGAATCACTGTAACTACTACCCTGCACTAAGCCTATGTAGATGAAAGTGCAATAGCGTGTTACTTCTTGTAAAAACAAGAAATAGGTGAAGAACTAAGAAAAAATATGTATCTATAAGTGGAAAACCTATCATCAAGAGAACCTACTCAATCTGAATCAGTGTACCCAACCGAGTAGAACCCTTGGTGTAGTGTAATCCAAAATGAGTAGTTCCTCGCATATATCATAAAATCCTCTTAACATCTTGACAAAGACTGTCATGAGGGTCATTTTCAAACCTAAATACAAGCCTAAATACAAATAAAATATTAGGATGAGTATGGGTCAAATACATAAGAGTCCCAACCATTTGTTGATATAATATAGGATCACAAAGTGGAGTAGTAAAAGTGGTAGTGAGAGTCACTCTAGACTAAAAAGGAAGAATTGGATTTCAATCAACCATACTAAAATGTTGAATAAGATAAAGGATGTACTTCTACTAACTCAAATAAATCTTTGTATCTAACTGTGAAATATGTAAAACAAGGAAGAAGTGTAAAAGACCAAGAACTGTCATGTCAAACTATGCTAAAAGTGCCTACTAAATAGTCTGAATCCAAGATGAGTTACCTGTGAGAAATAGATCATCAAAATACAATACCAATATAACAATTTCGTCCCCAATACTCTGAATATACACTGTGGGATCTAAGTGGCAACAAACAAAGCTAGTGGAGAGAAGAAATGAATCCATCTTCTCTTACCAAGCTTGAGGGGCTTGTTTGAGACCTTAAAGAGGATTTTTAAGATGATAAACAAGATAAAAATCAAGAAAAAACTTAGTAATATTCTCCATATAGATTTATTCATGCAAGTCTACATGTAATAGAGCACTCTTAACATCCATATGATACACTGGCCAACCCTATGATACAACAAGATAAAGTACAAGGTGAAAAAAATCCATCTTGGCAATGCGTGTAAAAGTCTCAGAGTAGTTAATAACTTCAACCTATGAGAACCCTTTTGTAAAAATATGTGCCTTATACTTATCTATGGACCCATCAACTGCATACTTGGTGCAGTAGATCCACTTGCACCTAACCAAATTTCTTCCATTAGGAAGAGTGACCAAATCCCAAGTGTTATTTTTCATCAATGAAGAATGCTCATCTGTCATTACATCATCCCACTCTTGTATCCCATGAGCCTATGAAAAATATTGTGGATCTCCATAGAATGCTTGACACAAAAGTATAGTACTTGTAGAATGTGCATGATAATGTTGAGTGGGTGGAAGATCCTATACGAAAGTTGCTACCTCAAAAACTGTAGATCAGGCACACTTAGGAATAGTGGAAACATCAGTGTGAATAGGATCCTCAACCTTTATAACCTCCTCAGGAATCTCTTGAATTGACTCCTCAAAGAATTAATCCTCAAGAGAAGGTGATGAATCATAAAAATAAGAAGAAAAAGGCATGGAAGAAGATGAAGAGTCAAGAGAGGTGAAGTGCTTATCAAACTTTACATATGTTCAAAAATGAACATCATGAGTATCAGGATCTAAAAGATGATAAACTCTCATGTTCTCATAATACCCTATGAAAATCAAAGGTTTGATCTTATTATCCAGTGCTTTCCTTTTCTTCTTTAGTACAAATGCACAAGCAAGGATCCTAAAGACTCAAAAAAATGAGACATCAGGCTTGGTTCTAGACCAAGCCTCCTCTAGAGTCATATGATCAAGTGCTCTGTGTGGTGTGCAATTCTAAATGTAGTTCATACAATTAACTACCTCTACCCAATATATAGGAGGTAAATCCTATGAATGCATCATACAGTTAGCCATTTCATTCAAAGTTTGGTTCTTCCATTTTACTAATCCATTTTGTTGTGAAGTATGTGCAGCAAAATGCTGATGAACAATACCATGAACTATTAAAAAATTAGAGAACTCTTGACTGAAGTACCCCCCCCATTATTTGTATGAAATTTCTTGATGCAAATAGAATATTATTTCTCGACCAAAGCCTTAAAGACTTTAAAGTGAGAAAAGACATCACTCTTTTACTTGAGGAAATAAACCCAAGTACACCTCAAGAAATTATTAATAATGGTAACTGCATACTTTGCTCTATTGAAAGGAGTAGGAAAGACCATCAAATCACTATACATAAGTTCAAGTAATGAAGAATCTCTCATGGAAATACTCTTCAAAAACAAATATTGGTGCTATTTACCTAATGTATAACCAGGGTAAACTCTATCAAGACATGAAACTATAGGAAGATCCTCTACTATACTGTGAGTTCTCAACTCCTTCAAATATCTATAATTGAGGTGTCTAAATCTCTCATGTCAAAGTCTGCTCTCATAATTTGTATAAAAAACCAAACACATCCCTAAAGGAGGAGTATCATCAGAACCCTTAAAATAATAGAGTTGAGAACTATGATTAACAACACCCTATGTAATAAGTGTGTGTGGCTTTAACAAAGCTTGAACTTTAGCACCCTGTGGTGTGAAAGTCACTGTCTTTCCTTAACTAGAATGACAAATCTAATAAACTAAAAGTATATTGGTGGTGATTTTTGGAACATATAATGCATCATTGATGCAGAAACCATCTAGCTATATGTCACCCTTCCCTTTAACAAAAATAAAGGAAGAATCTTCAACCTCAATATTGAAAGTAGAACTCAAACCAAGAGATATAAAAGACTCCTTGAAAGAAGCCATATGGTGTGAAACACCAGAATCTAGAATCCAACTGATTGAAATAGGCAACTGTGATCTCCCAACAAAATTAAGTCCTTTCACATGCTCATGAGATGGAGGAGTGGAGATATAAATCTTGTGTTTCCTAACAATATCCTCTAGGGCTTGCATTCTCTTGAAACACCTAGACTCTTCATGATCAATCCCCCCACAATAGAAGCAAGATATGTTAGACTTATTCTTGGATTTGAAAGATGATTTGGGTTTAAATGTGTTGGTGTTGGGCTTAGGTGCATTTTGAGACAGAGGAGGAGTGTTCTTCTTCTTACTCTCAGTTTTCCCCTTATTCTTAGGATGTGATGTTACTAATAATTTTTGAGAGGTGGAAGACTCAAGGTGAGACAATTTGAATTCTTCCCTAGTAAGTCTCTCACAAAATAACTCTACATTTGGCATTTTGAATGTGGCACCTAAGGCATCCACGCTAGAGAAAAAAATAGAAGAAAAGATTTGGAATGGACTATTCACCTTAGACAAAATCAAGTACACCCTTTTCATCTTTGTTATCTCATCCACTCCCATTCAACTAAGTTAATAAATAATTAAAATTGTGAGTTATTCTATAATAGATGCAAAGTCATCTAGATTGAGTGAAGTAATCTCCACTTCAAGCTGCATGGCTCTCAAGTGATTTACTTTCCCAAATAAACCCTTTAGTTTAACCCATATTTTGAATGGAGTATCACACCCATCTAAATGAAATAAAAAACTATTACTCATAAAAATCCAAATTAAACCCATACACTCTTCAAACTTACATTGGTGCTGAATTTTTTTAAACTTATGTGTAAGCTATGGTTGAGTTTCATTCATTAGGGACCATCATCCTTTGCATTTTATGATTGTTTCCATTCAAAGTCTCCATGTATGGTAATTATTTGTAGACAAAGGTTCACCATGGTCAATACTAGAATTACAAGCCATGATAGTGAATCACCAAAGAGTAGAAAGAATGCAAAAAGGGTGCACCAAATTGGCATTGAGACAACCCTATGAAAAGATTGTATTAAGGACCCACTCCCAATTTTAGCACTTTATAAAAGTAGTGTGTCTATAAAAAGTAATGACATCAATGGATAGATAATTAAAAACCATATAATTTTGAAAAAAATAGAACCCAAATTTGAGTTATGGTTCAAAAGTTAGAGGCTTTACAAATTCTTATAAAAATGTCAAAACATTTGACCCATTAAAAAAGACACTACAAAATGATTTTAGTGACCAAATTAGGAAATAATGTAGGTGTCCAACCACTCATTGGAATTAGAATTCAAACATGGACTTAGAAAATTCAACCAAAGTGAAAAATGATCCTCTCAGTTATCTTGGTGTGTATGCAAGTGAAAACATTTCATCTTTAAAAACAAATATAGCTTGTAAAAGGAAATAAAGAAATGAACAATTGTTTTGAGAGGATAAATTATGGATTAAAGGTGTTTCAACCCAGTTAGATCCTCCAAGTGTCTCATCTAACGCACCAGGTAGGTAGATCAAGAAAAAGGCTTCAACTTATCTAGTAAGGTGCTATCCAAAGGAGTACCAAATGCCCAAAATAGTCTCATGTGAACCCAAACACCTTCCAATGAGTGCAACGTAGGTCTATGGTATACTCTCATCCTCTCCAATATGCTTCTAACACTACCAATAGAAAATATAGTCCCGTAACAAAAATATTTTAGATGTGGAACACCCTCCTTCTAACACAATCCTCTCCCAGAAAAGTCCAACGCTAAGGTTCCAAATTAGGTTTCCTCTATAGATTTTTCACTTTGTAATTAAGGAAAAAATTAGGATGCAGACTTGGGAGAGTGATGTTTTCCATCATATAAGATAAAAAACTCCAGTGCTTTCAACAAAAGTGTAGGCCTCTTTAGTGTTGATTTAAAGGGAAAAAATAAGCTCCAACACTGATCCAACCAATGCCTTTTCTCCACCAAAATAACTTCAATGATCTCCTTTTCAACAAAGTCACAAGAGAGGAGGAATGTAAAAAGAAAAAAAATCTAGCATCGTTATACTTCACAGGCCCCAACGCTCTGCTCTAACATTTATCCACACACCAACATAGAAAGAAACAATGCCTCACCAAAGTACTAGATCAGTATTTGATATCAGTAGATCCATGAATATATTAATCCATGTACTAAATAAAAGGTAGTAGCACATTTTTTGAACAAACTTCCAACTAGATTCTTCCAATGCCAAGTAGAAAAAAATGCACAGTCCAGAATTTCAATAACACTTCAATCCAACGCCAAGAACTAAGGAAAGTTCCAATGATTTCTTTAGGAAGGAAAAAAAACTAACGCTTCCTTCCTCTTCCAATGTTTCCTCTCCACCTTCCATCCAAGAAGAAAATCAATCATTTTCTTTAAAACTTCAATAAAAGTGCTAGATCTAGAAGAGGGAAAAAAAAAGTTGAGGATATATGACAAGGGAAGAAGCAAATATGATAAGGAAAGTTTCTAAATAAAATAAAATAGTGTAGATAGATGTAACACTCAAAGTTTTGGTACCATGTTAGGAATAGTAAAGGTATTCCAACCCAGGATTTCAAAGTGTTATAAATAAAAACATCACACAAGGAAGCTGCAAACAAATGATATGCAAAGCAAAGCAAGTCAAATATTATTTATAATGAGATGTTAGTACAATAAAAAGCTCTTGCATAAGTAGGCAAGGCAAAACAAAGAAGTAGCCTAACTAACCAATATGGGATAAATGTTCACATAGGATAAACTAGCAAAAGGATGAAATAACTAGCTAATACACTAACAAACATGAAAAATACATACTCTAAAAATATCTTTCCCAATTTGGTGGAAACAAATAAGTGCACTTGTATCGATTGCCAATACAAGGACATATTACTATTACTATGATTCATTGCCTATACATTTCCATTGGAGGCATGATTTTCTCATGTGTCTAAACATTTTACATTGCTTATATTGGGACAAGTTCGATTCATATGTCCTTTCATATATATTAGTCATGTTGGGATTTATTATTATCAAAATTTCATTTCTATATCTTATTCATATTGAGACATTATTACATTGGGGCATATCATTTACCAATCCTTTCCTATTACATTCACACATATCACTTGCCCCTCCTCTGTTACATCAAGGAATATTTCTTGCCCCTCAATTTATTTTCCATTTATTATAGTAATTTTACTTTGACATATTATACTAGGATTATCAATGAGTTTTTATGGTGACATATTTATATAATTATATATATGTGTTACAAATGTGCTTTCATGGTTATTACATTTTTGGATTTTATCTATGTTACACATGTTACATGTAATCCTTTTCCTTTGAGATGAGTGATATGCAAGAAGATCCTTCACCTTAAAATTAAGGCATATATTCAACTTATTATATTTTTTGGCTATAAAATTATAAGGGATTACAAAGATATCTATAGATTACATAGATTTTAAGAGGTTACATAGAGGTATTAGATGTTTACTTCTCTAGTTAGGGAGCAAATTTTGTCATTTGATAAGTGTAAACACTAAAACATGGTATTTGAAACTTTGAAATGTCAATATTGACCTAAATTTATCCTACATGACTTGTGTGTCTCCAAACAAATCTAACTCGCCATTCCTACATACATACAAGCTAGTTATGAGCCTTATCTATTGTAAGTTACTATTATCCACCTATAAGAACACTCTAGCCTATGCTAAATTTGATAAGTATCATATTCAAATAGTTCTAGATAATTGTACTTGTATTATTCTCTCCTAGACAATAATGTCACACTTAAATAATAACGTCGATGTTACTATCTTGAGTTTGGTGTTACCACCCTTTACTTAACAACATATATTTTTAGAAATTAAAGCCTTCCTATAGATTGACACATTTACCTAGCATGTTGGTGGTGTGGTAAATCACCCAAATAGACTCATACAAATAAAAATCAAACCCAAAATTACTACTCAATTAGAACTTAACTATCAAGCATTTATACACTACTGCACACTAAATAAATCTACCCTATCAATCACTATGAGCATTCATCAACCAAGTCTAAAACACATCAAGCCAAGTCAAGAAGAAATATTATCAAGATTAAATTAAAATTTCCATGTGCATTCATTTAGTGAAATACATGTGACTTGAATTCCCTCTTCAAATTTTAGATACATAGACATAGTCAATCATCAATGAGGGTGATTGGGGTCACATCATCTCAATTAATCTTCCTTAAATTTTATATGTTTTCATCCTTCACAAGTGGGCCTAGGGTTTCAAGGAGAATGAATCTAATTTATAGAGTTGCACATGAAGTCTAGGGTCAAAAATCACATAAACATAGACATAGACAAGTGATCCAAACTATATGGTCATTGATAGACAACCCTACCTAGGACAATAATGTCAACCCCAAATAATAGTGTCGATATTACCACCCAAGCCTAATAGCACTTACTTTGCATGCATAGAGATACAGTTCTAGATCTAGATGAATCATAAGCCTATTTCCATGTTATTTCCATTGTTAGAACATAATCACTGTTAATCGATCAAAAATAACTCTTAAGTATCTTGATCTCTTTAGTACTTTTCATAAATAGTAAATTGCATTATCGGATCTATGTCAATTAGTTACATTCAAATTTATTTCTGATTATGATATATCACAGTCTAAATTTATTGTATTCATTTTCATATTGAGATTAACATCAATCAAAAAATAGGGTGAATATATGGTGAAACTATATATTGATTGAACATTTCCAAACCCTAGGTTTCCCTTAGGGTTTCATACTTATTTCTAAGGTTCTTAGATTTTTGCTTTAGGGTTTTATTTTTATCATTGATTTATAATTATAACTATCTACATAGGTGTAAATATAATTACATATTGATTTATAATTATAACTATCTACATAGGTGTAAATATAATTATACTATCTACATAGATGCAGGTGATAATCAACATCAAGATCAAAACTTTGAATTTATACCCTCATCTCATCGCCTAGATTCTACCATGTTTGAAGCCACATTCCCATTAGCCACATATTGATGATATATCGATGGCCTTAACCACGACTCATCATTCTATTCATCATGCCACTTTTGATGAAAAGATCATACCTAATTTCACCAATATACTCAATTCTGATGATGGTTATACTTTAGACGATCTATTTATAGGAGGACTTGTCTAGGCTAGATATGTTAAGATCCTTCATTATCACACTTCTTTATTTTAGTCTTTCCATTCATCTTATCTATTCCTTCTTGAATAGTTCCTAATTATACTATTATTCCTATTTTTCATAAGATAGAGTGGAGCACTTGCATGACACACCTCCAATTTTTGTAGAGCCTGTTAAGAGTGTGATCATAGATCATGTTATGACTGGTCCTTATCATTTTGTTAGATACCAGGAACCCTATAGCCTTCTTCCCCCAGAGATGCTTGCTACCATCCTTAATCCCTATGTGCATCTTGCTTCTCTCTCAAATGAGCCTAATCTAGTTTATACTCCCACTTTATGTTTAGTTGAGCCTCATCTTGTATATAATTTTTCTTTTCTTTTAGATGAGCCTAGCCTAGTCTCTCCACCAATCTTGTCTTCCCTTGGTGATGGCCTCCTTCTTTTGCTACAGATTGATCCCCTACTAGCACATTGGGACTATCAACCTTAATATGATATTTATAGAGTTTCCAACCATTAGACTAGAGACTGACTGTTATACTAGTCTTCATTGGCTTCTGCTTCTACTCCTTCTATTAGTAGACTCCTAAAGTCTACTTATAAGCACATCTGTTGCTTCCATGGCACAAATAATCATTATTCCACCCATTGTTGAAATACATGATAATATATTGGCACATTATGTCCTACCCTTCCTTAGCCTAAAGATAAGGCTATACCTCCTCCCAAGTTGTTACATGAGTATATTATAAAATATGGAGAGGTATATTATGTTTGGCATTAGTGTGGTACCCAACACACTAATCATTGCCGCATCATCCAACAACATCTTCATGATCACCTTAGGACCATTCTTGTCCCTACTATTCCTCTTCTCGCAGGTCATACACATAAAAAGGCTCATCTTTCTTCACTTGTGGCTCCTGGTCCACTTGTGGTTCCTTCTTCACCTATGGATGTGGCATCACCTACATCTTCTCCCCCACCCATGGTTCCTTCTCCATCAGTGGTGCCACCTCTTTATTTTATTGTTTCCATTCCTATTCCAACATCTATTCCACTTCTTGCGTATTCTATGCATGATATCTTAATTATAGTATTATTCCTCTTTTTCATAGTATAAAGATGGAGCACTCGCATTACGCACCTCTAATTTTGGCAGATCCTCTTAGGATTATTCTCATATATCATGATATGAATCATCCTTATCTTTTTTATAGATACCAAGAACCCTATAAGCTACTTCCCCGATATATGCTTGCTACCATCCTTAAGCCTTCTACACATCCTGATTTTCTCTTAACTGAGCCTAGTCTAGTTTCTACTCCCACTTTACATTTATCTGAGCCTCATCATGTACCTACTTTTGCTTCTCCTTAAGATGAGCCTAGCCTAGTATATCCACCATCCTTACCTTCCCTTGGTGATGGCCTTCTTTTGTTGTAGCTTGATCCCCTACCCGCCCAATGGGATGATCAACCTTACTATGATATTCATAGATTTGTCAGCCATTAGACTAGAGATTGACTGTTATACTAGCCTTCCTTAGCTTTTGATTCTACTCCTTCCATTATTAGACTTCCAAGGGCTATTTATAAGCATATATGTTGCTTCCATGGCATAGATAATCATTCTTTCACCCATTGTTAAAATCAATGAAAATATATTGACACATTATGTCCTACCTTTCCTCAGCCTATAGATAAGGCTATACCTCCTCCCGAGTTGTTACATGAGTATAATTTAAAATATGGAGAGGTATATTGTCTTTAGCACTAGTGTGGTACCCATCACATAGATCATTGCCACATCCTCCAACAACATCTTCATGATCACCTTATGACCATTCCTGTGCTTAATGTTCCTCCTCCCATAGGTCATACACATAAAAAAGCTCATCCTTCTTCGCCTGTGGCTCTTAAATCACTTGCATCTTCTCCCCCATCCATGGTTCCTTATCCATCGGTGGTGCCACCTTGTCTTGTTATTTTCATTTTTATTTCAACATCTATTCCACTTCTTGAGTTTTTACGCATGATATCCTAATTATAGTATTATTCATATTTTTTATAGGATAGATATGGAACACTCACATGGCACACCTCCAATTTTGGTAGAGCCTCTTAGGAGCATGATCATAGATCATGCTATGATTGATCCTTATCATTTTTGTAGATACCAGGAACACTATAGCTCGCTTCCCCTAGAGATGCTTGCTACCATCCTTAAGCCCTCTATGCATCTTGCTTCTCTCTCAACTGAGCCTAGTTAGTTTCTATTCCCACTTAACATTTAGCTAAGCCTCATACTGTATCTAATTTTGCTTCTCCTTTAGATGAGCCTATCCTAGTCTCTCCACTAGCCCTGCCTCCCCTTGGAAATGGCCTCCTTTTGCTATAACTTGATCCCCTGCCCACCCAATAGGATGATCAACCTTATTGTGATATTCATAGAGTTGTTATCCATTGGATCAGAGACTAATTGTTATACCAACCTTCCTCAGATTTTTCTCTACTCCTTCCATTAGTAGACTCCCAAAGTCTACTTATAAGCATATTTGTTAATTCCATGACACAAATAATCATTCTTTCACCCATTTTTGAAATCTTTGACAATATATTGACACATTACATCCTACCATTTCATAGCCTAAAGATGAGGCTATACCTCTTCCCAAGTTGTTACATGAGTATATTCTAAAATATGGAGAGGTATATTGTCTTTGGCACTAGTGTGGTACCCATCACACTGATCATTGACACATCCTTCAACAACATCTTCATGATCACCTTATGACCATTCTTGTGCCTATTATTCTTCCTCTCATAGGTTGTACACATAAAAAGGATCCTCCTTCACATGTGGCTTCTACTCCACTTGTGGTTCCTTCTTCACCTATGGATCTCATATCACTTGCATTTTCTCCCCCACCCATGGTTCCTTCTTGACCAGTGGTTCCACTTCCTTGTCTTATTATTTCCATTCCTATTATAGCATCTATTCCACTTATTTAGTATTATACACATGAGATCCATCATGATCCTATTCCTTTAGATACACCTACATTTTTTGTTAAGTAGGTTTGATGAGAGGTATTTTCATAGCTTTCCTTCAGGATAGATGAGACTCTTGTTGTGGTTAGTATCCAACTTAACAAAGATATATCATATATTATGGATAATATTTGTGGATAACTTTATCAATATTTGTGAACACAACATGGTGTTATTTCAATTTATTCTACATTATGATTTTGGATTGGACATGATCCACTTTTATATCTATCTTATATCATTTGACTCTATGCCAAATTTTACTTCACTTATCTATCTTACATGAATATTTAAATTTCACATTATGTGTTGTCTATGATTTCATTTCTTTCATCTTTTATTATGGATTCTTTTCATTCTTTCCATGATTACATGTTTATATTTATGAGTTCATTTCTTTTCATGGATGTATTTGTATTTTTTCATGTTTGTTTGCTACCTTATCTCATACAACACAGATAATTATTATTTTGACTTGGTTATACAAACCTTGTTCCCTTTAGTAATCCTTATTTACCATGTGATCAATTAGCAAACAAGTAATCTCATTGTAATCCTATTATTACCGATCCACTTTGGACCTCTCTTTATTCCCTTATTTCCTTTCGTAAACTAAGCATACACATGGTTGAAACTTGAGATAACATACTGGTTCATAAGTAAGCCTAAGTGTTTAGTCAATTATGTCTTTGGATACTTAGCTTCCTTTAACCAAAGTCTAAAGCTCATTCACATATATCATTTTTATCACTCAAGTTGGTTATTCCAAATACGTATGAAGGAAGAATCTTAAAATCCATAAATTTGAAAATCCACACCATTTGGCAATGATATAAAAGGCAACATTCAAATCTCAAAAGTCAAATCACACTAAAAGACATGATTCATAACACATCTCATTTTTTTAATCAAAGATCCAAATCCATAGTTGGCCTCATGATAGATTCGATGCCCATTGGGGTGACGTAGGCCAGTATATTGGGAAAGGATAATTAAAAAATTCTCTTAGTGCTACCTACTTTTTCACACAAGTACCCAATCTTCACATAAGATCAACAACTCTGTAAGAAGTCTTGAGGAACAGGGAAAATTTTATGGGAAGGTAGGTCCATTTTACTTTTATTGTTCATATAACCAACACGAATCAATCTTAGTAGCTCACTTATTTACATATACAACTTTGTGCTTATTATGAATGGGTGTCCTTTGTATTTTAATAGTCACTAACCACTTAGTGTCTTTCTTGTGTACTTAGTGTGCCCTATGTTTCCTAAGGTATTCTCACATATGCCTACATAATTATTTTTACATTCCCTCTTCCATTGAAAACATTCCTAATATTTCCCCTTGAGAAATATTGGTTTGTTAACTGATCATTCCCCCTATGGATTGTATTTGTGAGTTGTAGTGTAAGACCACATATAGGACCAACCATTCATCACAAATCACCACATTATAAGTAATATTTTAAAATCATTCACATAGTTTTTTCCACCTCATTGGTGTTCCATTTGTGAGTTTCAGTGTAAGACCATGGATACGACTAGGCCCTCCTCACCAACTATTCCAATACCCAAGCCACAATGAAATTATATCTATCAAATTTGAGATAATAGTGATTGATTATGATTTACATGCCATTGACATGATTCCATATTTATATAGTATGTTTTATGCTTACTTAATTTCATTTTTATTTTCTTATTTTCTAATTACATGTATGATTATAACCATTTTATTAATTTTTTCATACTTCCTAACTTGAATTAGTCTGATCAATTTACTTTCATTTTCTAGTTTTGTTTTCTCTTTTATACTTCCCAATGTGATTTAGTATGATTGATTGACATAATTGTTTTATTTTTCTACCATTTTTTTCATATGCCTTCCATTTTATTACATTATTTTCATACTTCCCAACATGATATAATGTGATTTTTTCTTGTTTTAACTTGGTGTAAATCTTTTAAATAGTTTAACAACATTTATGACCCTTTTTACCATCTTTGGTTTATTATATTTAGTCATATATTGTTATTACACATTTCCCATTATGATATAGTGTGCATTACATTTGTTTTTGATTACTTATAATTTTCTAAGTCATTTTTTCCTTTTTATTTTTAACCATGCATGTGTATCACATAATGATATAAAAGAAACTACTTAACACATATTTCCCATAGCATATACAACAAAAACTAAATACATGTGATAGAAATAAATATATCCATGCACCAACATCCATAAATATAAATAGATCTAACTCTAAGACTGAGATCCATCTTGTCTATCTTGTGGCTTATCCATGCTATCTATAGATGCTTGGGACTATCCCCTCTGAACGGTACACTATAATGAGGCAATTTGGGATCTCAAATTTGCTACATATCCCTATAGATTGGCCATCTGGGCCTGTATCTATCCAAGCTAAATAGTGGTAGCCATGTGTGTTGCTCTTTCTTGTGCCAGGACCTACCAGGCTTATGTATCTCCCTCTCCTACCCCTACTAGTGGATGTAGTCCATCCTCCATGCTTTAATCTACCTCATAGCCTCCCCCACAAATCTCAACTAACCTACTTAGGCTGGGCTATATGGTACTATAATAACATCCAAAGTGGTGGTGTCATATGGAGCCAACACCCCATCTAAAATTTCATGATGCATAACCACTATCAAGGCTCCCCATATGACCTCCTCTGCCATTGAATCTTCAAAACCAAAAACTAGATAGGCATAAGATATCAAATATATATCAAAATCATATATCTACCATAATAATAATATAGCTAGTGTCCTTTATCAAAAACTTAAATATAAATTAAAACATTTCTCACTAGTGTTGGTGTCACCAACCACCGTTTCTCTATTTTCTCACCTACTAAGCACAATCTCTCCATTTGCTCATCGATGGGCTACCTCCATACCAATACAAATCTAGGAGTCACCACTCGAGCATGCCATGATCCTCTTCTTAGAGGTTCCTATATCAACTAGTTATATCTTAGAATGGTTGTTAGGTCCTCCTGTGTTGTATCCCTCACTTACGCCTACTTTCACTGATGGTGCCTCCATATCTGATGAGGTCATGGTGGTTGTATCTATTTATACTAATATGGTTCTTTTTTGTGATATCATCCAAATTCATGGCATCTCCACCTAATGGCTTCATTGTCACTTACTTTTGTGCTCTACTAGTCTATAGTCTAGTATGTCATGCCCTGATCATTAGTATCTCTACTAGTACCCCTCCTCATCCCTTCTATCTTGGTTCTCTAGCATGTCATGCCTAATAAGTAGGAAATACTAGAGGGGCCATTAGATTTGGGAGTGCAAACTATCCTATCAATCATGCCACCAAATGTGGCTCTACCTATGAGATGTAGTGGCCTATGATCTACACCCATGCCAACCCTGTAGTAATAGTTGCCCAAATAGGCCATACAATAATAATGTGCATATTCGAATGCCACACAATCTCTCCTTGTGTGATAGTATGTAGAGATGGTATGTGTGGCACATCTTAAACTATATGATCATGTTTCCACTACATGACCTGAGGTAACATGTCATCGAATAAATAGGGCAACCCAACTGGTTGATACATGGGGAACCTCTCATATTTATAAACACTCAACAAAACCACATTACCCATGGTATTCTTCCATTTGAATAACATCTGATATATATCGTGCATGAGTTGAATCCATATGATAGGCTCAAAATCATAGAGTACTCCCTAATCTCGTATCGAATAACACAATGATATTACATACAATGGTACCTTGTTATCTAAATTATGACACAACACTCATGTTGTTATAAGTCCTATCACTACCTTCAAGATTTCTAGAATGGCCATAATGTAAATGTCAAATAAACTCACACTCAATCTAGGGTATATCCTATATGATCATGTCACCCAATGGGTTAATATTTATCTCTCATCTAGATATTTTGGTGTGTCAGTGATGATCCTACAGTGTGTCGGTGATCATTGGTGTCCTTCCTATAGGTATTCTAAACAATGCATAGACATCCTCTAGTGTGATATCCACCTCAATGGTATCCCCATCCACCACCCATTGTAAAGTGTTGGTAAACTATTCCCATGTTCCAAAGAATATGACAACAAGATCAAAACTCAATGGGATCCACCTCATCTCTATAATACCTCTAAATCCTAATGTGACCAATCGAGATCTATCCACATCACTCAAACGATCTAGAAAATATGGTAGCCATGATGCATCTATCAGATGCCAATATCTATAGTGTCTTTATAAAATATCAAACAACAAAGGATGTTTTATATCTCCGTATCATAAATAATCAAAATACATTCTTTAAAATTCATAAATTAACTACTTAATCATCTTGTTTGATTTAGTTTCTCATATTTTTTGATTTTTCTACACAATTGATCCATTTAATACTAAATCGACCTTGTACCCTTTTTTATACTAAATCAACCTATTTTATACTAAATTTGCCTTTGTTCCATTTAGCATACTAAATCAACCATGCAATACATGGTCAACCCAATTTTATAGACTATATCATCCCTCTTCTACCAATTGAATTGGCCTTTTGGTATGCAGTCAACCTTCTCCTCATTACAAACTATGTTGGCCTACTACTACGTAGTCAGACACCCTTAGAATATTAAGTTGTCCCACTGATACACAATCATTCCCTTACTTTTGATTGAATTATAGATTAAGTTGATCAAGTCGACTCTATTCCTTCACAACGGTGACTTTTTGACCATTTACCATAAATGCCTTAGGCATTTATTGGTTTGACTTCTTCCCACCTAGTATTTTGTTCTACCCCTAGTCTACTTAAATTTTTTTAGGGTTAATTTTAGTGCCTAGATTTTTCTTATCAATTATTTTTCTATATTTATCTCAATTTCAAATAAAAATACTCAAAAATTTGAAATTCATATTTGCTTAGCTATGCTACACTTATTATGGCTATTATGCGTCCTCCCCATCTCAGTTGTCATCTCCTCACCATGATGGCTCTCTGGTCTCAAACTAGGTCTATTAGAGCTCTAATTTCTCAAAATAACAAGAATAATAAATGAATTATTTTTACCCTATCTATATTTATTATTCAAAATTATATATCCATCAAATATTTACCACCATATTTAACTTTTGATCATATCTGTTTTCTACTAGCTCTTTTTATGAACCATAAAATGTTATTATAATCCTGACATCATAGAGAATCTTTCTACATGTTACATGTATATTTTTAAAAATTTTCATTTTTTTGCTAATCTCTACATGCTCACTTAATGTTACCTACATTGGACACCTTCACTTTTCTTGCATCTCATTCTTTATCTACAATACTAAGGTAAGTAAAGGTATGCGTTTTTCAATTATATCCTTTCATTTATCTTATTGTGCTCCTTACTCAATTTATTTAGCTTTGACATTATGTGTTGATATGTTATTTTCCCAAAGTACCATCCCATATTGTACCTCAGTGACACATAATGAGTTTCATGTGGGGCATATGTATACACATAATATATTTAAATTTTATCAATTAATGATTCTTTCTCTCTTGTAGGAATCCATCAAGTCTCAATATCTCTGAGTGCACACCTTAAGGGGTACACAAGGAAAGGGTTGGGTATACCATTGGTACTTCACAGGATTGTTATTCTTATACTACCACTTTCTATCTACACAACCATCTACTAAAAATACTCCCCTAAGATTTGATTCCTCTTTTACACCTTCCTCTAGTCAATTTTTGCCTTCATTATCCCTATCCTAGCCTAAAAACCCTTTCCAATAGTTTACGTTACACTATCATCCCCATAAACCATGTACTCTAATTGATAAAATCATTTAGGGTCTAGGTCATCCCCTAGCCAACCTAGACCAAGATATAATTTATTTTTATCAATAATGATATAGAGTCAATTGGGTTGACCCTGTCGGATAAACTTTTAGAAAGGTTTAGGGTTAGATTCAATTATATATACACACTCATTTCATCATTTATTAGAGAAGAGAAGAAGAGTATTATATTCCACATCTATTTTTCCACCATTCTACTTGAGTATCATAGCTTAGGGTTTTAATACTTTCTTTGGATATACAAATCTTATCTTGTGGAGAATTATTTTTGATGCATAAGGAAGTTGTGTAGCCTAGAGTTAAATTATCTTTGTTATCCTTACATACAAAAATAATCTCTTGCAAAGCACCTTGGCCAAGGGAGAGATTGAGGCTCAGTAGGTTCATCTTCAAAGGTAAGTATTCCTAACTTTGTTCCTCTTTTATAAGAGTATATAGATTTGCATTTTTAATTATCTCCCATGCATTAGGATTTCATATACATTGACATGAGTATATATATTCTATGCATGTTTACTTTTTATGTTTATTACCCCCACTTTATGCCACAAGATTTGGTGAGTAGAAGCTTAGACTTAACTTTACTTGTTATTTACTTTTGTGGATATGAAAAACATAGAACCTAGCTAGGGTTATTACATAGTTTTTCTTGATTATAGGCTTTGGAACCCTCCCTAGTAATTATTATGGTAAGATATCCCTTGGTTGGGTCTAGCAGATCCATCTTGGTCATGACCTTGAATATCTAATGTATCAACAATCAGAAGTGTAAGTAGGATTTAAATTCTCCAAGATTGGATTGATTTATAGATAAATTTCATTTCCCTTTGCATACACAAACTAAGTAATATAAAAGAGAATTATTAACAATAAAGGAACACCAATAAGATAGTAACTACACAACTAAAGAAGTGATGAAAATTAATAATAAAATAACAAATGTGTAATAAATAAATAACTAAAATATAGTAGAAATGAGATTCAGTCTAAAACATGAAGCAAATAAAGAAATAGAAAATAATTCATTTTTGAAATAAAATTATCTAATTAACAAACATAAAGTACCGAAGAATAGAAATAGCTAAATAAATAATAGAAACAAATAATCAAATAACTCTAAACAAATATGAAATAACGAAGTCAAGAAACATAATCTAACTAAGAATATAAAATAAAATAAAATAATCTAACTAAAATAAAGAAAAATGTTTGAGAATTAGAATAAGAATCAACTTCAAGAAGATAAAGATTATTTTATTGAGAAATCATGATTGATTCTAATTACAAAACAATATTCAATTGAAAATTAAAGTACAATCAATACATCAATAATATGTCATAAAATATGAAGTATTCATCCTTATTCGAGTCAAGTAAATTTTTTTTGCATATATGATTGTATATATGCAATCACTAAATGATATTAATGCTTGAAAAATATTTAAGTAATCAATTATGAATAAATCAATAAATTTGAATATACCTTTGTTACTCAAGCATATTATTTCACCATCAAAGAATGGATAGTTTGATCTATCTAAAATTTATTATTTTATCTCATAGATGTTTGCACCAAAAAAGAAGAAAAGATGGAAAACTTTCAAACTTGAAAGAACTCTTGATACATGTGTTTTCTCCTCTTGTAATGTGTCTTAAATATCTTTACAAAGTAATTATTCCTTGATATGGTTATGGATTAAGTTACAACCAACTTTTAGTTAGTTGTAGTTAAATTTAATTGACTTTTAAAATTCAATTAGTTACTTTATAATTTATAAAGTTTATAACTTAACTTTGGATAGATGCATGCAATTGGGGGACAAAAGACATGACATAATAAAAAACAAAAAAGTTTTTTCATAATTAGTTTGTTCCTGAACCTAAAGGGTGTATGCACTTTTAAAAAAAGGGCATTTACCTTTTGAAAATCATTTTTAGGAGGGAATGGTAAAAGGTTGGAAAATTTGAATGAAATGTTGTACGCCCTTTGCTAAAGAGCATATATCTTATGCATTACAAAGGGCATATGCCCTTTGAGTTAAAAAATGTATTGTGATTGTTTGAGTTACAAAATGTTTTGTGCTTGTTCGAGTTATAAAATATTGAGTAAAATAAATTTAATAATTATAAGTTTACATTTACTTAATATTAAATTTTATATTCTTATACTTTAAATTTAATTTACTAAATGTAACAAATTAAGGCCACTTTGCATATTTTGAAATCGATTCTAGAAGTGTAAGAGTTACCATTTAGAAGTTAGCTTTTTTAAAATCCATTTTGATTAATACTTAGTTTTCATAATTTTAGGATTAGAAACTAACTAAAATATTCGATTATTAAGCTCTAAGCTCAAGTATGGATGTCACTTATAGAGATAGAGATAGGAAGTGATATATATAGATATGAGATTAGGTATGGATTGGTTGAGATAAATATATGACCTATATTAACATAGATGTAACATCTAAGTAATATGATGGGATGGAGCATGGAAGGATGCATTTACCTATCTTGACTGATACATCAAACCCTAAACAAAAACCCAACTTAATATTCCCATATCATATTCATGGTCTATTTTATAATGTTATCACTATTCTAGGTGGTGATATTCCCAAACTGGGGCCCTACCATACTCTAAACATGCTCTAGTCCCCAATACGGTAAATCAAGGGATAACAAAGGAATGGGTCCCCTACCATAGATATATGGAGGGAACCATTCTAAAGGTCATATCCTAATTAAAATCCTACTTTAATTAATAATTAAAGGGAAGCTTACCCTGCCTACTTCATCTATGCCAAGGAGTAAGGTAAGGGAAGCTTGTGTTTTTGATATCTAGCTTTGTTTCACCCAATAACATATTAAGGGAAGCTTACCTTCCCGATAGATATAAAGTGAGTAAGGCATATATTTCAAAGGAATTTTGCCTTCATTATATTTAGCTTTGCTCTGATTCTAGATTAAGGCATAGCTATCAAGGTAAACTTACTTCTAGATATATAACTTTGTTCTTACCCTACCTACTTAGCTATGCCCTACTCGATAAGGTAAGGGAAGCTTGCTTATTGATATATAGATTAATTCATGTCCTACCTACTTACCTTTATATAATATATTATTAACTATCAAAGGAAGCTTACTTCTTGATCTATAGCTTGCATATATTCTTTCCCTACCTACTCATTTATGCCATACCTACTTAAATTTTTTAGCTAGCAAGAGAAGCTTATTGTCAGATATATAGAATGAAAAGAAAAGTTTAGAATCATGTTGTGTATGAAATATATATATACCATTGAGTATTCCCTACCTAATTTACCTACTTAGTATGCCCTACCTAATTGAGTATGCCCTACCTGATTGAGTAATCGAGCCATATCTTGATCTTGACTAGCCCTACCTAAATACCTGAGCCATATCTTGATCTTGACTATGCCCTACCTACCTTCTTAAACTTGATTATGCCTTACCTAATTTAAATCTATTTGCATATGCCCTACCTACCTATCCTTATTTATCTACCTACCTGAGTACACCTTACCTAATTGAGTTACCTACTTGAGTATGCCATACCTACTTGAGTATGCCCTACCTAATTGAATTTTCAACCCATATCTTAATTTTGAATACCTATATCTAATCTTAACTGTATATATCTAATCCAATCCATATATTGAATACCTGATACTTAATTAAATACCCAAGCCATATCTTAAAAAGAGAGGGGGAATTATCAGATTAAGTGATAAAGGAGAGAGGAAATTATCAAAGGATGCTTGAAAATTAGGAGAGGTGGTATTATCACCTAGAGGGGGCATGGACAAAACCATATCTTGAAAGGAGAGGGGGAATTATCACCTATATAGAGAAAGGAATGATTAGGAAAAGGCTTGTAGGTAAATGTTGGCTAGATTAGGCCTACATATGAAAATTTACTTAGATGGATCAAGCCACTCTATTAGACCCTTCAGTAACCTTCTACCCCCATGACTAGTCCCTTTCTGGTCTTGACTTGATGATGCAGTGTAGTATTTTGGGAAGTCCTAGTGTGGTGTGAGAAGCTGAGCAAAGTTATTGTTAAGTGGGTGATCAAAAGGTGTAAAGAGAAGACAAACCTCATGACCCTACCACATGTAACTTTTAAGATTTTTAAACACTTTAAGCAAGCTTTAAGGTGAATTTAGTGATTTTGAGGAAAAGTCCTAGAAGTAGGTCTAGAATTGCAAGTGAAGGATCCAATAGGTTTCCATGTTGTTCAAGCATTCATGGGCATGAAGGAGGTTTACACAAAGTTTCAAATATTTTAACAAGTAAAAAATGAGGCCTAGAGAATCTATTATGCCCAAAAGGCCCACAAAAGTGCATTAGATGACTTAAGGGTCCTCAAAATAGAAATTTCAAGTGAAAAAGTAAATTTTAAGTAAGTGTTGGCAGTTTTTAACCCCACAGGCCAAAAATGCCACCCTTACCATTTGAAATTTCGTATATCATGCCTGTTTGTCTTATGAGTTAGTTATTGGTCCCTTAAAAGTCCTTGGAGAATCCATGGTTAAAAGGTCATGAAGTTGTTTAGGTGATTCAGGGTCTCTTCTTTCACTTGTCTTGTTCTTTGCAGGAAAGTGTTGTGTTGATCAAAGTAGTGAAAGGAGCAAGTTTTAAAGAAGCCCGAAGTAAGAAGAAGAGGAAAAACTGATGAAGCACAATAACAAGTCTATTTTCTTTTGGCACTCTTTTTCACCAAAATGTTAGAATTTATTTGGACTTTTTATCTGAAGGAAAGGCTCTGAAGTGTCCTTTGCAATATTCTCAAAAGATATATTTTCAAAGGAATTATTTCAAACTTTTTATCTGAAACAACTTTTCTTAAGGGTAATTCATTTTCAAATTGGTCCTTTTCAAAAAATCTGAAGGGCACTTTTCTCGACAAAGCGGTCCATTTCAAAAATTTTGAAGGGCATATTTTCTTTAGAAATGGACCAAATCAAACATTCTAAAAGATATTTTTTCCTTGAAAAAAAGGACCATTGCAAGTTTTCTCAAAGGGTATTTTTCAAAGGGAAATGAACCATGTCATCTTTTTCAAAAGGAACATTCCAAATTTTCCAAAGGGACACTTATCAAAAGGTCCAAAAGAATTGTTCGAATGAATTCTTTTGAGAAAATTATTCAAATGAATTCTTTCAGGATAATTGTCCACTAGATATGGCTGAGAAGAAATCTCATAAAGTAGATATTGGTATTCAAAATATCAAAGGTTCATCGAGATTACTGTGAGCTTGAAACTTGTCAATATTTCATGATAAAAGATCAATGGTATGAGTGATAGTCAAATAATTAGCAAATATGGAGGGCTAATCAATTAGTGACAAATGGCATAAGCCCATCCAACTAATAAGGATATCAAAAATTTGTGGGATTTTGATAGCCAATCAATAAAAAAGGATGAATATTTCTCCTTTCAACTCCAATGACATGGTCTATAGCTCACAATTAGAACATGTAAAATGGTCAAACTAAGAATAGATGTGTCCAAGTGGAGCAAAAGACATACAAAGTAAAGAATCACACCAAGTTTTTAATGCAAAAGATCAAATCATTTACAATTTGTGGGAACATGAATCTACCCATGACATGGTTCTCTCAGCTCCAATCAAAGGAGACTTGAATGCACAAGGGGCTCGAGGAGATTTGCATGGATCTTGGATGGCTCATCTCATGGTCAAGGTAATTACAAGGACATAAGGGTGGTTACAACCATTTATGACCCCTCTCTCCATTTTCTCATGCAAGCCCCCTCTTCTCTCTCTTTTTTCTATATATAGAGGCTTTTGAGCCTAAAAATACATCCCTCAATTGGTGATAGAGTTACTATATCAAAATCACCTTGTAAACACTCTCTTGAAGCAATAGGATAAAATTTTATGATTCTGGTTTGAAGTTAAGTGTACATTATTAGCAATTAATTTGTAGATGTATGTCCCTTTCATCATCTATAAATTCTCTACGTATCTTGCTTTAACTCTTTTATTCCTTGCAGGTTGTGTGAAGTGTTAGACATTGGTACCTTTCTTGAAGTGTCACAAGTTTATAGTGTCTCATACAGACTTATTTATTTTTGTCTTTCAAATTTTAGGGTTTTAATTTTTCCTCCACACAAAATACTTATGATTATGGCCTTGAGATAAGATCATATCAATCTGTGTCTTGGTTAGGTTCACTAATAGTTGTTAAGGTTTCTAGGCTGAAAGTGGATCATTTCATATTCTAGTGCATCACCATCTTTAGCTTAGATTTCCCTTTCATATTATTTATCTCTCTTTTCCTTAGTTAGTAATAGATTATAGTGTGGGAAACAAGCCAAAGTGAAGCATTTGAGGAGCTAGCCTCATTAAAAAGTCTAGAGGTTCAACCTCAGTACATGATACCTACAGCTTGAGGTTGTCCCAATGATTGTAGCTAGTAGTGAGAGAGCTTGAGAAACTCTTCCACAAGGGTGTAATTCTGCCCTAAATTTTTTTTTGGCATGCCCAGTGGGACTAAGGTCCAAAACAATAGAAGGATTTTTGGTGTTTTTCTTTGTCAGATCAGCTTTTAGAGGCATTCAACAAACATCAACGGCAACTCTGAACATCTATCAACTAGTTTGAGCATCCCAAATGCCTAGTCATCATTATTTGGTATGTATAGGGAACCATCTTTTGACTAGTATGCTATTATCTACCTCAACATCACTCTTATCAGGCGAGTAATGTTTATGTGTTCCCCCAAAAGTGGCCCCCAAACAACCAATCAGCCCTATCATGGCCTTTGTCCCACTTTCAACCCTATGTATGACTGATATCAACCTCCTAAGCATTCAAATTAGTCCTCTAATTCCCCTTGTCAAGAATATGCTTATCCTATGACATCCTTATTATGATTCAAGCAAGCATTATCAAATTATATGTCAGGATCTAGAATAGAGCACAAAGCTCTGAAACCAACTGTCAGGGTCCTCCTTAGAGCACAATTGATTACCTTTGTATAAACAACTAAACACAAAATTTAAATAGAAGTAATAAGTAACTAGAAATCAGAAACATCACATAATATGAGATACGAGAAATAATACAATCTGTATTAACACTCTTCCAGAAGGAAATACAATGAATAAATCTCACTCTTCCTCACACCTATCAGATGTACAGATCTCTTTCCCTCAAGAGTTCTCTCTCTTAATCAATTACAATCTAGTCCTTGTGACAATCAACTCAAACACAAAGTTGTTCTCTCCACTAGTCTTTGTGACAATCAACGCAACCAGTTGTTTTGCCTACAATACCAGTACTCAGTGACAATAAACTCAATGGTTGTTTTGTCTACCTTACACACAAGCAAATCTCCTTGATCTTGCTCCATGTTGTGTTGTAGATCTCCTTGATCTTGCTACCCTGCAGATCTAACTGACCTTACACACACACACATAGATCTCCTTGATCTTGCTACACTACAGATCAACTGACCTTGCTTACCATGTAGATCTCCCTGATCTTGCTACCTGCAGATCAACTAATCTTACACTTGGAAGGATCTTGTCCTTGCCTTTGCAAGTCCTTCTATCCTCTAATTACAATACAACCCCCATGGGTCTCTTAAATAGAACCCCAAACAAATAATAATTAGAAAGCAGACTCAAGACTAAAATTAGTCTTTACATGCAAACTGACTGTTCGTTTAACTAACTATTTGTCTAACTAATAGTTCTAGAAATACACAAGTGACTGACGTCAGTTCCTATCTGTCTGGAGATGACCGATGTCAGCCAATGTCTAACTGATGTCGACAGCTTCTGCTTCCTGCCTGATCGATGTCAATAGGTTTTGATTGACATCGATTGATATGTAACCCAATAACCTCCACCATTTGTATATTGGTGAAGGTTTTAGCTCCACAACCTAACAATCTCCCACTTGGAGATAAACAACTACACCTCTACCTGTAAAACAATGTCCTCTAATCTATTTCTGGCTTGTATTCCCATCTTCAAGTTCAATTTTGAAGACCAACAAAAGTTGAATGAAGATTCAACTTCTCCTTTGTTCCCGGCTTTGTTAACATACCTACAGGGTTCCTATCCTTGCTAGCCTCTGTGACTGCAACAACCTTCTGCATCTCTGAAATCTAGCAAACCGCCGTTCCACCAATAGTGAACACATATCCTGTGGTGCTTCTCCTGTCATCCAAGTCACCTACCATATCTGAATCTACATACCCATGTAGAGAAGTGCTTGACCTTGCATAACATAAATACCTACTATTGGTCCCTCTTAGATACCTGAAAATCTATTGAGCTTCTTTCCAGTGCTCCTTCCTTGAATTGGCCATAAACTTGCTGACAACTCCCACTGCTTGGGTAATATCAGGTCTAGTACTCATTTACTCAACCTCATCATGTGATTTAGGACACTGATCTAAGCTCAACTTGAACTATCTAACCATAGGTGTGCTTACCGGTTTTGCATCCTACATATCAAGCCTTTCCACTACCTTATTCACATAATCCTCTGGAGACAAAATCAACTTGTGACTTTCCTTATCTCTAGAAATACTCATGACAAGGATTTTTTTTTGCTCCTCCTAAATCCTTCTTGGCACATGTCTGAGCTACATTTACCTTTAGCTCAGCAAATCCCTGCATGTGTGACCCTACAACAAGCATATACACTACATACAGTAACAAGATAATGTAGCGACCATTATCCAACATGGTAAAATAAACACAATGGTCACATTGACATTGACTAAAGCCATGCTTTGTCATAAACCTATCAAACCTAAACCACTATCCTGGAGCTTGCTCAAGACCATATAACCTGGCCTTCTATCTCACCTGTCCATTCTCTCCTTTCTTTAACCTATGAATCCATTCGTCTTTCAGTGCTTTCTTTCTAGATGGCAACTCTACCAAATCTCCCATTTGGTTCTCTACCAAGGAATCAATTTCCTCCTTCATGCCATGCTCCCACTGTTTCCTAGATTCTACCTGCATTACCTCTTTAAAACTTCCTGGTTCTCTACCATCAGTGAGAAACAAGTAGTATAAAGAAGGGGAATAATGAATTTGAGGCTTACTTACCCTTTCAGTCCTCCTTATGGGCATCTAAGACTCCTTGACAGAAAGCTATTCTTCCCAAATTTTGTTCTAACAGTGACCGATCTCGATCACCTCTAGCCAAACTTGGTTTGCACCCGACCGATGTCGATTCCTCCTGATCGCTGATGTTGGTTCCCTGAATGATGTTGATGTCCACCTGCCTGACATCACTGACTTTGGTCTGCACATGATCGACATTGGTTCCTACTTATTTGACATTAGTTTTCACCTGACCGACGTCGGTAATTGTGTTTTCCTGTGAGTGATGATTTTTACTTATGAGCTCATTTTGGATCATAACCTGGTCCAAATCAACACTCCCTACTCAGAATTATTTAGCCTCTTGAGCTAATCTCTGTCCATCATCTCCTCCTTGAAAACCAAGGATTTTCAGTTCTTAACTTTGTCAAAAACATCAAATTTCCTCTTTATGCAATACTGTGATCCTCCAATAGAAGCTCCCTTCTTTATTGACCCAGTTTCAAGAAACCTCACTTTCTTCTGTTGCTTACAAAAATTTTGATCTATGCTTTTCAAATATGAAAGCTTACCTTTTGACTTAAGAACATCCATTCCCTTCTCACTCATGTGACCAAGCCTAAAGAGCCACATCTTTGCATCTACATCCGAAGTAGATAAAACAGAAGGAGAATCAGTAATACAAGTAGATAGATAAAGTGTACCTACTTTCTTACCTCTTGCTAAAACAAGTGCACCCTTGGAAAATTTCCAAGATTATGCTGTGAGAGTTACTATGCAACCCTCATCACCCAACTTTCCTACAGAAATCAAATTTTGCTTTAGGACTGGGACATGCATGACATCCTTCAACACCCATGTGTTGCCATTCTACAATTTTAGCTGCTCTTCCCCTTTGCCAACAATTTGACAAGGCTCACCAACCCCTAAATAAATCTTTCCAAAGTCTCCATGGACATAATCATGGAAAAATACTCTATTTGGGGTTGCGTGGAAAGAGGCATAAAAACTAAAACCCAAGACTCTACTTTATCCAAGGAACATATAAGAGCACTCTGTGCAACAATACTTGCATCATTTGCTTCTTTATTTCCTTCATGCTGATCTTCTACCAACCAACAATCTTTCTTTGCATGCTCTTTCTTTCCACAATTTCATAATTGATAATTATTGCCATCAAATTTCTCCAATCTTAGTGTACTTTCTTTTGCCATTGTTTTACTTTCACTCAATCAAAAAACCCCTGTGATTGACCTGTAATAAACAAACACTAACCTGCTCCGAACTAGGCTCTAAAAACAAGGTGTTAGTGAACCAAGCTCTGAACTAGGCTTTGATGAACCTTCAACAAGCTCTGATGAACTTTCACCCTAGCTCTGATACCACTTGTCAGGATCTAAAACAAAGCACAAAGCTCTGAAACCAACTGTCAAGGTCCTCCTTAGAGCACAATTGATTACCTTTGTATAAGCAACTAAACATGGAATTTAACCAGAAGTAATAAGTAAATAGAAATTAGAAACAACACAGAATATGAGATACGAGAAACAATACAATCTATATTAACACTCTTCCAGAAGGAAATACAATGAAGAAATCTCACTCTTCCTCACACCTCTTAGATGTATAAATCTCTTTCCCTCAAGAGTTCTCTCTCTCAATCAATTACAATCCAATCCTTGTGACAATCAACTCAAACACAGAGTTATTCTCTCCACTAGTCTTTGTGACAATCAACTCAACTGGTTGTTTTGCCTATAATACCAGTACCTGGTGACAATCAACTCAATGGTTATTTTGTCTACCTTACAAACACAAGCAGATCTCCTTGATCTTGCTCCTTGTTGTGTTGTAGATCTCCTTGATCTTACTACCCCATAGATCTAATTGACCTTACACACACACACACATGCAGATCTCCTTGATCTTGCTACACTGCAGATCAACTAACCTTGCTTACCATGTATATCTCCCTGATCTTGCTACCTGCAGATCAACTGATCTTACACTTGGAAGGATCTTGTCCTTGCCTTTGCAAGTCATTCTATCCTCCAATTACAATACAACCCCCATGGGTCTCTTAAATAGAACCCCAAACAAACAATAATTAGAAAAGTGGACTCAAGACTAAAATTAGTCTTTACATGCAAACTGACTGTTCATTTAACTAACTGTTCATCTAACTAATAGTTCTAGAAATGCACAGGCAACCGATGTCGGTTCCTGTCTATCTGGTGATGACCGATGTCAATTGATGTCTAACCGATGTCGACATCTTTTGCTTCTTACCTGATTGACATCGACAAGTTCTGACCAATGTTGGTTGCTGTGTAACCCAACAACCTCCACCATTTGCATATTGGTGAAGCTTTTAGCTCCACAACCTAACAATCTCTCACTTAGAGATAAACAGCTACACTTGTACTTGTACAACAACATCCTCTAATCTATTTCTAGCTTGTATTCCCATCTTCAAGTTCAATTTTGAAGACCAATAAAAGTTGAATGAAGATTCAACTTCTCCTTTGTTTTGGGCTTTGTTAACATACCTACAGGGTTCCTATCCTTGCTAGCCTCTGTGACTGAAACAACCTTCTACATCTTTGAAATCTAGCTAATCGCCATTCCACCAACAGTGAACACATATCCTATGGTGCTTCTCCTGTCATCCAAGTCACTTGCCATATCTGAATCTACATACCCATGTAGAGAAGTGCTTGACCCTGCATAACATAAATACCTGCTGTTGGTCCCTCTCAGATACCTGAGAATCCTCTAAACTGCTTTCTAGTAATCCTTCCTTGAATTAGCCATAAACTTGCTGACAACTCCCACTGCTTGGGTAATATCAGGTCTAGTACTCATGTACTCAACCTCATCATGTGATTTAGGACACTATTCTAAGCTCAGCTTGAATTGTCCACCCATAGGTGTGCTTACCGATTTTGCATCCTGCATATCAAACCTCTCCACTACCTTATTCACATAATCCTCTAGAGACAAAATCAACTTTTGACTTTCCCTGTCTCTGAAAATACTCATGCCAAGGATTTTTTTTGCTCCTCCTAAATCCTTCTTGGCACATGTTTGAGCTACTTTTACCTTTAGCTCAACAAATCCCTGCATGTGTGACCCTGTAACAAGCATATACACTACATACAGTAATAGGATAATGTAGCAACCATTATCCAACCTAGTAAAATAAACACAATGGTCACATTGACATTGACTAAAGCCATGCTTTGTCATAAACCTGTCAAACCTATACCACTATCCTGGAGCTTTCTCAAGACCATATAACCTGGCCTTCTATCTCACCTATCCATTCTCTCCTTTCTTTAACCTATGAATCCATTCATCTTTCAGTGCTTTATTTTCGATTGGCAACTCTACCAAATCTCCCATTTGGTTCTCTACCAAGTAATCAATTTCCTCATTCATGCCATGCTCCCACTATTTATTGGATTCTACTTGCATTGCCTCTTCAAAACTTCATGGCTCTCCACCATCAGTGTGCAACAAGTAGTTTAAAGAAGGGGAATAATGAATTTGAGGCTTACTTACCCTTTTAGTCCTCTTCATGGGCATCTGAGACTCCTTGACAGCTTACTATCCACCCAAATTTCATTCTAACAGTGACCGATCTTGATCACCTCTGGCTGACCTCAGTCTGCACCCAATCGATGTCGATTCCTCCTGATTACTGATGTCAGTTCCCTGACTGACGTCAATGTCCACCTGCTCGACATCACCAACTTTGGTCTGCACATGACCGACGTCGGTTCTTGCCTGTTCGACATCGGTTTTCACCTGACCGACGTCGGTAACTATGTTTTCCTATGAGTGATGATTTTTAATCGTGAGCTCATTTTGGATCATAACCTTGTCCAAATCAACACTGCCCTACTCAAAATTATTCAGCCTTTTGAGCTGATCTTTGTCCATCATCTCCTCCTTAAAAACCAAGGCTTTCCAGTTCTTAACTTTGTCAAAAACATCAAATTTTCTCTTTATGCAATACTGTGATCCTCCAATAGAAGCTCCCTTCTTTGTTGACCCAGTTTCAAGAAACCTCACTTTCTTCTGTTACTTACAGAAATCTCGATCTATACTTTTCAAATATGAAAGCTTACCTTTTGATTTAAAATCATCCATTCCCTTCTCACTCATGTGACCAAGCCTATAGAGCCACATCTTTGCATCTACATTTGAATTAGATAAAACAGAAGGAGAATCAGTAATACAAGTAGATAGATAAAGTGTACCTACTTTCTTACCTCTTGCTAAAACAAGTGCACCCTTGGAAACTTTCCAAGATTCCACTGTGAGAGTTATTGTGCAACCCTCATCACTCAACTTTCTTACAGAAATCAAATTTTGCTTCAGGACTGGGACATGCATGACATCCTTCAACACCCATGTGTTGCCATTCTGCAATTTCAGCTACACTTCTCCTTTGCCAACAATTTGACAAGGCTCACCAACCCCTAAATAAAACTTTCCAAAGTCTCCATGGACATAATCATGGAAAAATACTCTATTTGGGGTTGCATGGAAAGAGGCATCAGAATCTAAAACTCAAGATTCTACTTTATCCAAGGCACATATAAGAGCACTCTGTGCAATAATACGTACATCATTTGCTTCTTTATTTCCTTCATGCTGATCTTCTACCAACCAACAATCTTTCTTTGCATGCTCTTTCTTTCCACAATTCCATAATTGATAATTCTTGCCATTGAATTTCTCCATTCTTAGTGTACTTTCTTTTGCCATTGCTTTACTCCCACTCAATTAGAAAACCCCTGTGAGTGACCTGTAATCAACAAACACTAACCTGCTCTGAACCAGGCTCTGAAACCAAGGTGTTAGTGAACCAAGCTCTGAACCAGGCTTTGATGAACCTTCAACCAAGCTCTGATGAACTTTCACCCTGGCTCTGATACCACCTATCAGGATCTAGAATAGAGCACAAAGCTCTGAAACCAACTGTCAGGGTCCTCCTTAGAGCATAATTGATTACCTTTATATAAGCAACTAAACACAAAATTTAACCAAAAGTAATAAGTAACTAGAAATCAGAAACAACACAGAATATGAGATATGAGAAACAATACAATCTGTATTAACACTCTTCCAGAAGGAAATACAATGAAGAAATCTCACTCTTCTTCACACCTCTCAGATGTACAGATCTCTTTCCATCAAGAGTTCTCTCTCTCAGTCAATTACAATCTAGTCCTTGTGACAATCAACTCAAACACAGAGTTGTTCTCTCCACCAGTCTTTGTGACAATCAACTCAACCGGTTGTTTTGTCTACCTTACACACATAAGCAAATCTCCTTAATATTTCTCCTTGTTGTGTTATAAATCTCCTTGATCTTGCTACCCCACAGATCTAACTGACCTTACATACACACACACGCAGATCTCCTTGATCTTTCTACACTACAGATCAACTAACCTTGCTTACCATGTAGATCTCCCTGATCTTGCTATCTACAGATCAACTGATCTTACACTTGGAAGGATCTTGTCCTTGCCTTTGCAAGTCATTCTATCCTCCAATTACAATACAACCCCCATGGGTCTCTTAAATAGAACCCCAAGCAAACAATAATTAGAAAAGCAGACTCAAGACTAAAATTAGTCTTTACATGTAAACTGACTATTTGTTTAACTAACTGTTTATCTAACTAACAGTTCTAAAAATGCACAGGTGACCGATGTCGGTTTTTGTCTGTCTGGAGATGACCGATGTCGGCTGATGTCTAACTGATGTCGATAGCTTCTACTTCTTGCCTGATCGACGTCGGCAGGTTCTGACCGATGTCAGTTGTTGTGTAACCCAACAACCTCCACCATTTGCATATTGGTGAAGCTTTTAGCTCCACAACCTAACATTATATTGAGTTGATAAGGGAGATTGGTATGGGTTTATAACTTTCTTTAGTCATCCCTATTCATGTCCTACAAGAGGCAAGGAATGCTCTTCTGCTGGTCAAGGATAGATGCTTAGTTTGTGAGAATGAATAATGGGTAGTTTGTAAGAAGGAGAATAAGGTATGGTTGAGAAGCATTATCCAAAATTATAAAATTTTGTTGATGTCATATGAAGATCATCAGACTCAATGTGATCAGTCTTATGTGTCCTCTTCTTTTCAAGAGATAATTAGTTTGCCCTCTCCTACCCCAATGCCCATTCCCACTCAAGAGCATGAATCCCTTCCATCATGGATCTTCTCCAAAATTTTGACCCTAGCTATGTCATTCCCTCTCTTGTGAAACCACTCTCTCCTATAATCATTAAAAATGTGGAAAAGGTGGATGTTCCCTACACATTTCCATCATGGAAATTGATTTAGAAAGGCATAGAGAAGAAGGAAGAGGAGTTAGTTGTGGTGGATCATGAACCAGTTCAAGAGAAGGAGGGGTTAGTGGTTGAAAAGTATAAAAAAGAGGTGTTATCTCAACTCAATTAGCTTGCCATAAAATAATTCCAAGACTCTTTCTCCATCCCTCAATAACCACCAAAGAGACCACTCAAAGTACCTAGTTGGAAAGGCACTCTCTTAAGCTGCAAACAAGTTGAAAATTTTCACTCTCCCACCATCTTCCTCATGGAGAAAGAGCCTATTTTACAAGGAATAGAGGAGGAGATTAGAGTCAAATTTGAGTCTTGAGAAGATGACACAAGTGTCTATGATGAGGAGATCATAGTAAGTAGTCCACTCCAAAAAAAGGAGGAGAAATCAAGTTTGGACCAGCTATTGTGGCATGGCTTTGACATTGATGAATTATAGTATGAAGGCAGTAATGATGCCTTCATACTTAAATAGGTGTGTATTTAGGATGAAAATGAGAGAAAAGAGGATTTTTTTGGTCCCAAGAGCTTTCATTTGGTGTGGTTGTAGATGAAGATGCCTAAGGTGCAGAGATTGACATAGTCGATCAATAAGCTGACCATGTTGGAGAGGTCATGAATGAGCAAGAGGATCAAGATGAAGTATGAAAACAACTTTACCATGACTTCATAGATCAGGTAGAGGTTTTAAACTAGCCTATGCCTCCTCTAGAGTATGAGGATGAACTCACCAATCAGGTTGAAGAAGCTGACCAATCTCAAGATGAATTGTTTATTGAAGGTAGTATTGATGTCTTCAAGAATGAGGTGGAATGGTCAGATCCAAAGCTACAAAAATATGATGTGTTGGGCCTAAGGTGGATTAATGAACTACCATATGGTTCCTTTTAAAAAAATAGAGAAAATATGGAGTTCAAGTTGGCATTGTCTCAGATGACCAAGAGGAAGCTACCTTTTGGGATGACTTAGAGCTTTTCTGCTTAAGTCTAAACAAAAAACCAAGCACCAATTCAAAGGAACCATCACATGTTGTGCCTTATTCAGAGCACAAAATTGAGCCATCAAATGAGAATATTGAAAAATCCCCTACAGTCCAACATGAACCAAGTTTGGAGGACATGAACTAGTATGTCTACATCAGAGATATGTTTGTTTCATTCCATCCATTAGAGAACACATCAAAAGGATTGACCATAAAGCTGCCTAGTTCACCAATTCTGGTACTTCCAAAGCAAGGCATTTTTCATCTTGGATTGTTACAAGTGAATAATACTCATAGTTTCCCATTTGATCTAGGAGGGAGATACTTGTAAATTGTAACCTTGTATATATTATGATAGATTCATGCTTTCCTCCAAGTGCCTTGTGCACTTGTCCTTTCTATTCTATTTTTCCTTTCCCAATGCCTTGGTCACTTTGTTTTGTTCTAGTTATTCTTGTTACTTCAAGGGGAGTTTCTAAATAGAGATAGCCTTGTCAAATAAAGTAGTAAATCCATGCTCAATGGATAAAATGAAGTAATGAGTTGGGTTCTTCAATAATAACATGCATGCTTCCTTGTGAGTCACCAAAAATGTTGGTAGTTTTTGACCCCATAGGCAAAAAATGCCACCCTTAGCATTTGAAACTTCATATATCATGCCATTTTATCTTGTGAGTCAGTTATTGGTCCTTTAAAAGTCCTTCGAGAATCCATGGTTAAAAGGTCGTGAAGTTGTTTAGGTGATTCAGGTTCTCTTCTTTCACTTGTCTTGTTCTTTTCAAGAAATTGTTATTGTTGACATTGTGGATTTACCCCCTTGACAGAAGGCTAAGCTTCTGTCTTCCATGTGACACAATGGACACTCCTCTCTTGTTGTGGGTCTTAAAAAACTGAGGGGAGAATCTCTAAATAAGGGCTAGCTCCCTTTGATGCATCTTTGAGGTCCTAGATTTTCTATTGCTAACAATGAGGGGGGAAAAGAGATAAGGTTTACTAAAAATAAAACCTAAAATAAATGGTGATGCACTAAAAATGGTTGATCTACTCAACTTTGACATACACTTTCCACCAAGAAAAAGCTAACATACACTTCATTTGATATGAGAAATTCTTCTGCATTAATGAGCCAGGGGTCTATGGAGATATAGGGAAGAAGAACTACCAGAGGCATTCTAAGACACACTATGGCAGCCTGTTCACATGTGCCTGTACTCTGATAGGGACACTTCTAGCTAACCTACAAAGGAAGAACTCACAATACACTAGACATGCTAGAATCATTCTATGAAAGCATAAAGGAAAATGACTTAACACAAGACAAAGCCATAGACATATACGAAAGTGCAAGCTCAAAATGGAGGTAAAAATGTTTCTTTTTGATTCAAGGTAAATTTCCTGTAGGGCTACACCAGACAAGCTGAGAGATATCTCCTTATATGAGAGTTTACAATATATATAGAGAAAGAATAACTAATGGTGCCCATTTTTTACAAGTGGCCCATGCTATGTTGAAAATATTGGGAAGAGGAAGCCACTAAAAGAACATGTTGTGTTAGCTCTAGTTTTGACTTTGGTGTTTAAACATTTTTGTGAAAGCATGGCCCGTACCTCTTTTGTCTGCAAACAAGACCGCTTCTTTAAGACATTCATGCGGTTTGTCTTCTCATCAATGCAAAATGGGGAGAAATAAGTGCATCTTCACTGTTCGCACTCTTTGATGACCACTTGGCAGAGACTATTTCAATTGCTGGCATAACTCCCCTACTAGTGCCTCCCTTCTTGTCACATGGGCTATTTTGTCCATATCTACGCTTGGCTCTTTCTGGATTTGTCCTTTGTCATCCCTTAGTTCTTTCCTTTTGGCCTTGAGGCCTTTGAATTCCTTCAGGCTCATGCTTAAGCATATGAAGATCAACAACTATTTCATTTTTGTAAAGTTGACATTCACGTGCCCATCACCATTTGGTCAATTCCTTCAACTTTCCTTCCTTTATTCGGGTCTCTGTCGTTGAACCTTCTGGTTGAACCTGAACCATTTTTTGGAGTTCAATGGTTCAACACTTTGTGTTCTGCAAGGGGTTATTGAAAGGACCGCTTGAACCAACCCATTGAATCAACTCATTGAACCAATTACTTGAACCAACCGATTAAACCAATTGCTTGAACCAACCGATTGAACCAATTGCTTGAACCAACCAATTGAACCCAAAATGTTTTAAATTTCAAAGTTCAAGGTTCAAAGTTCAAAGCTATTTGGAAAGATCATGTCATTGAACCCTGACATTGAACCACCTTTTCCAACCTTAAGGAAAAGTGTATTGAACATTTTCGATCTCTTTCCTTGTGAATTTATTCTACCAAAAGTCTGAAGAAGCTTTGTAAAAGCCTTGCATTCTTGGAACTGGTTCATCTTTTTGCTAAAAGACTTGTGCAAATCAAATTTGAACAGGTTCAGAACAGTAGGGGAAGGAGACCGATTTTGGCCTATAGGACCAAAATGGTCAACAAATTGATGATTCCCAGGGGAATCATACCTACTACAATTAGAAACCAGTAGCCTCAAAGTCCATTGGGCACAGAGTTAGAATGCAGCTTGAAAAGTTAGCAACAACCTCGAAAGATCCAAGAATCAATCATGAAGATTTTACCCCAAACACAAAGGAAAACACACACAAGACTAAAAAACACTACTTGTGCAAACAACAGTTAGGGAAAATAGGGAAAGAAAAATTGAAAGAAAACTAATATGTATAGCTAACCAGGTATATTTGCATCCCTCCTAGATCAAAGGGAAAACTTCTTAAGTCTCCTTCATGGTAAGAAAACTTATGGTGCTAAACAAGTCACTGAATGGAATGGAGATCTGGTGACTTTCTCTTCTTGCCTGCCACCTTGATTGGGTTGTATCTGAGTGAGTCAAGGGAAAACATGCTCCAAACATATATGTATTCATCTTATTTTTGGAAGCTTGCCTCCTGATAGTTCTTCATGTTGGCATGTTTCATCAAGAAATCAATGGCTATTGGCTCATTACCATAAGCCCCTTGATATGCATAACCCCTTTGACATGTGTCATGGTCTAACCTATTCCTTCCTACCTCATTGAAGACCTTGTCAAATTGATCCTCTATTTCCTCATGGATTTCTTGAAGAAGGGTGACTGTCGTGATGTCTGAAATGAGATCATAGATTGATTTTTCATCCCACAGAACATCACCTTCTTATTCAAGGCTCTCTTCTTCAAAGCTTTCCTCAAGATAGATAGGCCTCTCCTTTTCCTACTCAAAGACTAGAGTCTCTAGTTGTTCAAAGACATCCTCTTGATCTTCCTCCAACTCGAGCTCCATGGCATGGTCATCTTCCTCATCAAAGTGACAAGGAAGTTCATCAAACAAGGGGGAAGAGAGCTGACCATGCTTACTTTCCTCTTCATATTGCTGGAACATCCACATGTATGCATGACCTGTGTCTTCTCCATTGTTGATGATGTCTTCAAAAGGAGCATCCATGATGATTTCATCTTCGTTATCGCTCATGATAGCCTCCTACAAAAAGGTTCCTCCTTAAGAAGGGATGAAGTGGAAGGCTGAGGGTTAAACCTATGTGGAAGAGGAGGCAGTCCTTGGGATAGAATCAAATGATTCTCTTCCTTCCATTTGACCAACACATCATCTATATCAGATGTGGCCTAATAGCTCTCTTGGAGGAGTGTATATGGGGTGTGTTCAGACATAGGATCTTCTACTTGGCCTGAACCATCCATCACACTTTGGTTGAGGAACCTCATTTTGGACTCTAATTCTGCAATTTGCTAGGCTATATTCTCTTGAAAGACTCTTTCTTGGAGGTCACAAGCATCATCATGATAAGTAGGAAAAGCTTCATCTTATTCAAGGTTTTGAGCAAAACCTTTCTCCTCTTCCTTTCTACCCCATGATTCCATGACTTTACTCTAGCTTATGATATTGGGACTGGAAATCTCCTTTTGGGGTGATGGGGCTGCAATGTGAGAGGGTAGTGAGGGTTTGGATTCCACTTCCCTTATTGTTAAAGGGCAACTAGAAGAGTTGCTTGAGGTGATTCCATGAACAATTTGAGCTTGATCAAATTTATATGAAGGAAAACAAGGTCCATGATTTTGAGCAATGGAATTATACATACAAAAATGTGATTTCTTGATGGCACCAGGACTGCTTAACCAACTAATTTAACTCAGAGTCAACATTGGTGTTGATGAAAAGCCTCGAAAGGCTGGTTGGTTGAAGAAAACACCAAAATTCTTCAAATCTTTGGAATAAAAACTAGTTTGTTCCATTGGGCATGCCATAAATTATTGGCACTATGGATTTGCACCCTTGATAGAAGGCTGAGCTTCTATCTTCCATGCAAAACAATGGAGACTCCTCTCTTGCTGTGGGTCTAGAAAAACTGAGGGGACAATCTCTAGATAAGGGCTAGCTCCCTTTGATGCATCTCTGAGTACCTAGATTTTCTACTGCTAACAATGAGGGGGGAAAAGAGAGAAGGCTTACTGAAAATATAACCTAAACTAAATGGTGATGCACCAAAAATGGTTGATCTACTCAACTTTGACATACACTTTCCACCAATAACAAGCTAATATACACTTCATTTGATATGATTAATTCTTCTGTATCAGTGAGCCAGGGGTTTGTGGAGATATAGGGAAGAAGAAATACCAGAGGCATTTTAAGACACACTATGGGAGCCTATTCACATGCGCCTATACTCTACTAGGGACACTTCTAGCTAACCTAAAAAGGAAGAACTCACAATACACTAGACATGCTAGAATCGTTCTATGAAAGCATAAAGGAAAATGACTTAACACAGGACAAAGCCATAGACATATACGAAAGTGCAAGCTCAAAATGGAGGTAAAAATGCTTCTTTTTGATTCAAGGTAAGTTTCTTGCAGGGCTACACCATACAAGCTGAGAGATATCTCCTTATATGAGAGTTTACAATATATATAGAGAAAGAAGAAGCAATGGTGCCCCTTTTTACAAGTGGCCCATGCTATGTTGAAAATATTGGGAAGAGGAAGCCATTGAAAGAACATGCTGTGTCGGCACCAATTTTGACTTTGGCATTCAAACATTATTGTGAAAGCATGGGCCGCACCTCTTTTTTCTACAAACAAGACCACTTCTTCAAGACATTCATGCAATTTGTCTGCTCATCAATGCAAAATGGGGAAAAATAGGTGCGTCTTCACTATTTGTGCTCTTTGATGACCACTTGGTGGAGACTATTTCAACTGCTGGCATAACTCCCCTGTCGGCACCTCCTTTCTTGCCACCTGGGCTATTTTGTCCATATCTGCACTTGGCTCCTTCTAGCTTTGTCCTTTTCCATCCCTTGGCTCCTTCCTTTTGGCCTTGAGGCCTTTGAATTCCTTCGAGCTCATGCTTAAGCATTTGAAGATCAATGGCTATTTCATTTCCATAAAGTTGACATTCGCACACCCGTCGCCATTTGGTCAATTCCTTTAGCTTTCCTTCCTTTATTCAGGTCTTTGTCATTGAACCTTCTGGTTAAACTTGAACCATTTTTTGGAGTTTAATGGTTCAACACTTTGTGTTTTGCAAGGGGTCATTGAAATGACCACTTGAACCAACTCGTTGAACCAAACACTTTGAACTAAAGATTGAACCAATTGCTTGAACCAACTGATTGAACCAAATGATTGAACTAATTAATTGAACCAACTAATTGAACCAATTGCTTGAACCAATCGATTGAACCAAAAATGGTTCAAAGTTCAAAGTTCAAGGTTCAAAGTTCAAAGCTCTTTGGAAAGATCATGCCGTAGAACCCTGACATTGAACCACCTTTTCCTACCGTAAGGAAAAGTGTCTTGAACATTTTTGATCTCTTTCCTTGTGAATTTATTCCACCAAAATTTTGAAGAAGCTTTGTAAAAGCCTTGCATTCTTTGAATTGGTTCATATTTTTGTTGAAAGACTTGTGCAAATCAAATTTGAACTGGCTCAGAACAATAGGGGAAGAAGGAGACCGATTTTGGCCTATAGGACCAAAATGGTCAACAATTATGTTGATCAAAGTTGTGAAAGGAGCATGTTTTAAAGAAACTCAATGTAAGAAGAAGAGGAAAATGCGATGAAGTGAAAGAATAAGTCTATTTTATTTTGGAACTCTTTTTCACCAAAATGTTGGAATTTCTTCAAACTTTTTTGCCAAAGGAAAGGCTCTAAAGGGTCCTTTGCATTATTCTCGAAAGATATATTTTCGAAGGAATTATTTTAGACTTTTTGTTTGAAACAATTTTTTTGAAGGGTACTTTATTTTTAAATTGATCCTTTCCAAAAAATTGGAAGGGAAATTTTCTTGGTAAAGTGGTCCATTTCAAAATTTTTGAAGGGCACCTTTTCTTCATAAATGGACCAAATCAAGAATTCCAAAAGATAGTTTTTTCCTTGAAGAAAAGGACCATTGCAATCTTTCTCGAAGGGTGTTTTTCAAAGGGAAAGGAACCATTTCATATTTTTTGAAAGGACCATTCCAATTTTTATGAAGGGACACTTATCAAAAGGTCTGAAAGAATTGTTTGAATGAATTCTTTTGGTAAAATTGTCTGAATGAATTCTTTCAGGAAAATTGTATGAATGAATTTTTTTAGGAAAATTGTTCACACAAAATGGTCGAGAAGAAAAATCTAAAGAAATTGATGGTAGTTACATGGATGCCAACTTTAGGCCTCATAAAGTAGCTGTTGGTATTCAAAATATCAAAGGGTTCATCAATATTACTGTGACCTTGACACTTGTCAAGATCTCATGCTAAAAGATCAATGACATGAGTGATAGTCAAATAGTCACCAAATCTAGGGGCTAATTAGTCTAGGATAAATGGCATAAGCCCATCCAAATAGTAAATAGATTAAAAATTCATGGGATTTTAATAGCCAATCTATAGAAAAGGATGAGGATTTCTCCTTTCAACTCTGATGACATGGTCTACAGCTCACAGTCAGAACATGTAAAGTGGTCAAACTAAGAATAGATGCATCTAGGTGGAGTAGTGAACATGCAAAGTAAAAAAGCATGCCAAGTTTTAAATTAAAAAGATCAAATCATTTACACTTGGTGGGAACATGCAGCTACCCATGACAGGGTTCTCTCATCTTCAATCAAAGGAGACTTGAATGCATGAGGGGCTCAAGGAGATTTACGGTGATCTTGGATGGTTCATCTCATGGTTAAGGTAGTTGCAAGGACACAATGGTGGTTACATCCATTTATGACCCCTCTCTCCATTTTATCAATCAAGCCTCCTCTTCTCTCTCTCTTTTTGTTATATATAGAGGCTTTTGAGCCAAAAAAACATCCCTCGACTGGTGATAGAGTTACTCTATCAAAATAACCTTGTAAACACTCTCTTGAAGCAATAACATAAACTTTTTTTGATTCTGGTTTGAAGTCAAGTTTACATTATTGGAGCTTAATTTGTAGATATGTCCCTTTCATCATCTATAGATTCTCTATGTATCTTGATTTAACTCTTTTTGTTCCTTGCGAGTTGTGTGAAGTGTTAGACATTGGTGCCTTTCTTTAAGTGTCACAAGTTTATAGTGTCTCATACAAACCTATTTTTTTCTATCTTTTAAATTATAGGGTTTTCCTTTAACCTCCACAAAAAATAATTATGCTTGTGGCCTTGAGATAGGATCAGATTCATCTGTGTCTTTGTTAGTTTCATTAGTAGTTGTTAAGGTTTCTAGGCTGAAAGTGGACCATTTCATATTCTTGTGCATCACCATCCTTAGCTTAGGTTTCCCTTTCATGTTATTTTTCTCTCCCTTTACCTTAGTCAAAAATAGATTCTAGTTTGGGAAACAAGCAAAAGTGAAGCATCTAAGGAGCTAGCCTCATTAAAAATCCTAGAGGTTTAACTTCACTACAAGATACTCATAGCCTAAGGTTGTCCCAATGCTTGTAGCTAGGAGTGAGAAAGCCTAAGAAACTCTCCCATAAGGGTGCAATTCTACCCTATAAAAGTAATTATAATTTGTTTTGACTTATTCCAACCTCCATTATGGTGTTTTTTTCCCCTTTTAGACATGTTCAAGGTCATTTTAAGTTATTTGGAGTGGATGAGAAGAGTTTGCGAGCAAAAGGATGCATTTTGGAGCCCTTTTGGAGATTTGAAAAAACATGTTTTTGAAGATTTTGCTTGATTTATGGGCTCAAATATCATACAAAAGAATTTTAAAGTGTCCATGATATCCTTTTATAGGCCCTTGAAATCATATTCCATTATGAGAATCAACAAAAGAAAGGAAACCTATTGGTTGCAAACTAGGTATGAAACAAGTTTTCTGCCATTAAAGGAGATCCAAGTATTTAATAAGGATTAAAAAAGGAGGAAAGGTCATTTAAATCATAAAAAATCTTTACAAATTACTGGATTGCATAGGTAGGTTTCTAGTTCTTCATGCTAAAGAAAAACTATTTTGGGGAGTTTGGGACAACTCTAGGAGAGCCTCAGGTTTTCACTCAGTAAATTCAAAAGAGAGAGATTTGGGACATAATATTTTTATAAGTCATAGGGACCCTAATTTACTTCCACTTTGTGGCATTTGTGGTCTGGGTCATCTCCCCACCGTTATGATCAATCACTAACATTTCATGGGTGTCTAGATGGCCTACTCATCCAAATAGGGTCCAAGTTTTCCCTTATTTATACAATTAAGAATTAAATTAGAGAGAATAGTTTTAGGGGTATTTTTTTAGGGTTAATTATGGCCTATTAAAACTAGTTTCATCAGCTAACTCCTTACAAGAAGTTACTTATGGTATAAAAATTGTTTTCCTTGTTATCCTTGTGAAATGGCCATTTGATCAATTTTAGAGCAGAACCTAGGTTAGAGGGATAATGTACCTCATAATTATTCCACATCAAAAAAATTTAAGTGATATTTCTCATGAATCATTAGTATTTCATCAGAGTCTTGATAGACCAAATAATCAAATTGCTAGTTGGAGCTCTAATAGAATTACAGGTAAGTTTATCAACTACATAGCTTTTAATTTCATGTAGTGGATTTAAAATAAATAGGATATGATTTTTTCACCTCTAATATGTCATATAAATCACCTCTAATCCCAAGGCTCAGTCTTAAAAAGCTATCATCAATGGAGTGGCAGTTAAGAAATGTACCATGTAGTCAATTCCCTTCAAGTTCTAACTATAGTCATGATGTATGAAGGCTTTGATCACGTCCATAAAAGGTAATGAAGAGTTTAAGGATTTTTTATACCTTCTTATAATCATGAATGATCATGGTTGGATCCTCTAAATAGAAAAATAAGGAAAGTTGATAGTCAATGCTATATGAAAACACAATCAACCATGAATGTGCACCTACAGGTGCTCTCAAGAGAATGTCACATTGAAAAGGGCTATGAAAAATAATTTCAAACCTTGAAATGTTGTGAAATCCCATTTGAACACTTTGGGAGAGTGTAAATATAGATTAAAAGGTTACATTCCATGCATACAATCCATGAACACATTCACTACTTTGTCTACAACGTCAAAACACACTTATAGGTGCCTGCAAAGCATAATGTTGAGAGTCTTGTAATTTTTTACAAATCCTTAAATATGGGAAAGATCCATTAATAAAATTTGATAAGGACCAAAATTCATTGAATGCCTATATTTCATGTATATAGCCTACATTCAACTTTCATTACCTTACATGTTACTATAAGTGCATCTACATGCTTATAAAAAGATATGAGGGTTGACATGGAGGAGTTTGATACATTTATACATCTTCATGAAATTTGGATAGTGGGAAATACTATAGAAGTCATGTTTGAATCAAAAGGCAAGCATGCAGGTCCTTGGAAGCCATTTTCTAGTTAGTGATTGTATTTAGGTACATAATCCCTAAAAGCATAAAAATAGAGCCCTAGGCCCTTTTGAAGATATCATATAAAAATGTTTCATGATGCCTAGATGAGTCTTGATGCACCCACGAAGTAGCCTCCACATATGAGTATAAAATTGAACAGGAGAGAGAGGGTGTGTGACTGGTAGAAATTAGTGTTTGGTGACCCCAAAATCATGAATTTGTTCAATGTAATTTTTCAGTGTATGTTACAGGATTTTGGTTCCAAGTGACCTCTACACCCAAGGATTGTAAGGTGAGCACATATATACATGATAGGTGATTCTATGAGGGTAATGAGGAAATTTATGATTCAAAGTTCATAAAAAAAGGTTAAAGACTAGGGTATTATAACTCATCAACACCTAAAACATTCTATTTATCTTAACATAGTCAACTATAGGTGATTGTGGTAGACAGTGAGCAAAAGTGTGGTGATATGAGTGTTGGTATATATTAGCATGCATATGAGGTGAATTAATCCAAATTATTTTCAAAATAATTAGAGACATTAAGGAGAATAGTGAGGCAATGTTTTAAAGGTACGATGATGTAAGGACACCTATAACTAGGCCTTTTCTGAGGTAAGACACAATCAGCCTATCAGTCAGGCCTAGTAAAACAAAGACATGGGTTGAGGGTGAAAGTATGAATGGTAAGAAGTTTGTGAAAATAGTAAACACCTCCATAGTTACAAGACATTTCATGACACTCTCACAACATAAATAAAAAATAATAATGAAAAAATATTCAAAAACCCTCATGAAAGAGAATCAAATCCATGTTTGGGAACAATGTAAGTTACAGTCAGGAAGGAAGGTTAGAAAAATTAATTTAAGTGAATGAAAAAATAAGCATTAATTATGTAATTTTGTATGATTATGTTTATGATCCTTTATACCCTTGATTATTGAATATACAAGGCCAATAAAAAGAAACTCAAAGAATGCAACTCTCTTCTAATACTTTGTTTATGTATTGTGACATCCAAGAGTTTGATCTTGTAATGCTGTTTGGGAAGGTTAGTGTAAGATAGGTCCATTTATTAGTGAGTCAATGTTTTTTTGAAGAGGTAACTTGAGATAATACAATGAACCTATTTTTCTGAGGATAAAGTTTAGAGTATATACATAGTATACAATCCTTGGGTAATAATGACCATGTTCACAGTCACATAACAAAGGAAAAATGTGTGTTCTTGGACCAAAGAATGAGATAGAGGCATTAGATTATTTATAAGTGAATGATAATAAGTTTTTAAAGTGGTATTTGGAGATGAAACCTTTGGATTATGAATATAACTCTTAACACATGCCACAGGCCTGTGTAGTCAAGGCTATGTTTGACACAGTCAAACCTTAAGCAAATGTGTTTGTTAATGAGGATGGGATTACATAATAAGTTTTTAAAGGTGTGATCATGTTATTAAAGTGAATAAGGCACAAAATTACCATTATGAACACTTAAAATTTGTTGGAAAGCAAACATAGGCATGAAACCCTTGTATAGTCATCTTTTAGTGCACAAGAATGCTTGTTTAGGCTAAACTGAAGCAAATGAAAGCTAACCATTATTTATACCCATATATAAAGTTTTATAATTAAAAAATAGACATTTTTGAAGTGATTTTGTGCCTTAAATCTTATTAAAAATCAAGATATGGATTTATGTATGCTCTCAGCCTATGCAGGAGAAGGAAAAGCCCTATACTAGGGTTTTGAGATTTGAGAGAGTTTTAACCCTTAAAAAGCTATAAGAATTTTTAATCCTACCAAGTTTGATTTTATGATAATGAATAATATGTTTTGGGTTGATTGGAACCCATATAGTACGGATTTGGTCATTGAGGGTTTGGAATAGGGCTAATTAGGCCTAAATGAGGGGTGATTTCCAAAGGAAGTGTGATCTAGGAGTGGATTCAGGATACAAAATTTAACACACACCTCAAAGGAGATAGAGGGAGGATATAAATTTATTTACATTTTCATATGAGTGGCTAGTTGGGTCAAACAAAGGGAAAAGGCACAAAAAAGGCTACAAGCCTTAAGAGACTATTGTGAGCCTTGAGTGCAGAATTGAAGGTTGAAGTGTATTTGAGTAGTTGGGTAAGCTAAATAAAAATTTATTAAGATAATTTAAGACCATAAAATAAATAATATTTACTCCTTGAAACTTATGCCAAGAATTGGCACTTGAGACCTAAAGATTGGTTGCCTAGTGGAAACTAGTGAAAGCATAAGAAGAAGTTGTGAAGGGAATGAATTGTATGAGGTGGAGAATAAATGTGATTGAAATGGAAGGTGTAAATTTAATAAATAAGTGATACTAAATTACAATAAATAGGTATAAATTCAAAAAGGCTATCAAGCCAAAGACCAGGGGAGAAACTAGATTGTGAAGAGAAGATTAGAGATAAACCATAACAAATGAAGGAGATATTTTGACAAGACCAAAGCCAATAATAGAGGTTTGGAAAATTATACCATTACCTATACATCAAAAATGAAAATAATCAAGGTTACCTACATATAGGCTTGAGTTGATGAGGTTACACTACAAACACAACCCTTGCTTCCCTCTTTTGAAGACTTAGGTAAGGTGGTCAAATTAGAACTTCATGACATTAAAGATTTATGAATATGATAATGAGTTTTTCAAAGAGTTTAGGTGAGTTTATAAAGTACATAGTGCTACATCCAAAAAAAAATAATATCTCATCTACAACTATAATGGAACATGGTTCACCTTTCAAGCTACGTATGTACCTAGTAGGACAATGGTTTCTCTTGAAGAACTTCATGATGGTTTTGTTCATCTAATGTAATAAGTGGACTTATTTTAGGTCTAATAATGATTTTATAGACCTTGAAATATAAATTATAGTGTTTTCATCTCAATTTACACCTACAACCATTCTCTTGGAGGGCTTAGACAATAGTACCAAATGAGGTTGAGTCTTGCATGAGGAAAGAGAGCCTAGAGAGAGTGGAGCTCCCACTGAGTAACAAATGTTGGAATAATGATTATATTTAAAACCAATAATGGAAATGGTTTTCACCAAGGGAGGACTATGTTCAAGTTTGGAGATGGTCAATGAGAGAAAGTCTATCTTCAAAAGGGCAAAAGGTTGTTCAAACAAAGTGCTCCACGGTGGAGTATCATGGTATGAAAGTTTCAAAAAAAAATGTGGATATGGAATGGATTATAGGATAATTATATAGGACTTGAATCAATGAAATATATAGTCAGGAACTTCATAACCATCACCTACATCACTGAACATGCAAGCATCCATAGATTTTCCTTAACGAGCTTACGTCATGCATGAGTTACAAGAGGGTGAAGGTTAACCAATGAAGGGTTGAATAATGAAAGGAGAATTTTAATAAATATTAAAAACAAATTCACCTTGTTATATCTCAAACCAAGTAAAAAAGGGAGGGAAACTAAGTTGTGAAATTTGACCAAGCAGGCACATGTTACTAGCTTTCGATAAAATGGGCCTACAGGGCAAAATATGTAGGATCTAATCATAAAATTTGGTGGAGAGTATAATTATGAAATAATATACCAATTAAAAATATTTTTAATGTTTTTTTACAATGGTAACTATTCAATATTTTAGTACAGTCAACCCTATGTCTAATCACAGTCAACATTAGAGCCTGCCTTGGAAAAATTGGTCATTTTAGGGCATCTACATTCTGAATCAAAGCACAAAATTTGATAATTATGGTATCCATGAAAAAAAAAGAATAAAATTCCATAATAAAGGTCATATAAATATTTAAAGTAATTTATTTTCTTACGTAGTCCTCTTGCAGTCAAGAAGGCAACCATTAGAGGCCAGTTGAAGTTTTGTCAGTTCTAGGTGCTAAGGAGTTTAGGCCTTGAATATGTCCTAAAAACATATAATATGATTATTGAAACATATATTTTATTATAAAATTGATAAAATTCAAGTTTTTCAAGTAAAATTTTGAAGAAAGACAAGTTTAGGCATGGAGGAAGCATGTATGCAACTCAAGGTAAAATTTAGTAAAACAAGTCTACAAGAAAAAGTACACATCCAAAAGACATTTAACTTGGTATAATTTGTCCTAATGACCTAATATAAATATAAATAATATTATTAAGGTAATATGACAAGTGTAAGTTCCCACTATTTTGACGCAATCCCCTCCATGTCTCATTATGGTCACTATTAGTGCAGGCTCACTTTTAGGAGTTTTAAGGTGTGGTTAAGGGTTAAAATATTAGATAAGTATTTTAAAATAATTTTAAATTTTTTTAAGCATATTAAAAACATTTTAAGAGTGTTCACACTCTAAACTTCATGCAAACCCCCAGGCAAGCTCCAAACCTCATAAGCAGTCTCAAAGGCATAAAGAGCAAAGTTGGTTTTTGATAATTTAAAAGGTGTTATGAGGTGTTTCAGGTGTAATGAATATTTTTTTCATGAAAAATATTTCAGTGGAAAGGTCAATTTGGTATTTTTGAGGAATTTGATCTTTTCAGGCCTAAGACATCCAATTTTAACCCCTTTTCAGATGATTGTTTCTTTCATACCATGAAGAGTTGGGCCAAGTGATTATATTATATTTTGAGTAACCATATTTAATTGAAATTAATTAAATATTTAGTCTAGATAAGGGAATTATTTTTATGAACAATCATTAAGAATGTAAGCATGCCCAAAATGCTCGCAAACCCTACAGGTAATCATCTTTATGTGTGTATATTTTCATACATTCTACATGGGAGAAAAATATTTTCAAGGTTGTTTAAGGGGTATATTTAATATATATAAATGGAATTAAGTTGTGGAATATAGGTCCCCATTTTATGAACAATCATCTTGAAGGTGAGCTTGTCGAAGTTGCCAAAGGAGCTTTTTGACTAGTTTTGTGTTTTTGGACTTATAGGTCCATAAAATAGCATATAATTGATTTAAAATAACCTATAATGTGTATAGGAATCCATATGTCTCCTGACCAACCTATTTTGTAGAAGAATCTGGCATGTTTGGGTGCCTAGGAGGCCCAACTTAGCTAAAAAATGCTTACTTTTATAGGTATTCAAAGAGAGAAATGGTACAAAGCCATGAAAAAGGTATAATTAGACCTAAATAATCTTTATATGATACTTATATCTTTACCAGGGTTTCTATGGTGCCTTACTAAGCTAATGGGTCAAAAAACCTAGTTTTTGACATTTTGTGCATTGTTGTAGGTTTAATGGTGATTTCCACCATTGTTTCAGGTATTGAATGTTTTATAAATATTCATTTTCTTCCTAATATTTATTACATGTATGTATGTAAGTCTTCTATAGGTCCATAAGTGTTCTTTAGGGTGCCAAATGGCCTTGGGAGTAGGTTTCAGGGTAGTTGGTTGAAGGTGGCTCAAGCTTGTGACCTCCATCAATGGGGTCTATGAGAGTTAAAGGTTTCATGGAGTTTATTATAGGTTGGATGAGAAAATTAAAGTTGAAAATAGAAGATATCCTCTACAATCAAACAAAAAAATTAATCTCCATGGTCAATTAAGCACAAAATGCTAAGTCAATTGACTTTTGCCTAACATCTTCTAGAAGAGCAAGTGGAAGGGGGCGTAGAAGTCCATGGGGGATAGTTTTTGAGGTTGTGAGGAAAGTGGAACATTCATTAAGTTTTAAAATTTGTTAGATATTTTTCCCTTTTGATTGGATCATGACATCAACATCCTCAAAAGTTTTTGTCTTTTAGTTTGTTTTTAAGCCAATGAGAGGGATTGTAGGCTATTTGGACCAATGAGGGTTATTTTATTGATGAAGGATTAGTGAAAATTAAACCAAATGTAGTTGAGACTCCATGAAAGATGGTTATGTCTCATTTATTGAATTTTGTTTGCTTGCTTCTCCTCTCTCTCTTCCTCTTTTCTCATATATCTCCCATTTCTCCCCCATTTGTAAAAGCCATTCTCATTTTACAAGGTAAAACCTTTTCAAATTTTGTAATAAATAACTTTAGAAGAAATAAATATCATTTTTCACATGTCTCTTACCTCTAAATTATGTATAGTAAGCTTGTGCATGATGGCTTTGTGAAGAAGTATTCTTCCATGTCCATTCTCCTTCTTTCTTGACTTTTTTTGTGTTTTAAAGTTAGTTGCAGGTCTAAAATTGAGCTCTTTTTTCCATTAATGGAAAATTTGTATGAATTTTAGAATTCCTCTTTATTTCATGTATTATTTGGTGAGCCTAGTTTAAGAAATACTTATGAAAATTAGCTAGTTTGTGTGAACACAAATTGTCTTATGGTGAGTTAGTATTTATTTCAAGATTATGTGAGTGTAAATTAATTTGGTGTATCACCATGTTAGTGTTCTTATTCATCCTATACTCCCTTTATATACCTTTTCCAAGTATAAGTACTAGTTTAGGTGATCTACCAAGAGGAAGTCAACCTTCTTCGGAGGTTCAACCTCACTACAGGATACCCACAACTTGAGGTTGTTCCCATATTGTAGCTGGGAGTGAGACATCCAAAAAACATATCCCACAAGAGTGAAATTCTATGATACAATAGTTTATATCATGCCTAGTGGGACCACTTTAAAGTAATATTGGTCAATTTTAACGCTAGTTTGATCGATTTTCAGTGGTTATAGCTTTCATCTTTCAGTATTTGGTAACTATAAATAACACTAAACATTCTAGTGGTAGAATAGTACCTATCTTTCATGCCAAAGGTGATTAAAAGATCAAATTATAGAGGTATTCCTTTTAAATTTATTGAATTACCTTTAAAGTCAATAAAAAGGTTAAGATTTTCTAACACTCATCCCTACAAAGGAAGCTTTCCTCCTAAACTAGTTTCTGAGTTTACCTCTTCAACATCTTTGTTGGGTCCTTTTACTACCATGACTGCCCCAAGAACTTTGCCTTTTGTGGCTTTCGATGGACAAGGTCCTTTGGATCTTAATCAATATGACCCTATTATAGTTTCAGCCCTTAAGAGTGTGCCTTAATTCATGGGAGACCAATATACAACCCCTTTTGAGCACCTCAAAGATATAACTAACTTTTTCAATATTCATGACATTAATGAAGAAAACATGGTTATCAGATTATTGGGCATCTCATTCAAGGGCAAGGCCCTAGATTGGTATAAAAACCTTACTTATAACTCCATCACATCTTGGGATCAATTAGGTGGTGCCTTGTGTAAGAGGTTTGAAGACAAAAGTGACCACTTATCAATTATTGAATGATTAACTACAATTAGGAGGGCTCCTCATGAGGTTATGCAAGATTTCAATACCATGTTTCAAAATACATGGGATAGGATTCCAATCTCTATCATTCCTACTCCTAAATATGCTTTCCTTTACTATCTAAAATCTCTCAATAGTGATATTGTAGTAATGATTCAGTCTATGAGAGGAAATACACTACCAAATACTTATGAGGTGGCAATCAGAGTACAAAATAGTCTAGTACAAGTTGAAAAGCTTACACCTAGGCCACCAATGCATGTGTTTCCTAAGATTCAACCACCTCCTATTTCTATTCCTCCCCTAGATACCATTCCACCTATACCAACACTTGTTACCATACCTACACCAAAGTAGGAGAAGGCTTTAACTATTCAATCTAGTGACTCCCAAGAACATAAGAACTTCCAAGAACTTAAGAGCATTTTTCAATCCTTGAGAAATAAATTGGTGAATGTGAAAAAGAAGAAAGCTTAGTTAAATAGACCTTATCAAGCTCCATATTAGCCTCAACAGTTTTATCAAGCAAATAGGCCACCTTACAATGGAAATTTTCCAAGGCCAATGCCAAGGACAAGGGTAACCTAACTATACTAGGTAGAACAGTTATAATCCAAATGCTACAAGTACTTCCAATACTTTGGTTCCTATTCAAAACAAAATTTCTCAATAAGGTGAGGGTACTATACCTTGGAATCAATCATTTTTTCAATCCATTATCCCAAACATCGAGTTTAATCAAGATTTCAATGATCAATAGCAGCAGGGTGTTAGCTATGGATTCAATCAAGCTCTTATGGCTCAAAATATAGAAGTGCCTATGATGAAAAAATTGGAATAACCTCAACAAGGCCAATGACCTAATGAAAGACCAAACCAATTGGGTGCTACAATGGTTATTTATGAGTAAGAATATTGTTATGCATTCAATCAACATGCTAGTTCTAGCCAAGCAAACATTCTAGTGACAACTAATACAAGGTTCAAAATAAGGAATATGGACAATAATCAAGAAGCAGTCAAGGAGTCTCGTACTCTTACTCCATTTCTATCAAAGCCAAAGGAACCTAATACTACTCCAAAATTTCCAATAACTCAGAATAATCAAAACCAAGGGAGTGCCTTTTGTACCCCAAAACTCACAAATTCAAAACACAGTTGTGCTTCTTAAAGCACAAGCAAAAGTTAGTAGTTTTCCCATAAATATTGTTGAACAAATGAAAAATTCCAACGTGAGTGTTTCAATGTGGGACATGTTTTCTATATATGGTTAAGTGGATATCCTTCAAGAAGGTTTGTCAAAGATTAATGTTTTTGAGAAGCCACCAAGCAAGGAAAACATTTTTCTCACCAATATAGCTAAAGGGCCTAATGAAGGACAATCAAACAAGGTGTTCAAACCTCTTCCCTTCTACATTTTTATAATCATTAGTGACTATGTGGTACACAACTACATGGTAAATAGTGGAATAAGTACTTTAGTGATGTTAAAGTCAATAACAAATCAACTCAGTTTGAAGTATGAGTCCCAATCTCAGGGAGTTTTACAACTTGATAGATATTTTACCAAACCATTTGGTATTATCAAAGGTCAAAACTTGACCATACATGCTTTTCCTAGTGTTTCAATGGCTCAAAATGTAGTGGTTCTATAGGTGCTACCTTGCTTTGCTCTATGCTTATTTAAAGAGTTCAAAACTAAAATTGGGTGTTACCTAGTAGTAGATTGGGACTACATGGCTTTAAAATCAAGGTATGAGACCAACATGTCTATAAAAGTTGAGCCTATTACCCAATTTCATATTGAACCTTATGGTCCAAGCAGCCTAGACATCAATTGTACCTTCCTAGATGAAGATGACCACCTTGTTGGTCAAGAACTAGACCCTCATCGTGAGGGAATACCTGATATGTTCTTGGATGAGCCATGGAGTGAAAATCAACTACTTGACCCTTTAGAAGGTGTTGAATAAAGAGACATGAGAGTCTTTTTCTTGCATGAAGAAGATGAGTTCATGCCATCCCTCACTAGGTCACAAGAATATATTAGGGTTTGTGGAAATTGTTCTTTGATGGCTCAAGGACTAAACATGGAGTAGGTGTAGGTGTGATGTTGATATCTCCCTCCAATGACAAGTAATTTTCATCTTACAGGTTCTAATTTAGTTGCTCTTGCAATTCAACTGAGTATGAGGGCCTTATCCATGGTCTTTAATAGGCTAGTAAGAGGGGATTCAAGCAATTACAAGTGTATGGAATAATGAGATGATAGTTCATCAAGTTAGAGGCCAAAAAACCATAAAGAACCCTTGATGAGGTCCCAAAAACATAGAGTGTGTGACATACTTGAAGAGTTTGAAGCCTTCAACATCTACGTAGTGCCAAGGGAGCAAAATCAACATGTTGATAGGTTAGAAGATATAGAAGCTCAGTTTGACATCCCAAATGAGTTAAAGAAGTCCAAAGTATAGCCACATGTCAAAGTGGTAGTAAGACCATCAATTCCTGATAATGAGGCTCATTAGCAGGTGTTCGATAATGACAAGTAGATTGCTTGTTTCCTGCAATAAGAGGTAGAGTTTTCTTCAATGAACCATGTTAAAATTCAACAACATTATGAGGATCAAATTGTTTAGCTGAGGTATAACAAACTTCCTAAAGGGTTGGTCACCCTTAAAAGTATTTTCCATGAGGGAGATCATATGAGTAAAGATAAGGCAGTGTTATCAACTAATGAAGATAACTATGAAAGAGTCCTTATCTTTAAAGACAAGCTCTTCAAGCTTGGAGAGGTAAACAATGAGGTATAAGGGCATGCTTTTATTAAACATTGTAAGGAATATTCATACATATTTGATTCAAAGTACAATGATCTGAGAGGATTTGATCCCAAGCTAGCCAAATACATAATTGAATTGGAGGACAATTCCAAGCCTATGAGGTAAAAAAAAGGCATATCAACCCAAATATTTAAGAGTTGATGAGAAAAGAATTGACCAAATTGATTGGATCTAATACCATTTTTCCCAGCAAGCACTCATGGGTAGCTAACCTGGTGGCTGTGAGAAATAATAATGGTGAGATCCGATTATGTGTTGACTTTAAAGACTTGAATGGGGTCTCTTTAAAATATATTTACCCCTTACCATCCATAAATCAACTCCTAAAAATGGTCACTGGTTTAGAATGCTTCTCTCTTTTGGATGGGTACTTAGGATATAACTAGGTACCGGTAAGAGAAGAAGACCAATACAAGACTACTTCACCACCAAGTGGGGTACATATGCTTATCAAAATATGCCTTTTGGCTTATCAAATTCTAGGTCCACTTTTCAAAGAGACATGGACATGGAGTTCAAAATTTTGATAAATCAGATGGTACTTATCTACTTGGATGACATAATAGTTTTCTCCAAGAAGGCTAGTGATCACTTAGACCACCTAAGATTTATCTTTGAAAGATGTAGAGAATATGGGATCTCATTAAATCAAAATAAGTGTGTGTTTTCTATCCATGAGGAAAAACTATTGGGATATATTATCTCAAAATAGGGACTAGCTATTGATCCTGATAGAACAGGTGCCTTTTTGGTATTTTATTTACACAAGCATAATAAGGGACTTCAGAGTTTCCTTGGGAAGATAAACTTCATGAGGAGGTTTATACCTAGTTTTTAAAGCTTAGTTAAACCCATTACTTCTATGTTGAATAAGAATCAAGTGTTCACTTGGTTAAATAAAGGTAAATCAATATTTGAGGCTATCAACAAGCCATTACCTAAGCATCTATGCTTATGAATCCTTATTTCTCAAGGGATTTCATATCATATGCTTTTGCCAATATTGATAATATATCAGCTATGCTGATGCAAAAGAATGGTGAAGGACTTGAGTAGCCAATTGCATTTTTCAGTCAAGGGCTTGAAGGGTATGATGTAAGGTATACTTTTGCAGAAAACAAAGTCCTTGCAATGGTAATAGGCCTTAAAATTTTTAGACCAATGCTCTCCAATAGAAAAATATATCTTATGGTGTCTCATCCTAGAGTGAGAGACTTATTTATTAATAAAGACTTGAATGAAAAGAGGGATGGTTGGATTAGTAGGGTCATGGAATATGATGTGGAGATCAAGGTAACTAAGCAAGTGAGAGGCAAAGGATTGTGTGAGCATATGGTTGATGACCTTCATGAAAATAAAGAGGTTGTCTTGGTGATAGAAGACAACTCATAAATAGATGCACCTCCACTACACACTAGCTGGCTCCAAGATATGATAAGGTTCTTGATAACAAGTGAGTGCCCACAAGGTATGGATAGAGTAAAGAAAAGGTAGTTTATACTTTAATCCATACCTTAAGCATTGGTTGATGACGTTTTATTTATAAAAGACTTCAATGGAGTGCTTTTAAGGTGCATAGATGATGACCAAGTGACCAATCTCTTATAATGATTCCATGATGGGCCTACAAGAGGCCATTTTACTCTAAAGACTAGATTAGAAAAAGTGATGAGAGTTGGTTATTATTGGCCCAACCTATTCAAGAATGCATATGAATGGGTGATAAAGTTTTAAAAATGTGCACTCTTCATAGGTAAACAAATATTGGCATCCCTTCCTCTCAACCCAATTCAAGTAGAGACGCCCTTTATTTAGTGGGGTTTAGATTTCATAGGAATGATCAATCCACCTTCTAGTGGAGGACACAAATGGGTACTCATTACTACTAATTACTTCACTAAGTGGGTGGAAGTAATTTATTTGAAAGAATCCATTGAGATAGTAGTGTTGGACTTCTATGATAGCATAGTAATGAGGTTTAGTGTACCAGCAATAATAATTTTAGATAATGCCTTAGCATTTATTGGTATGAAGACAAGTGAGTGGGCACTTTAGTTGGGCATCTACCTTATTACATACTCAAATTATTACCCCTAAGGAAATGGACTTGAAGAGTCAACAAATAAAAACTTGATAAGGATCATTAAGATGAATATGGAAGAGAATCAGAGAGTGTGGCACACAAAGTTAAGAATAAACTTATGGGCTAATAGAGTGACTCTCAAAATTTCCATTGGCAACTCACAATTTGTACTTATATATGGAAGGGAAGCCAAGTTGCCCATCTCTCTTGAGTTATCTACCTTGGATTTAGCTCATCAGCTTGAGTTGATGGAGAGTGAACCTATGAGCATGAGGATGACAGAGCTCTTAGAACTTGAAGAAATAAGAGACCTTGCAATGAAGACACTAGAGTCGCATCAAGCTCAAGTCAATAAAGTCTTTCAAAAGAGAGCCATACTAAGGGACTTCAAAGAGGGGGATCTAGTCCTCAAGTGGGATTCAAATAAGACTAAGCCAAGCAGCCATACCCAGTTTGATAGCTTGTGGAGTGGCCCTTAGTTGATCTATGAATGCAAACAACATAATGATTTTCAACTTTCCCAACTAGATGGTGAGGTATTACCCATCCTAGTCAATGGGATTAATTTAAGTCCTTGATATTAGAATATTTTGTAGCCATTGTCTATATTGTATATTTTGTATAGTTTTTCATATTTTCCTCTAAGTGCCTTTTACACATATTTTTAGTTGTGTGTTTCCCTTCCCTAAGTGCCTTGGGCATAGTGTCAATTTTGTTTTTTGTTGTATTGTTGCTTCAAAAGGAGGTTTTTATAAAGTAGACAACCTTGTATCAATTTCATATCAGTTGAGAAGGAAAGACTTATGACCTTCTATTCCCAATAGATTAGACAAAGCAACTAGTTTGTTACATAGCAAGCATGCAATCCCAAGAGGTCACTAGAAATGTTGGCCAAAATTGGCCTACATACAAAACTTTGCCTAGATAGATCAGGTCACTCTCTTGGACCCTTTAGTAACTTTTTACCCCCATGACTAGTCCCTTTTTGGTCTTGCCTTTATGATGTACTGTAGCATTTTAGGATATCCTAGTGTGGTGTGAGAAGCTGAGCAGAGTTATTGTTAAATGGGTGATCCAATGGTGGAAAGATAATACAAACTTCATGACCATACCACGTGTCACTTTCAATCTTTTGAAACACTTTAAACAAGCTTTAAGGTGATTTTGAGGAAAAGGCTTAGGAACATGTCTAGAACTACAAGTGAAGGATATAATAGGTTTCCATGGTGTTTGAGAATTTAGGGGCATGAAGAAGGTTTTAATATAAGTCTCAAATATTCTAATGAGTCAAAAATGAGGCCTAGAGAAGCTATTATGCCCAAAAGGCCCCCAAAAGTGCATTAGATGACTTAAGGGTCCTCAAAATAAAAATTTTAAGTGAAATAGTAAATTTTGAGGAAGTCAAATTGGTTTTGAATTCTTACCACCTAATTAAGGCATGTTTTTCCCTTTTAGACATGTTCAAGGTCATTTTAATTCATTTGGAGTGGAGGAGAAGAGTCTGGGAGCAAAGGGATGCATTTTGGAGCCATTTTGAAGCTTTAACAGAATAAGTTTTTGAAGGTTTTGATTGATGTATGGGATAAAATATCATATTTAGGAATTTTAGGTGTCCCTAATATCTTCTTATAGGCCCGTAAAATCATATTCCATTATGAAAACCAGCAGAGGTAAGGAAAACCTATTGGCTACAAACTAGGCATGAAATAGGTTATCTGCCATTAATTGAGGTTCAGGTATTTAATAAGGTTTATATAAGAAATTAGAGGTCATTTAAATCATTAAAAATCTTTCCAAATTGCTGGATTTCATAGTCAGGCTTCTATTTCTTAATGATAAGGAAAAATTGTTTTGGGCAGTTTAGGACATCTCTGTGAGAGCTTTAGGTTTTCACTCGATATGGTCCATAGAGAGAGAGAGTTGGAACAAAATATTTTGGAAAATGATAGGTACCCTAATGGCCTTACACTTTTTGGCATTGGTGGTTTAGGTCATTTCCCCATATTTATGAACAATCACTAATAGTTTGGGGGTGTCTAAATGGCCTACTCATCCAAACAAGGTTTAGGTTTTTCCTTGTTTCTTCACCTCAAAATTTAATGAGCATGGTTTTAGGGGTGTTTTTTTAGGGTCAAATAGGACCTATTATAATTTTTTTCATCAACTAACTCCTTCCAAGAAGGTACGTATGGAATAAAACCTATTTTCCTTATTATCCTTATGAAATGGCTATTTGATCAATTTTATAGTAGAACCTGGGTTAGAGGGATAATGAAAATCTTCCTCCTTATGCCACATCAAAAAAAATCAATTGATCTTTCTCATTAATCCTCAATAGTTCATCATAGTCTTGATAGGTCAAACAATCAAGTTTCTAATTGGAGCTCCAATGGAGTTGCAAGCAAGTTTATCAACTACAAAGTTTTTCCTTCCCTATAGTGGCTTAAAAATAAAGAGGATATGATTATTTCACCTATAATATGTCATATAAATCACCATTCATCCCAAGGCTCAATATCAAAAAGATAGCATCAATGGAGTGGTAGTCAAGAAATGTACCATATAGTCAATTCCCTGTAAGTTCCATCTGTAGTCATGATGTATAAAGGCTTTGATCATGGTTCATATAAGGTAATTAAGAGTTAAAGGATTTTTTATACATTCTTATAATCATGAAAAATCATGGTTGGATCCTCCAAATATCAAAATAAGGAAAGTTGACAGTCAATGCTATATGAAAACATAGTCAAGCATGAATGTGCACCTACAAGTGCTCTCAGGAGAATGTCACATTGAAAAGGGGTGTGGAAAGTTATTTCAAACCTTTTAATTTTGTGAAATAACATTTGAACACTTTGGGAGAGTGTAATGATATATTACAAGGTTACCTTACATGTATACAGTCCATGAACACATTCACTACCTTGTTTGCAATGTCAAAGCACAACTATAGGTGCTTACAGAGCATTATGTTGAGAGTGTTGTAACTTGTTCCAAATACTTCAAGATGGGAAGGATACATTGAGAGACTTTTAGAAGGACCAAACTTCATTGAATGCCTATATTTTATGTAAATAGTCTACATTCAACTTTCACTACCTTACATGCTACTGTAAGTGCATCTACAGGGTTATACATAGGTATGAGGGTTATCATGGAGGAGTTTTATATGTTTATACATATTTATTAATTTTGGATAGTGGGAAATACTATAGCATTCATGTTTGAATCAATAGGTAAGTAGGTAGGTCCTTTGAAGTCATCTTCTAGTTAGTGACTATGTTCAGGAACAAAATCCCTAAAAGCATAAAAATAGAGCCCTAGGCCCTTTTGAAGATATCATATAACAATGTTTCATGATGCCTAGACGAGTCTTGATGCACCCATAATGTAGCCTCCACATAGGAGTATATAATTTCAAAAGAGAGAGGCTGTGTGACTGGTATAAATTAGTGTTTTGTGACCCCAAAATCATGAATTTGTTTAATGCAAATTTTAAGTGTATTCTACATAATTTTATCTCCAAGTGACCTATACACCCAAGGATGGTAATGTAAGGACATATATACATGATAGGTGATTCTATGAGGGTAATGAGGAAATTTATGGTTCAAAGTTCATAAAAAAGGATAAATATCAGGGTATTAGACCTCATCAACACCTATAACATTCTATTTGTCTTAACATAGTCAACTATAGTAGACTATGGTAGACAGTGAGCAAAAGTGTGGTGCTATGAGTGCTGGTATATCTTAGCATGAATATGAGTTAAATGAATCTAACTGATTGTCAAAAGAATTAGATACCTTAAGGGTAATAGTGAGACAATGTTTTAAAGGTCTAACCATGTAAGGACACCTACAACTAGGCCTTTTTTGAGGTAAAACACAATCAACCTACTGGTTAGGCATAGTGGAACAAGGACATAGGTTGAGGGTAAAAGTATGAATGGTAAGAAGTTTTTGAACATATTAAACACATCAACATTTAAAATGGCCATTCCAAGGCACTTTAAAATCATAAAAAAAAGCAAAGAATGAAAAAAGATTCAAAAACCCTCATGAAAGAGAATCAAATCCATGTTTGGGAGGATTGTAAGTTACAATCAGGAAGGAAAGTTAGAACAATTACTTTAAATGAATGAAACAATAATAATTAATTATGGAATGTTGTATGAATATGTTTATGATCCTATATATCCATGATTATTTAATAAATAGGGCTAAGCAAAGGAATCTCAGAGAATGCAACTCTCTTCTAATACCTTGTTTATGTATTGTGACATCCAAGAGTTTGATCTTGTAATGTTGTTTGGGAAGGTTTGTGTAAGAGAGGTCCCTTGGTTGGTGAGTAAATGTTTTTTGGAAGAGGGAAATTGAGATAAAATAATGAACCTTTTGGTCTAAGGATAAAGTTTAGAGTAAATACACATTATACACTCCCTGGGTAATAATGACCCTGTTCACAGTCACATAACAAAGGGGACATGTGTGTTCTTGGACCAAATAATGAGACAAAGGTAATAGAGTATTGATAAGATAACGAGAATTTTTTTGGAAAGTGATATTTGGAGATGGAACCCTTTGGAGTATGAATATAACTCTTAACACATGCCACAGGCTTGTGTAGTCAAGGCTATGTTTGACATAGTTAGACCTTTAGCAAAGGTGTTTGTTGATGAGGATGGGATTACATAAGAAGTTGGTAAATGTATGATCATGTTAGGAAAGTGAATAAGGCACAAACATATCATTGTGAACCCTTTAAAGTTGTTGGAAATCAAATAGAGGTATGAAACCCTTGTACAATCATCTTTTAGTGCATAAAAATACTATATTTAAGCTAAGTTGAAGCAAAAGAATAACAACCATTGTTTTTAACCTATTGATAAAGTTTAATAATGTAAAAAAAGACCTATTGGTGGTGATTTTTTCCCTTGAAACTCAATACAACTCAAGATATGGATTTATATATGCTCTCAGCCTGTGTAGGAGAAGGAAAAGCCATAGACTAGGGTTTTGAGATTTGAGAGAGTTTTAAACCTTAAAAAAATCTGAAAATTTGTAATCCTACCAATTTTTATGTGAGGAAAATTAATCAAGAGGTTTTGGGTTGATTGGAGTTTGTATAGTATGAATTTGGTGGTTGAGGGTTTAGAATAGGGATAATTAGGCCTAAATGAGGGGTGATTTTCAAAAGAAGTGTGATCTAGAAGTGGAGTCAGGATATGAAATTTGACACATACATAAAAATAGATAGAGGGTGATTATAAATATATTTACATTTGAAAATGAGTTCCTATTTTGGTCAAATAAATGGAAAAATCACAGAAAAGGCTACAAACCTTAAGAGACTATTGTGAGTCTTGAGTGTGGAATTGAAGGTTGAGGTTATTTGAGTAGTTGGGGAAGGTTAATAAAAATTTATTAAGATAATTTAAGAACATAAAATAAATAATATTTAATCCTTGAAACTTATGTCAAGAATTGGCACTTAAGACCTAAAGATTGGTTACCTAGTGGAGGCTAGTGAAGGCATAAGAAGAAGTTGTGAAGGGAATGAATTTAATGAAGTCAAGAATAAATATAAGTGACACGAAAGGTGTAAATGTAATCAATAATTTATAATAAGTGTCTAATAATAATGTATAAATTCAAAGAGGCTATCAAGCCAAAGACTAGAGGAGAAACTAGATTGTGAAGAGAAGATTAAAGACAAACCATAACAAATAGGTGAGATATTTTGACAAGGATAGAGCCAGGAATAGAGGATTTGGAGACTTATCCCATTAAATCTACATAATACATGAACATAATCAAGTTATAATACATCCAGGCATGAGTTGATGAGTTTATACTATAAACACAGTCCTTGTTTCCCTCTTTTGAAGACTTAGGTAAGGTGGTCAACTTAGAACTTCATGACATGAAAGATTCATGAAGATGATAATGAGTTTTTCAAAGGTTTTAGGTGAGGTTATAAATCAACTATTTATACATCCATAACAAAATACTATCTCATCTACAACTATCATGGAACATGGTTCACCTTTCAAGATAAGTATGTACCTAGTAGGACAATGGTTTATTTTGAAAAACTTCATGATGGTTTTGATCATCTAAGGTAAGACGTGTAATTAATTGAGGTATAATAATAATTATAGAGTCATTAAAAGATAAAATATATTGTTTTCATCTCAATTTACACCTACAACCATCCTCTTAGAGGGCTCAAACAATAGTACCAAATTAGGTTGAGTCCTGCATGAGGAAAGAGAGTCTAGAGAGAGTGGAGATCCCATTGAGTAACCAAGGTGGGAATCATGATTATATTGAAAATTAATAATGGAATTTTTTTCACCAAGGGAGGGTTGTGTTGAAATTTTGAGATGGTCAATGAGAGCAAGCCTAACATCAGAAGGGCAAAAGGTTGTTCAAGCAAAGTGCTCCATGGTGGAGTCTTGTGGTATGAAAGTTTAAAAATAACACATGGAGATGGAATGGACTATAGGATAATGATAAAGGAATTAAATAAATGAAATATAAATTTATGAACTTAATAAACATCACCTACATTATTGAGAATGCAGGCATCCATTGATTTTCCTTAAAGAGCTTATGTCACACATTGAGTTGTAAGAGGGTGAAAGTTAACCAATGAAGGGTAGAATAAATAAAGGATAATTTTGATGACATATTAAAAACACATTCACCTTGTTGTATCTCAGACCAAGTCAAAAATGGAGGAAAACTCAATTGTGAAATTTGACCAAGTAGACACATGTCACTAGCTTTCGATAAAATGGGCATATAGGCCAAAATATGCAGGATCTAATCACAAAATTTTGTGGATAGGATCATTATGATATAATATACCTATTAAAAATATTTTTTAGGTTTTTTAATAATGGGAAATATTCACCATTTTAGTATAGTCAACCTTATGTCTAATCACGATCAATATTGGAACCTGCCTTGGAATTTATCATTTTGGGGCTTTTACAGGTTGAATCAAAGCACAAAAATTTGGTAGGTATGGTATAAATGACACAAAAAATAATTACATTCCATAATAAAGGTTACATAAATAGTGTAAGTATTCATTGTTATTACACAGTCCTCTTGCAGTCAAGAAGGCAACCATTAGAGACTAGTTGAAGTTTTGTAAGTTCTTGGTGCTAAGAAGGAGTTTAGGCCTTGAAGAGGTCTTAAAAACATATAATATGATGTTGGAAATATGTTTTAATCCCATTAAACAAATTTCAATAGTTTTCACATAGGGATATGAAGTAAAAGGTAAGGAGAAAATGGTGTGTAGGTTGAAGAAGAGTTTGTGTGGTCTAAATCAAGATCCAAGGTAGTAGTATTTGAAATTTGAAATGTTTATGATAAAAAAAGGTTATATTATATGTAATTATAACCACTATGTCTATTTTAAGATATTAGATAATGTTATTTATATTATCTTGTTATTGTATGTAGATGACATGCTTGTTGTAGGGTCTAACATGCAAGACATAAATGATTTCAAAAGAAAATTAGCAAATTATTTTGCAATGAAGGATTTGGGTGATACAAAGAAAATACTTGGTTTGCGAATAATAAGAGATAGAAAAAATAGAAAATTGACATTGTCTCAAGAAGAGGACATCAAGAAGATGTTAGGTTCAATATGCAAGATGCAAAACCTGTAAGTACACCTTTGGGAGGGAACTTTAAATTAAGCAAGGAATAATGTCCTAAAATATAAGAAAAAATCAATTACATGTCTAAATTTCCATATGATTTAGAAGTTGGAAGTTTAATGTATGATATGGTTGCACAAGACTAGATATTGCTCATGCAGTGGGAGTTGTTAGAAAGTTTATGAATAATCTAGGAAATAAGCACTAGGATGTAGTCAAGTGAACTCTCAAGTACTTGAGATGGACCACTAATAGATGATTGTGTTATGAAGGTTTAGATGTTACCTTAAAAGGATATGTTGATGCAAACATGACTAGAGATTTAGATGGTAGGAGGAGCACCACAGGTTATGTTTTCACTATTGGTGATACAACAAATAGTTGGATTTTAAAATTATTAAAGATAGTTGCTTTGTCAACTACAGAGATAGAGTATGTTGCATCTACAAAAGATAGCAAGGAGATGAAATGGATGCAACATTTCATGGAAGAGTTGAGGAATAATCAAGAAGATTGTAGGTTGTATAGTGATAGCTAGAGTGTGATTCAATTAGCAAAGAATTGAACATTCCACTCAAGAACCAAACATATACAACTGAGGTATCACTTCATTTGTTAATTTTGGAGGATGCTAACAAAATAAGTCACAAAAGAGAAGCTAGAAATTTTTTCATATTCAATATGTCTTTAGGGATAATAAGGAAGATGAGAAACATGTGAGGGTAAAAGTTTAAGGAAAAATCTAAGGAAGAGTTGTAACCGTGGATTTGCAATAGTCAATTTTCAAGTGGGAGATTGTTGGATGGTGGATCTTGATCTTATTATAATCCCTGGTTCCTGATGGGGGTTGTGGGGGAGTAATGCTCCTAAATTAATTTTTTGTTTAAAATTCATTATAAAATATTGTAATTTCATAATAAATCTAGACTGTTCACTATTAAGTAACAAATCTAACAATAGAAATTATGTTTGTGCATTTTTGCCTTATATGTAACTCTCCTTTTGATATGAGGTCATTATAATTATGATGACACACTATATGTAAGTGAAAAGAAGATTATAGTGGAGGTATTATAGGATCTATCCCTTCATTTTTTTGGACTAAATAAAGAGAAGAATTGGCTGTTTCTGTGTGTACATAGCCCATATTGGGTGAACCATGTTAAATATGTCTATCTTGTGTTGTATTTTTTGCATTTTATTTCTATATTTAATTCATTTATATTTCTTTATGTTTGGTATTCCTAACAATTGGTATCAGAAATGAAGGTTTATTTGATAAATAATCTCACAATAAAAGAGGGTTTCTGGTTCAAGTGGGATCAATGGTAGGATAAGGAAAGTTTAAGGCTGAGAAGTTCAATGGCCAAAACTACCAGTTATGGAAGATGTAAATGGAGGATTATCTATATTAGAAGGATATTTTCCTACTATTGGGTAGAATAGTAAAGAACTTGATGACTTTTAAGGATGACTATTAGGAGGTTCTTGATAGAAAGGCACTAAGAACAATATGACTATGTTTGGTAGTGTCGATGGTCTTCAATATTTCAAAAAAAAGATAATAGCAGATGTGATAAATGCATTGGATAGCATGTATGAAAAACCCTCAACCTCCAACAAGGTATTTCTTATTAATCCTTTATTTAATCTCAAAATGTTAGAAGGTGGGTCTATTGCTAATCATTTAAATGAATTTAACATGCTCACAAATCAGTTAAGCTCTATAGGAGTAAATTTTTATGATGAGGTTAGGGGTATTTTGATTCTGTGCTCATTGCCAGAAAGCAAGAATGGCTTGGTCATGGCTGTGAGTAGTTTTATCTCTGGTTCAAACACTTTAAAGTTTGATGATGTTATTGGTGTTATTCTTAGTGAGGAAATGTGATGGAAAAGCACAAGTGAGACATCAGGGAATGCTTTGACTATGGAGAATAAGGGAAGACAAAAGGAAAGAGGAAAGGACCCAAGTAATCATGGTAAGTCTAAGAAGGGTAGATCCAAATCTAGAGGAACATTAATGTGTTAGATTTGTGGTAAGAAAGGACACCTGAATAAAGATTGTTGGTTTCGAAAAGGAAAACAAGGAGAAGGACAAAAAGATAAAAATCATGAAGCAAATGTAGTAGGTGATGTGTTACAAGATTAGTTAATATTTTTTTAGATAAAGTTAATGATTCTTGGGTGTTATATTTATGGGATTTATTTCATACTACACCCCAAGAGAAATATTTTTAAGACTATGTTCAAGGTGATTTTAGATAGGTTGATTTAGGTGATGGTGAACCCTATAAAATTACAGGAAAGGGTAAGATATAGATAAAATTATAGAATGGAAACAAATGGTTGTTGAAATAGGTGAGGCATGTTCTTGAGTTGAGAAGAAATCTAATTTCAGCATGGCAGTTGAGAATTGAGGGCTGCACAGTTACATTTACAAAAAATTCATAGAAGGCCACTAAAGGATCACTGGTAATAGCAAAAGAAGAGAAGGTAGGTACATTATATATATCTAATGATAATTTTGAATTTTTTATTGATTTAGTTTATATAGAAGCTGATACAAAATTATGGCACTACAGACTTGGGCACATGAATGAGAAGGGGATGCAAATTTTCCACTCAAATAATTTGTTGCTAGATTTGAATAATGTGGATTTAGAATTTTGTGAGCATTATGTATATGGAAACATAAGAGATTCATATTTATTAGAGTTGGGAAGATATAGAAGGATGAAAAATTAGAGTTTATGAATACAAATGTATGGGATCGACTCAGGTATCATTCCTTGGTGGCTCTTCTTATTATGTTACTTTTATTGATGATTGAACTAGAAAAACTTGGGCTTATTACATATGAAAAAAGTTGATGTTATTGATACTTTAAAAAAATGGAAAGCTTTGGTTGAGAATGAGACAAAAAATAAGTTGAAGTGTGTCAGATCAAAGAATAAAGGTGAATAATACAACAAGAAATTTGATAATCATTGCTTATCTCATGGGATTCCTAGAGAGAAGATGGTTCCAAGAACACCACAATAAAATAGTGTGTCAGAAAGGATGAATAGGACAATCATGAAGTGTGCAAGAAGCATGAGATTAAATGTAGGGTTTCCGTTATAAGTTTGGGCAAATTTTGTGAATACTATTATTTACTTAATAAATATGGGACCTTTAAGTTCTTTGGATGGTGGCATTCCAGAAGAAGCATGAACATGTTAAAGGGTAGATTATTCCTTCTTAAAAACTTTCTATTGTGAAACATTTGTCCATATTCATAAAGAAAATAGAAATGAGCTTGAAGCAAAATCTAAGAAATGTACTTTTATTAGATATTGAGTTAATAATTTTGGTTACCATTTATGAGATTTTGAAAATCATAAAATCATTAAGAGTAGAGATGTGATCTTTAATGAGAAGGTCATGTACAGAGATCAGTTGTAGGGAAAGAAACAAGAAAAATCAAATACAAAATATGTAGTACTTGATGAAATCATAGAAAATAAAATTCCAAAAGTGCCATAAAATTAGAATGTGCAACATCTATAACAACAAAAACAAGTACCTCAAATTATTGAAAGTGTAGTTAGAATATCTACCAGAGTAAGTAGACTCCTTGAATGATACTCTCCTTCAATTTACTATTTATTATTGCCTGATGGTGGTGAACTAGAAAGATATGAAGAAGCAATGCAGGTAGAAACTAGAAAGAAGTGGGGGCAAGGCATGAAAGAGGAGATGGACTCCTTGGTACATAAACAAACATAGGGTTTGGTTCAATTGCCTGTAGGTAAAATAATATTACAAAATAAATGGGTTTATAGGTTGAAGGAAGAAGATAGAGACAAGAAGAGGTACAAGGCTGGACTTTTTGTTAAGGAGTTTGCACAAAAGAAAGGTATTGATTTTGATGAAATATTTTCTCTAGTTGTAAAAATGAGTTTCATAAGAACTACTTTAAGTTTGGTAGCAGTAGATGATTTGCACCTTGAACAATTAGATGTGAAGATTTCTTTCCTTCATGGTGATTTGGAGGAGGAAATATATATGGAGTAGCCAATGAGATATAAAGTAAAAGGTAAGGAGAAAATGGTGTGCATAATGAAGAAGAGTTTGTATGGTCTAAATCAAGCTCTAAGGTAGTGGTATTTGAAATTTGACATGTTTATGATAGAACAAGGTTATAGTAGATGTCATTCTGACCACTCTGTCTATTTTAAGAGATTAGATAATGGTAGTTATATCATCTTATTATTGTTTGTAGATGACATACTTATTGTAGGGTCTAACAAGCATGATATAAATGATCTCAAAAGAAAATTAGAAAATTATTTTACAATAAAGGATATGGGCGCTGTAAAAGAAATCCTTGGTATGAGAATAATAAGAGGCATGAAAAATAAAAAATTCACATTATCTCAAGAAGAGTACATCAAGAAGGTGTTAGTCAAGTTCAATATGCAAGATGCAAATTTTGTAAGTACATCTTTGGGAGGGCACTTTAAATTAAGGAATAATGTCCTAAAACATAGGAAGAAATCAATTACATATCTAAAGTTACATATGATTTAGCAGTTAGAAGTTTAATATATGCTATGGTGTGTTCAAGACTAGATATTGCTCATGTAGTGGGATTTGTCATCAGGTTTATGAATAATCTAATAAATGACCACTGGGATGCAATTAAGTAGATTCTTAGGTACTTTAGAGGGACCACTGATAGATGATTATGTTATGAAGGTTCATATGTTATATTACAAGGATATGTTGATGCAAACATGGCTAAAGATTTAGATGGTAGGAGGAGCACCACATGTTATGTTTTCAGTATTGGTGATACAATAGTTAGTTGGATTTCAAAATTATAGAAGATTGTTGCTTTGTAAACTATACAGGTAGAGTATGATATAGCTATAGAAGCTAGCAAGGAGATGATATGGATGCAAAAGTTCATGGAAGAGTTGAAGCATAAGCAATAAGATTACAAGTTATACAGTGATATCCAGAGTGAAATTAATTTAGCAAAGAACTCAACATTCCACTCAAGAACCAAACATATACAACTAAGGTATCACTTCATTCATTCAATTTCAAAGGATGGTCAACTCAAATTGGAAAAGATCCATACAAGTTAGAATCCTACAGATATGCTAACAAAAATAGTCACAAAAGAGAAGTTGAAGAGTTTTTCAACTTCCATAGGTCTTCAGGGATAACAAGGAAGATGAGAAATATGTCAGGTTTATAGTTTAAAAAAAAGGTCCAAGGAAGAGTTGTAGTAGTGGAGTTGCAACAATCAGTCTCCAAGTGAGAGATTTCTAGATGGTGGATCTTGATTTTATTATAATGCCTAGTTCCCGATAGGGGGGTATGGAGGGCAACACCCCTAAAGCAAAATTTTGTTAAAAATGGATTGTAAAATATTGTAATTTCATAGTAAATATGGACTATTGACTATTAGGTTGTAGATCTAATGGTAGAAAATTATGTTTGTATATTTTTGTCCTATATGTAACCCTCATTTTGATATGAGGTCATTGTAATTATGATGACACACTATATGTGAGTGAAGTGGAGATTGTACTGGATGTATTTTAGGTTTTATCCCTTCATTTTGTTGGACTAAATAAAGAGAAGAACTAGCTATTTTTGTGTAGATGTAGCCCATATTGGGTGAACCGTATTAAATTTATGTTTATCTTGTGTTGTATTTTCTACATTTTTTTTCTATCTTTAATTCATTAATATTGCTCTATATTCAGTATTCCCAACAAATGGTACTAGAGATGAAAGTTTATTTGGTAGATAAACTCAAAGGAAAAGAGGGTTCCTGGTTTGAGTTGGAGTAATGGAAGAAGAAGGATAGTCTAAGGTTGAGAAGTTAAATGATAAAAAAAACCACTATGAAAGATGCAAATGGAGGACTATCTATATCAGAAGGATCTTTTCTACCATTGGGAAAAATAGTAAAGAAGCCGATGACTATGAAGGATGAAGTTTGAGAGGTTCTTGACAGAAAAACACTAGGAATAATATGACTATGCCTGACAACATGATGGTCTTTAATATTTCAAAAGAAAAGACAATAGAAGATGTGATAAAGGCATTAGATAGAGTGTATAAGAAACCCTCAGCCTACAATAAGGTATTTATTATGAAGAATTTATTTAATCTAGAAATGTCAGAAGGTGGGTCTATTACTGATCATTTAAATGAATTTAACACAATCATAAATTAGTTAAGCTCTGTAGGAGTAAATTTTGATGATGTAGTTAGGGATCTTTTGATTTTGTGCTCATTTCTAGAAAGATGTAATGGCTTGGTCATAGCTGTGAGAAATTTTGTCTCTGGTTCAAATACTTTAAATTTTGATGATGTTATTGGTGTTATTCTTAGTGAAGAAATGCAATGGAAAAGTGAATGTGAGACATTAGGTAACACTTTCACTATGGACAACAAGGGAAGACAAAAGGAAAGAGGAAAGGGCCCAGGTAATCATGGTAAGTCTAAAAAGGGTATATCTAAATCTAGAGGAATGTTAGTGTGTTAGATTTATGGCAAGAAAGAACACCTAAATAAATATTGTTGATTTTGAAAAGTAAAATAAGGAGATAAACAACAAGGTAAAAATTAGGAAGAAAATGTAGCAGGTGATGTGTTACAAATATGCTTTAATCCTTTCTTTAGATAATATTAATGATTCTTGGGTGTTAGATTCAGGGGATTCATTTCATGCTGCACCTGATAAGAAATATTTTCAAGACTATGTTCAAGGTGATTTTTGATAGGTTTATTTGGGTGATGGTGAACCCTATAAAATTATAGGAAAGGTTATGATACAGATAAAATTATAGAATAGAAACAAATGGTTACTGAAAGAGGTGAGGCATGTTCTTGAGTTGAGAAGAAATATAATTTTAGTAGGGTAGTTGGGAAGTGAGGGATGCACAGTTACATTTATAGAAAATTCATGGAAGGTCACTAAAAAATCACTGGTAATAGCAAAAGGAGAGAAGGTAGGTACATTATATTTATCTAATGATAATGCTGACTCTTTTATTGATTTAGCTTATATATAAGTGGATTCAAAATTATGGCACCACAGACTTAGGCACATGAGTGAGAAGGGGATGCAATTTCTCCACTCAAAGAATTTGTTGCCAGATTTAAAGAATGTGGATTTGGAATTCTATGAGCATTATGTGTACAAAAAATAGAAGAGAGTCAAATTTCTCAGAGTTAGGAAGACAAAGAAAGATAAAAAGTTAGAGTTTATGCATATAGATGTATGGAGACTAGCTCAGGTATCATCCCTTGGTGGTTCTTATTATGTTACTTTTATTGATGATGCAACTAGAAAAACTTGGGTTTATTACATATGAAAAAAAATTGATGTTTTTGATACTTTTAAGAAATAGAAAGCTTTGGTTGAGAATGAGATATGAAAAGTGTGTCAGATCAGATAATGAAGGTGAATATTGTAGTAAAGAATTTGATAATTATTGTTCATCCCATGGGATTTGTAGAGATAAATGGTTCCAAGAACACCACAACAAAATGGTGTGTCAGAAAGGATGAATAGGATAATCATAGAGCATTCAAGGAGCATAAGATTACATGTAGGATTGCCCTTACGTTTTTGGGTAGATGTTGTGGATACTGATATTTAATTAATAAGCATAGGACCTTCAAGTCCTTTGGATGGTGGCATTTTATAAAAAGAATGGATAGATAAAGAGGTAGATTATTCCTTCTAAAAGACTTTTGGTTGTGAAGCATTTGTCCATATTGATAAAGAAAATAAAACCAAGCTTGAAGAAAATTTCAAGAAATGTACTTTTATTGGATATGGAGTTAATGATTTTGGTTACTATTTATGGGATTTTGAAATCATAAAATCATTAGGAGTAGAGATGTGATATTTAATAAGAAGGTCATGTATAGAGATCAATTGAGTGAAAGAAACAAAAAAAGCCAAATACATAATATGTAGTAGTTGATGAAATCATAAGAAATGAAATTCCAAAAGTGCCAAAAAATCAGAATGTGCAACAACTACAACAACAAGTACCTCAAACTTTTGAAAGTGTAGTTAGAAGATCTACTAGAATAAGTAGACTCCTTGAATGATACTCTCCTTCACTTTACTATTTATTATTTTTTGATGGTGGTGATCCAAAAAGCTATGAAGAAGAAATGTAGGTAAAAACTAGAAAGAAGTGGGAGCAAGGTATGAAAGAGGAGATGGACTCCTTGGTACATAACCAAACATGAGATTTGGTTCAGTTGCCTATAGGTAAAAGAGCATCTTAAAATAAATGGGTTTATAAGTTAAAGTAAGAAGATGGAGATAAAAAGAGGTACAAGTCTAGACTTGTTGTAAAAGGGTTTGCATAGAAGAAAGGCATTGATTTTGATGAAACATTTTCTCCAGTTATAAAAATGACTTCCATAAGAACTATTTTAAGTTTGGTAGTAGTAAAATAATAACACCTTGAACAGTTAGATGTGAAGACTAATTTCCTTCATGGTGATTTGGAGGAGAAAATATATATGTAGCAACCACAGGGATATGAAGTAAAAGGTAAGGAGAAAATGATGTGCAAGTTGAAGAAGAGTTTATATAGTCTAAAGCAAGATCCAAGGTAGTGGTATTTGAAATTTGACATATTTATGACATAAAAAAGTTATAGAAGATGCCATTCTGATCACTATGTCTATTTTAAGAGATTAGATAATAGCAATTATATTATCTTGTTATTGTATGTAGATGACATGTTTGTTGCAAGGTCTAACATGCAGGATATAAATGATCTCAAAATAAAATTAGAAAATTCTTTTTTAATGAAGGATTTGAATGCTACAAATCAAATCCTTGGTATGAGAATAATAAGAGATAGGAAAAATAGAACATTGACATTTTCTCAAGAAGAGTACATCAAGAAGGTGTTAGTCAGGTTCAATATGCAAGATGCAAAACCTGTAAGTACACATTTGGGAGGGAACTTAAAATTAAGCAAGGAAGAATGTCCTAAAGCATAGAAAGAAATAAATTACATGTCTAAAGTTATATATGATTCAATAGTTGGAAGTTTAATGTATGCTATGGTGTGCACAAGACCCAATATTTCTCATGTAGTGGGAGTTGTCAACAAGTTTATGAATAATATAGGAATGAGCATTGGGATATAGTCAAGTGGATTGCTAGGTACTTGAGAGGGACCACTAATAGATGATTATGTTATGAAGGTTTATATGTTACCTTACAAGGATATATTGATACAAACATGGGTAGAGATTTAGATGGCAGGAGGAGCACCACATGTTATGTTTTCACTATTGGTGATACAACAGTTAGTTGGATTTCAAAATTATAGAAGATAGTTTCTTTGTCAATATAGAGGAAGAGTATGTTGTATCTACAGAAGCTAGCAAGGAGATGATATGGATACAACAATCCATGGAATATTTGAGGCATAAGAAGGAAAATTAAAAGATCTACAGTGATAGCTAGAGTGTAATTCATTTAGCAAAGAACTCAACATTCCACTCAAGAACCAAACATATACAACATATGTATTGCTTCATTCATTCAATTTTGGAGGATGGTCAATTGAAGTTGGAAAGATCCATAAAAGTTAGAATATTATAGATATGCTAACAAAAATAGTCACAAATGAGAATCTGGAGAGTTTTTTAGCTTCAATAGGTCTTCAAGGATAACAAGGAAGATGAGAAACATGTTAGGGTCAAAGTTTAAAAAAAAATCCAAGGAAGAGTTGTAGTAATGAAGTTACAACATTCAGTCTCTAAGTGGTATATTTTTGGATGGTGAAGCTTGATTTTATTATAATGCCCGGTTCTCGATAGGGGGGTGTGGGAGGAAACACCCCTAAAGAAATTTTTTGTTAAAAATGCATTGTAAAATATTATAATTTCATAATAAATTTGAACCATTCACTATTATGTTGTATATCTAATGGTAGAAATTTTGTTTGTGCATTTTTTACCTATATATAACCCTCCTTTGATGTGAGGTAATTGTAATCACAACAACATGTTGTATGTGAGTGAAGAGGAGATTCTAATGGATGTATTGCAAGTTTTATCCCTTTATTTTGTTGGATTGATTAAAGAGAAGAAATGGTTTCTTTTGTGTAGATGTAGCCCATATTAGGTGAACCAAGTTAAATATGTGTCTATATTATATTGTATTTTTTTCATTTTATTTTGATCTTTAATTCATTAATATTTCTTTATTTTCAGTATTCTTAACATAGGCAAGCTTTAAACCCCATAGGCAGTCTCAAAGGCATAAAGAGAAAAGTTAGTTTTTGATCATTTGAGAAGGTGTTATGAGATGTTTCAGGTGTAATGAATATGTTTTCATGAAAAAGAGGTCATTGGAAAATTCAATTTGGTCCTTTGGAGGAATCCAAGCTTTTTAGGCCTAAGACACCCAATTTTAGTGCCTTTTTAGATGCTTGTTTCTTTCATACCATGAATAGTTGGGACAAGTGTTTCTAGTATTTTTTGAGTACTAATATGTAATTTAAATTAATTATGGATTGAGGTTGGTTAAAGGATTTAGTTTTATAAACAATCATTAAGAATATAAGCATGTCCAGAATGCTTGTAAACCCTACATGCAATCATCTTTGCATGTGTATATCTTAATACCTTATGCATGGGATCCCAATATTTTTAAGGATGTTTAATGGGTATATGTAATATAGATAAATGAAAATAAGTGGTGGAATAAAGTTCCAAATTTTATGAACAATTGTCTTGAAGGTGAGCTTATCTAAGTTACCAAAGGAGCTTTTTGACCAGTTTTGTGTTTTTGGACTCATAGGTCCATAAAAAGGCCTCTAATTTCTTGTAAATAACCTATAATGTGTAGAGGAGTTACTCCATCTCCTGACCAACCTATTTTCCAAAAGAATCTGACATGTTTGGGTGCCTAGGAGGCCTAAAATGGATTAAACATGCTTACTTTTGTAGGTCTTCAAAGAGGGAAATGGTATAAATACATGTAAAAGGTATAATATGACCTAAATAATATTTTTATGGCACTTGGATATCTTCACTAGGGTTTATATGGTGCCTTACTGAGCTAAAGGGTAAAAAACCTAGTTTTTTGACATTTTGTGCATTGTTGTAGGTGTAATGGTGATTTACACCATTATTGCAGGTATTGAAGGTTTTCCAAACCTTAATTTTCTTCCTCCTATTCTTTCCATGGATGTTTGGAAGTCTTATACAAGTCTAGAAGTGGTCTTTAGGGTGACAAATGGCTTTGAGAGTAAGTTTTAAGGTAGTTAGTTGAAGGTGGCTCAAGTTTATGGCCTCCATCAATGGGGTCTATGAGAGTTTCAGATTTCATGGAGTTTATTTTAAGTTGGAGGAGAAAATTTAAGTTTAAAATATAATATAGCCTCAAAAAACAAACACAAAAATTTAACCTCCATGATCAGTTAACCAAAAAATGGTAAGTCAACTAGCTTTCGCCTAACATCTTCTAAAAGACCAAGTGGAAGGGGGGGCATAAAATTCCATGGGAGAGAAGTTTGGAGGTTGGGAAATAAGTGGAGAATTCATTGAGTTTGAAAAGTCTTTGGAGACTTTTCCCTTTTGAGTGGATCATGACATCATCATCCTCAAAAGTTTCTATCTTTTAGTGTGTTTCTAAGCCAATGAGAGGGCTTGAAGGATATTTGGACTAATGAGGATTATTTTGTTGAAGGATTAGTGATAATTAACCCAAATGTGGTTGAGACTCCATGAAAGGTGGATGTGTATCATTTATTGAATTCTATTTGCTTGCTTCTCCTCTCTCTTCCCCTTTTCTCTTATATCTCCCATTTCTTCCCCAGTTGTAAAATATATTCTCATTTGACATGGAAAAACCCTATCAAAATTTGTAATAAATACCTTTTTAAGCAATAAAGATCATTTTTCACCTATCTCTTGCCTCTAAATTGTGTATAGCAAGCTTGTGCATGATGGCTTTGTGAAGAAGTGTTCTTCCATGTCCATTTTCCTCCTTTCTTGGCTCTTTTTAGGTGTTTTAAATTTAGTTTTAGGTCTGAAATTGAGCTCTTTACAACATTAATGGATGCTTGGTGTGAATTTTATAATTCTTCTTTACTTCATGTATTATTTGGTGAGCCTAGTTTAATAAATACTTATGCAAATTAGCTAGTTTGTGAAGTTGTGTGAACAAAAATTATCTTATGCTGAGTATTCATTGTCAATTAATTTCATGTATCACATTTTTAATGTTCTTATTCATCCTATACTCCTTTTCTATCCCCTTTCCAAGTATACATATTAGTTTAGGTGATCTACCAAGAGGAAGTTGGCCTTCTCTAGAGGTTCAACCTCATTATAAGATACCCATAGCCTAAATTTTCTCCAATATTGTAGCTGGGAGTGAGAGAGACTAAAACAATCTCTCAAAGGGTGAAATTATATGCTATAATAGTAAACTCGGGCCAAATTCCTAAATAATTTATGGACTTTTCTATCAATAGGTCTATCGATATTCATAAATTATTTCTTGTAGCATACAACCTATATCATATAGCCCATAACATACTTGTAGTCATGATATGGTCACTCATACATGATATTTGTCACATACCTAATACTACATGTATGTATGTGGTCACTCATACATGAAATTTACCTATAGTCATGATAAAGTCACTCATACTAGATATCAATGTAGCTAATCACCACAGTACACGCTATTCAAAATAGAAGGAATCAAAACATAATTCAATAGTCATTATAAAAAGATATCATTCACTTATAAATAAATGTTAGATAGATGGGCTAATCCATGTATGCTTCAATTCCAATCTCATACATGTATGACCTGAACATTATAATCCAAACTCGCATAGAATAGAGTCATATTCTAGCATTCTAAACTCACATAGAACACTACCATTACCATAAATACCACCACTAATATTTAGGGTGGAGGGGAATTATTTCAAACCTTATTTTCTCAAGCTCATATCAGAATCATTCATATCACTATCTCCCTCTCCCCAAACCATATGGAGAGGGGGCTCAAGCACATAAATAGTCATTTATCATTACAATCACTCTCTCATCATTTGACATGATTTCTCATCCCCCTCTCATAGACCCTCATTATCCATCATTTTTAAAGAATCCCTCATCATCCCTCACCATCCTTTATCATCCCTAATCATTATCCCATTGAACTCATCATACCTAATGGTCCTTAATCACTCCCTCATCATCCTTAATAATTCCCTAATAATCCCTCATCACACCTCATAATACCTAATCACTCTCTCAATGGCCCTTATTATCCCTAATCACACCCTCATTGACCCACATCATCCATAATCATCCTTAATCACTACCTCATAATCCCTTATTGCCCCTAATCATCCCTAATCACTAACTCATCTACCCTCATCAACTCTCATCATCCCTAATCACCGTCTCATCAAATCTCATCATCCCTTATCATCCCTAGTCACTCCATCATCAAAATTCATTATACCTCATCATCCCTAATCCCTCCCTCTTTGGACCTCATCATCCTTTACCATCCCTAGTCACTCCCTCATCAACCTTTATTGTCCATAATTATCCCTAATCACTTCGTCATCAATCCTCATCATACCTCATTATCCCTAATCATCCCTAATCACTCCCACATAAACCCTCATCATCTCTAATTATCCCTAGTCATTGATTGATTATCCCTCATTGTTCTTCATCATCCTTGATTATCCATAATCACTCCCTCATCAACAATAATTGTCCCTAATCACATACTCATTTAACCTCATCATTCTTAATCATCCCTAACCACTCCCTCATCATCCCTCATTTTCCCTCATCATCCCTAATCACTCATCATTAAACCTTATGATCCCTCACCATCCCAAATCACTCCATAAATAGCCCTCATCTTCTCTTATCATCCCTAATCAGTCCCTCATTATTCCTCATCATACATATTCACTCTATCATCATCTGCCATCATTTATCATCATTGATACTTATCGCTAATCACTCACTAATCCCAATGGCATGAAATACTCTAAGCATTTATTAGAGAAATTTCCCATGTAATTATAGTTACTAATGACTCATATCTACCCCTCATAGGTCTCTTGTAACGTGCTCTAAAATTCTGCTTCATTTTCTCACTTATGGACAAAAAAATTCTCTTTAGGGGTGCTTCTAGTTTCCTAAAAATTTCAACCTTGAGGCTTGATAGAGAGTGGAGGGTATATATTTTAGAATTTATACACCCATATAAAAGATTTCACAAGATAATTCATTGATTTAACTATCAAGTCAAAAGATATGCTACACATTGACCCACTTTTGGTCCTTTAAAAGACATTTTGGCTATGCGAGAAAACAAACCACCATGTCTCACTCATTCTGAGTGGCACATAATCCTTTAGTGGGTGATAATAAGATTAACATTTGTAATTGTAAGTTTTGATGGCTCATCTCTACCCCTCATGGATTTCTTAAAATGTGTATCTAAATTTTTCTTTGTTTACTCACTTAGGGACAAGAAACTTCTCTTCAGAGATTCATTTGACTACATGAATTTTTTTTCCCCAAGGCCTAGTGAAGAGTGGAAGGTGGACATTCTAGTATTTATACACCCATATATACAATTAAATAAATATGATTCATTGATTGGGATAGCGAGTCAAAATATATGATACGAAATGACCAAATTTTGGTCTATTAAGAGACATTTGGTTGTGAGATAAAATCTTCTAAAATACTCATGTTTTATTTGAGGATTTCATTCTCTTTTTATATGATATTCACTTTATCCTTCACTCTTTTCACTTGGATAATAACCTCTTTCAATTACACTTAAGGATAAATGACAACTCCCTCTTGATTTGAGTTCTTAATTTATTCTTTCATCTAATTACAATCCTGTATGAACCATCTTAAAAATGCCTTGTGCAAGTCTATCTCTTCAACAAACTAAGTTCCCTTGTAATATGTGATTTTTTCAAGTTCTCTTTTGTTCATTAGGTTGATTAAATTTCTTCCATTTTTTAAATAAGTGCACATGTATTATTTTAAAATATTTAACACTCTATTATTGACCCTCTCATGGTGTTGGAGCTAGGGATTGACAATTCCTTCTTCACTAACAATATTTGAATGTAGTTGTATGAAATTTTAGATGATATAATCATTTAAACATATAATAATCACATATAACTAATGTGTTCATTTGGACTGCATATTTTTTTAGCTCATGTACTCTTAATAATATAGTTTAAACTTGTATGCAATGTTTAACATGGTAAATTTATTCTTAGTTGTTCAGTATGCTAATATGAGACCTATTATGTTTTTTTGTCATATTTAGACTTGTAGTATGATAATATGAGCACTTATTATAATATGGAAGTTATGACAACTCATTATTATACTTATAACATCAATAAATTTGTTTTGGGAATGAATTTATGGACTTTACTTTGTTTTTCCATTAGGATTTCTTCTATTATAGTCATATTTGGCTTCTTGTGACTAAATTTAGTCATGTTTAAATTAGTAAATAATAATTATGTTAAATAATATAATGAATTAATTTTTTTTCTAGTGTTTATTATCATATTGTGAAAGGAAGGAATAACTTAGGTATTGCATTTGTATATCTTAATAAGCTCTAGAAGGATTATATACTTGCGTATATTTTAGGAAGGCATTATGTTCTTGGTAGATATGCCTATGTTAATTTTTGTGTGTAAATGACTTCCTAAGTAAGTAAATATATGTGAGATATCTACAATTGTGAAAAATCTAATCTTATGTTATGAGTTGATATGCTAATAAATCATTACATAAATCAACAATCGTAACATAGATGTGCACAAAAAAATAAGATAAATGTTTCACGTAATTTTTATGCATCCCTCAATAATTCCCCCTCTCCTTTATCCCTTGATCTAATAATGCCTTCTATACTAATTTTCACACATGATAATTCCCCCTCTCCTTTTAAGATATGGTTCAAGTATTCAATCAGGTTTGGGTATTCAATATATGGCTTGGGTAAGATAGATATGGCTATGATTAGATGAAATTATTCAATATCAAGGTATGGCTTGGGTATTTAAATGGGTAGGGTACAATCAAGCAGGTAACTCAAGTAGGTAGGGAAATAAGGATATGTAGGTAATTCATACTCAAGTAGTTTAAAATTAGGTAAGGCATACTAAAGTAAAATAAATGCTAATAAATAAAACTACCATAAATCCAAATGACTAAAAATAATATCTAAGAAGAGTTTAATTGAGCCTTACTCAAGTGGAAGAGGAGTTTTTTAATTCATCGAGTGAGAGTTATTTGGAGTAACAAGTGAAAGATAATTATGGCAAGAAGAGTTACTTATTTGAGTGAAAGAGGATGAGTGAAGGAAGAGTTTATTTGAGCCTCATTTGAGTGAGTAATATTTAGAATTGAAATAGAATCTAATCAAGCACAAGCAAGAAGCCACTCCACCCACCATCAAGGTATTAGAGGGAGTGATTAGGGATGAGGAAGGAGTGATTAGGGATGATGAGGGAGTGATTAATGATGATAAGGGACTATGAGGGTTAATAAGGAATTGATTAAGGATGATGAGGGATGAAGAGGGAGTGATTATGGATGATGAGGGATGATGAGTAAGTGACGAGGGATGATGAGGGAGTGATTAGGGATAATGAGGGCCAATGAGGGAATGATTAGGAAAAATGAGGGATGAGGAAGAAGTGGTTAGGGATGATGAGGGACAATTAGGGATGATGACAAAGTGACTAGGGATGATGAATAATTATGGGAGACTAATTAGGGATGATGTTGGATGGTGAGGGCTAATGGGGGAGTGATTAGGGATAATGAGAGATGATGGAGTGGCTAGGGATGATGATAAATGATGAGGGTTTATGAAGGAGTGATTAGGGATGATTAGGGATGAGGAAGGAGTGATTAGGGATGATGATAGAGTGACTAAGAATGATGAGGGATGATGAAGGGAAATGAGAGAGTGATTAGGGATGATGAGGGAAAATCAAGGAAAATGAGGGTGTGAATAGGGATGATGAGGGCTGATGAGATAGTGACTAGGGATGATGAGAGATGATGAGGGTATATGAGGAAGTGATTAAGTATGATGAGGGACAATGAAGAATGATGAGTAAGTGATTAGGGATGATTAGGGTTGATGAAAGTGTGATTAGGGATAATGAGGCCCAATGAGGGAATGATTAGGGATGATAAGGGATGTTGAGAGAGTGACTAGGGATGACTAGGGATGATGAAGGTTGATGAAGGAGTTATTAAGGATGATTAGGGATGATAAGGGTTGAGGGAGTGATTAAGGATGATGAAGGATAATGGGGGCCAATGAGGGACAATGAGGGAGTGACTAGGGATGATAAAGGATGGTGAAGGATGTTGAAGGTCGATGAGGGAGTGATTAGGGATGATGAGGGGAAATGAGTGATGATTATAGAGTGATTAGGGATGATAAATATTGATGAGGGTATGACTAAAGATAATGAGAACCATCAAGGGAGTGATTAGGTATGATTAAGGGTGATGATGGATAATGAGGAAGTGATTATGGATGATTAGGGATGATGAGGGTTGATGAGGGAGTGGTTAAGGATGATGAGGGATGATGAGTAACAATGAGGGAGTGATTAGAGATGATTAAGGACAATGAGGGATGATGAGGGAGTGACTAAGGATGATGAAGACCAATAACATTGTCATTAGGGATGATGAGGAATGATGGATTTTGATGAGAGAGGGATGAGGTGTGATGAAAAATGATTAGGGAATGATTATGATGATGAATGACCATTTATGTGTTTGATCCCCATCTCTCCATATGGTTTGGGGAGAGGGAAATAGAGATATGAGTCTAAGCAAAAATAGATTTGAAATGACTCCACTCCAACCAAAATAGTAGTGGTAGTGGTAGTGTCTTATGTGAGTTTGTAATGATAGAATATGAATCTATCCTATGTGAGTCTAGAATAAAGAAATTAGGTCATATATGTGTGAAATTGAAAGTGAAACATGCATGGATTGACCCATCTATCTGACATTTATTTTGGAGTGAACAATATATTTTTAGGATGAATATTGAATGGTGTTTCAATTCCTTATATTTAAAATGGAGTGTATTAGGGTGATTATCTACATTCATGTCATATATAAGTGACTGCATACGTACATGTAGTATTATGTGTGCAATAGATGTCATGTATGAGTGATTTTATCTTGAATAAAAGTATGATATAATCAAGTAATTTATGCATATAAATAGACCTATTGATTAAAAATCCAACAAATTATTTAGAAATTTGGATCAAATTTTCCTTTAAGTATTTTTATCAATCATCCCTAGTCACTCCATTCTCTATATAGGTGAGAATGCCTCCTCTCCTTTCAAGATATGGCTCAGTCAATTCCCCCTATCCTTTATATATATAGTTGATAATGCCACCTAAATAGATAAAACCATATAGATATGGTCAATGCCCACATCGATAGACCCATATAGATATAGTCAATGCTCTCTCTCCTTTTATCAATGATTTTAGCCAGTATTTTATGCATATCGATAGACCCATTAATTGAAATCACACAAATTATTTAGGAATTAGGCTTAAATCCATATTCAAGCCTATTACTCGATCATCCCTAGTCATTTATTTCTATATATAGGTGAGAATTACTTCTCTCCTTTCAAGATATGGCTCGGTCAATGCCCCCTCTCCTTTTTCTATAGAGGTGATAATGCCCTCTCTCCTACTTTTCAATCATCCCTTGATAATTCCCCCTCTCCTTTATCCATTGATCCGATAATGCACCCTCTACTTATTTTAAAGCATAATAATTCTCCCTCTCATTTCAATATATAGCCCAAGTATTCAATCAAGTATTAGGTATTTAAGATATGGCTCAGGTAAGATAGATGTGGTCAGGATTAGATATGAGTATTCAAGATTAGGATATGGCGCGGGTATTCAAATAGGCAGGGCATACTCAAGTTGATAACTCAATTAGGTAGGGCATGAAGGATAGGTTGGTAGGGTATAGTCGATATCAATATATAGCTTGGGTATTTAGGTAGGGCATAGTCAATATCAAGATGTCTCATGTAGTCAATTGGATAGGGCATACTCAAGCATGTAAAGTAGGTATGATATACTCAATGGTATATATAATTAATTCTAGAGTTGTAGGAGTTACTATTTAGAAGTTAGTTTTTTAAAATCTATTCTAGTTAATAATTAAAAACTTCACATCTCATTTTATCTTCCAATCCTTAAATTCTAAAAACTAAGTATTGACTAGAATATATTTTAAAAAACTAACTTCTAAATAGTAACTCCTACAACTCTAGAATTAATTTCAAAATATGCATAGTGGCCCTAATTTTTTATATTTAGTAAAATATAAGAATATAAAATTTAAATTAAATTAAATGTAAACTTATAATTATTAAATTAAATGGCCCCAAATATATTTATTTTACTAAATATTTTGTATACACCCTTTGTAATGCATAAGGTGTACACCATTTAACATAGGGTGTGTAACTTATGATTCATTTTTTAATTCCCTCCAAAATAGTGTGTTCTAAAGGGCATAAAACATTTACTAAATGGCGTAGGCCCTTTCAGTAAGTCTTTATTTTGAATTTTTTTCTTTCCTTCCAAAAGTGATTTGGGTTTAGGCTTGGGGAGGCCTGAACCTAACCTAAAACCAGTCATGGATCAATCCACATGATTTTTAGGAAATTTAGGAGTCTTTTCATATTTGTCAACATATATGATCAGACATCATTTATTATTTAAAAAAAAAATTATATGGGTTTGTAGAGGGGAAGGCATAGTTTTTTAATATATTTTTTCAATGGTAAACCATTTTTTTGAATTATTGCTTAATTTATACACAACATACCTCATTATGGACTATATACATATCATTACAAATACATTTATAACTTTTTGAATATTAATTGAAAGTTTATAAAACTTATACCTAACCAATCTAGCATCTTTGGGTATGCTTTAAAAAAATGATTTTCATGAAGTAAAAGTAAAAAAGTTGTGTTTTTACACTTGCAGTTTTAATTTTCTAGCTATCTTAACTTGTAAAATATTATATATATATATATTAAATATTTGATAAAAAAATATCCTAACCAATATTTAACATTTCATCTATTCAAATATGAAATTTCATATAAAAATTCATTTGTTTAGTCAAAAAAAGTATGTCCAGACAGATACAACCTCCTTATCTTTTCACCAAAAAATGTCAAAACATTGTCATAAATTCATCAATTTCACACATTTTTATCATATGGGTATTGAAAAAAAGTATATATTTATAAAGTACATTCATAATTCTACAATTTATATTTTTACGTTATTGTCAAATTCATTTTCCAAGTGCCTATAAAAATATCTCCAAATTCAACTATTATTTTTTTAGAAGAAAAAAGTGTGGATTTAAGCCCTCCATTTGTCCATCATTATCCTACATCTACCCATTTATAATTTGGAACTTTAAATAAAGTCCAAGAGATTAAATATTAGATATAGACTGACTTAAAAATTGTAAAAGGTGGGGACCCTTGACTCATTTAAACATTCATCTAATTAAATTATTTAACTATGAATACTATAAATAATCAATAAATTTTAACATTAAAATAATTTAAACCTCTTTTAATAGTAATAATCCATATATAGCATTTATCCATAAAAGATCAAAATTAAACATAATAAACTGCATTATATTAATTTAATTGTTTCAAAATAAAAGAAAGTTTCACTACTGCTATGCACATCTAACATATCATCATCAAAAATGCACATATCCAAAAAAAATCAAACTATAAAGGATCCAAAACATAAATGTACCAATATATGAGAACGTAAAAAACAAAGTCAAAATAATAAACATGTCAATCAAAGTCACTACTAGAAACCAAATCAATGAATGGAGTTCCCTTATCCTTCTAATATTCTATATAATCCAATGAGGAAATTGGTAACTCAATCAAATTAGTGAGTCCACAATCATCATCAAATTCTAACCTTACTTTCTTTAGCATTTGAGTCACCATGGGTTGATCATAGGGCTACTAACATGTTTGTTAAAAAGGCAGGTTTATCAAATTCAAAAAAATAAGATATATTAATCAATGCCAAAGAAGGATTTAGATCAACATGGTTAGGATTCAATCTAGGAATGAATTCAGGATGATAAACATGAGGATCATTGGAATATATTCAATGGTAATGTGCATTCATTGAGAAGTTTCACTTGGAGTACCTTGTCCATAAGGACAAGATCTCTAATGGGATATTTTTGGACCTCTATGAGTATCACCATATAAAATTACCGAAGAAGATGGAATATTAATAATAATATTCTAAAATATGGGGTCAAATACATCAACATTAATTGAAACATGAGTACCATAGTGAAAAGGTCTAGAAAATGTGTTATTGGCCCTATGACCATGAAAATACCTGCCACGAGAACTAACCTATGAAGAAGTACCCTCACCTTGATATTCATTATCTCTTCCCCACACGTTCCTACCTAAAACACGTGAGTTTGGGGTCCACTCAACATACTATATTAAAATAATCTCAATATAAGAACTCAATATCAATCACATATAATATCTAAAAACTCAGATATTCAACATTGTTTCATCATTTCAAAATAATTTTGAAAACTACCAAACATATAAATATTTCCAAGTCATTTGAATATATTTTTTTCTTGCATAATAAAACAACTTTATACAACTAATCTTAGTGTAGTATTCATGTATTTGAGTCATAGTCAACATTTTATATTAAATGCAAATATTCTAGTCATCAAAATTTTGTGATTTTCAAACCAATGTTCATGTATTTTTCAATAAGGAATCTAAAAATATTAATCATAGTAGACAAAAACTTAACCACTGAAAATGTCAAGGAGATCATACTACATAATTTTGCATGTAACTTTAACCATTTGAATGCATCAATCACTGCCTAAGTTCAAACCAAAATTCTTATGCAAATCATATGAAACATAACGAACAAGTCATTATATAAAAATACAAATTCATGAGAATAATTTGTGACCAAAACTCATGCCATTGACTCTATACATGAACTCTATTTCCATTTTAAAATTGAAAGCTTTCACTATCTTTGCCAAAATGAGTAATTATTTAAACCATTGAATAAGAAACAATTAATTTTCATAAGAAAAAATCCTTCAAATCCATGATTATTTTTTAAACGTTAATAGTGCACAAATCTCTTTCAAATGAATTTCAAACAATTATCCCACAAGTCTAAAACTTATCCACAAACACCTGAGCATTTTCATGCAAGCATGAATGTATGTAAGTGCAATCTGTAAAAAATACATACAAAATATTGTACACCAAAATATTTCCAACATGCCCAAAAATATATTTTCACTTTGAAAACTTTGACATTCCTTATAACTAATAGTTATATTCTACATGCAAGTATATGTAAATATCAACCTTATGGTTTACCAAAACTTTCAAAAAACTCTTAGGTTCATAGAACTAACCATTATGAAAACTAACAATGAGTCCTTATATCAAAAACCAAAAGAAATACATGAAAATGTGCCATATTTCTTATCAAACAAAAACTAAAAAGGATCCCATACAATTCTCTTCTACATAAAATTGAATGTCAAAACCCTAATCATGCAAATTATAACTGCACTCAAAAAACCACTATATGACAAATTATTGTTTGAAACTCTTCTTTGCATCAAGAAAAACCTATAATATTCATTATATTGAATGAATACATGTGAATTGAATGCATGCAAATTTATACCATAAAATATATGCATTCAAAGCCTTCAAAATTACAAAGCCATATTTTATTATAGCAAATAAAAAAACCAATTAATACTCTTTCAAAAATCTCTTTTCAAACTAGATAGAAACTGACCCAAATGAATGCATGCAAAGTAGTTAATATTATAAAATAAAATCAAATATATATTATTTAAACTTGAGATATGAGTAAACTAGCCTTTTTAAATACCAAAGTATGCAATTTATTACACAACTCTGCCAAATCTTTCAACACAACCTAGAAACCACTCTGCCAAATTTTATAAACACTGTGATATTGAAGACTCAAAAATGGATGCTCAGTATAATGACTCCTTATACATATTATTCAAAATAAGTGACAAGCAAGAAAAACAAATTAGAAACACCTTATGGAGGAAACAATGTCAACTAAAAAAATGTTGCGAAGAGTCACCCTTTTTCAAGATTTATGAAAATAAAATCCAAAATTACACTATATATGCAATATTTTGTTCACTATGCCATTTAACCATATACATGTAGGAAAATATATGTCGAGCCAAGTATTACATAAACAAATAAAAAATAAAATGTCAAACCATAATGACTGCAAATAGTTATTGAAAACCACAAATGAAATGCATACAATATCCTGTCACCTTTCTAAAATGTTATCAATTTTTCTTCAAATTATATTTTATGCAATGACTTGTTTATATATTTATTTCAAATAGAATTCATCTTTTGCACATAATCTCAACAAAAACAACCAAGCCATATCTCAACAATAAACAACTAGTGCATACCTTAACACAACTTTGAGTGCAATAAATGATAAAAAATCAATGCAATCCAATGTTCCAACTCGACCAACAATATTGTAGAGCTTGGCTTCCACCTAGAAATCTTGTCACATGGTGAGATGATCGAAACATGAAGGCATTTTATGTTTAAGTAGTTTCCATAACCACTTAATGAGACTAAGTGATGTGTCCACCAATTTAGTGGATGATCAATTTTACTAAAAACCAAATTTTTTGCCAAACTAAATACTCAGGTTACCAAACACTTAGTGACACATTTAGGGTTTTAACAACTTTTTTTTCCATGATCTCCAAGCTTGAGGTGAGGATAAATGATTTTAAGTCCATGTTAAATCCAATTTGCTAACAAATCTATCTACTATGTTTTGAAAATAATGCCAATACAACTTGTCACTTTATGTATTAAAGCCAAAGAACACATTTATTCAATCATATCTATACCAAATGCTAATGTTTGAATAAATTCAAAGCTTAGAACTCATGAAATAAAATATCATATCATGGACAATGTTACATAAGAATAATGTTAAGAATTTATAATTAGAAAAATGTGATCAAAATCAAATCATGAACCTATCTCCTTATAGTTAACTTCATTTGAAAAACATATTATCTTGACCATTTGCAAGTATGATTCCAATAACACCAAGAACATTGTGACATAATTGTAAAATAAGAAATGAAATCGCATAACTATGTATTCCAGCTAGGAAACAAAATAACCAAATAAGCCATAAGTATGTACTATCAACTTTACTTATCATTTATAATGTGATCAATCAACAAAGACATAACCTTGTGAATGGAAATTTGAATATAATTGTTATAGAGTTTAAATGTCAAATATGCTGTGAAATCACATATCACCTTGAAACATATTACAATTAGTTTTTAACATACCAAAATATGTTGTAGCTGTAAATCCACTGTTATTGAGTAAGACTGATTTCATCAATTATAACAAACGAGACTGCATAATGTTGACTGCAAGAATCAGATGATAGTATATTAAATATACTAATTTTATAAATACAAATGATAATTAATTGATCCAAATTATGTTATGAAATACCTAACATTAATTTTATGAGTATAAAAAACATTTTAATATATTCATATTCATATACACATAGAAACAATTGCTTAAACAATTGCAAATAAGTTATCCCCAACCAACAAATTTAAATTTTATGGCAAAAGTCATCATATGGTAGGACTAATAATGTTGATACTTTCATAAAAGAGGGGGGTACTAAAAATTGGCATAACATGTCTAGGATGTACGATACATAACCTCAAGATATTCACCCATAGTGTCATGTAATGTTGGAAATAAATCAAACAATGAAGAAAACACAATATGTGAAACCTAATAGAAAGGGACTACTAATTTTAAATAATTATGTTGTACAAGAGATCTAATGGCCATCTCCATTTCTCTATTATATGATAACATGGATCCTCTTTATTTAATATTCTTCCATACCCACTTGTGCTTATACAAATAATTAAGGAGGTTAGATTTATAGAGAGGCTATTACAAGTAGCATAATACTCATTCTATACCATGGTATAATTTATGATGTTTTATACATAAGAATTATTATTACTATTAAGATAACTTTCAATAATAATACATCAATAATGTGTTCACACATGTGAAAATATTCCATAATTAGGTCCATCTTAGACCATAAATGTAAGAATGGAGGAATTACTAAACTATCCTCCCTAATATGGGTTTCAAAAATTATGCCATGCTAGGTACCTATATATAATCAACATAACTTATAAGAACTAGTGATACGAATTAGGAATCACACCCAAGAAGCAATGCAAATCAGTCTTATCCACTGAAATCCTCTCTTAATGTTGAAATGAGTGAGATGAATGGATATCCAAAGATGAAAAATTTGAAGCTAAAATTGACTACTCTAATATCAGGAAGTATAAAAAACAACTCCAAATATAAATAGGGCTAGATCCAATGATGAACACATTAATATTGGGAATCATAAAAAAATGCTCCATCTAGTTACCTATCAAAGTGGGAAAAGTATTGAAGTAGATGATTCAACAAAACTAATCTCAAAAGATAATATAATAAAATTTGGTATTTGGAGATTCTTCAATATATGGTTCCCAAAGCAAAGGCTTCTTAAAGATGAAAACAAAAAACATGATTATTAACTAATAGTTAAAACCATAAAACATTATCATGAAAGTGTTTCAAGAGATAAAATAATTTATACAAGGTAATTGAACTATTTTTAATTTGAAGATAAATCAACTACATAATTTGATAAGGTATTAACAAAAAAACCCATGCTACAATGCATGTGTATCTCAATGGTCTTGACAACAAATCCATGATTACAATCCATTTATAATATGTCAAGAAATGCCAAAAAGCTATAATATCCTTATATATGTCATTTCATTTTTCCACAATACATGAGTGACCACTATATTTCTTCACCAAGTTATAAAGGAAATGATATTGACATGCAAGATTAATATGAAAATCTAAGGTCTCAAACAAAAAATGTTTGTTAGTATTATTAGTAGTCCACCTTATAAAATATTGCAGAGTGGTCTAAATTTCACTACCTAAACACTAATTTTTTTTATAGATGTTGGAAGCCCGAAAGTCACTCCACACAAGGAGCTGGTCACATTTTCAAAGTTTTGAAAATATAAAAGAGGTGATAAACATATGCCAAGATATAATCACTCTCAACTTGTAAGTTATTATTTTCTCGAATAACTGTTTATACATCAAGGAACAAATCCTTTAACAAGTGCATAAATAAAGAAAAAATAGTGAATTCTAGACCATAATACCAAAAACTTATCCCAAAATACAAGATTTAAAAATATTTTCTAAATGAATTCAAATTTGAAAAATAATTGCATACCATTACATTCCTCTCAAAAAATTATATAGTCTAAAAAACATGGTTGCACTAAAAAGTACATTAGAATGTGAAATTTTTAGTCTAAAAGTTATGATTAATCTGGAAAATACCTTAGAATCCAAAATTCATCATAGTTTGAAGTTGGAATATTCTAAAAAAATATGATTGCATTGAAATATACCTTACCATGGTTCTCAACATCTTGATGAGAACCTATATTCATAGGTAATGGTGTAATACCTTAGAATTCAAGATTCATCACAGTTTGAAGTTGGAATGATCTAAGTAGAATATAGAGAAATATAAATAACATAAATAATAGGTTGAATCTCAATAACAAAAAATACCATATTGAAACAAAATTCAATGAGAAAGACATCCCTAGGACTAAGATATCACATGTCAAATATAGATTGTTAAAATTATTGGAGAAGGGTTGAGATTAACAACCAAAAATATCATTTTCTCTATATAAATATAATAAAAAATAAAAATCAACATAGACAAGGGGAGGGAGGGGGACAACTCAACCTGCTAGCATGTTTGAAAGCTAAAAAAAATATGGGTCTCCAAAAAAACCCTGTGGGCCCTAGGGAATTTGGGAAGGCACATGGTGATCTAGGTGGAGAGCATGGTAAACATGGTAAGCATGGGATTTAAAAAAATATATTTATGTTAGGTTGTAAGGGCTTGAGGTTGAGGACCTAGGGTACATATAGGATAAACAACACAAGAAAAACTTGGGTGTCGAAGGTTTAGGTGAGAGACATCAAATAAAGGCCTAGGACCAAGGTATAGAAATTTGGTCAAGTTGGAAGCCTAGGCGATAAGGTCTCAGTGGAGTTGGGTTCATGTTAAGTGTACATTCTGTTAAGAAGGTCAAGATCAAAAGGAGATTGGCTAACAATTGCAAAGCCCATGTTGGGTGTTGTGGAGTGCTCAAGGGAATTGATGGGGAATGCCCTTTAAATAGGGCAAGGTATGTGTTAAAAGAGGAAATCCTAACATAAAGGGTGTTGAATTGATGGGAGTTTCAAGGATTGTTGAGTGATTCAGAGGTTAAATAGACCAAGTACAAGTTTGGAAAACACTAGTGGTGTAGGTGAACAATGTAAAACTATTAATAGAGACCCAAGGTCAAAGCCCATACAGGTGGAATGTTTTTTATGGGTATCAGTGGGCACGAGCTACACAAAAACACAAAAAAAGAGAGGATTAAAGGCTTATGCTATTAGTAGCATGAACCATGTGGGTTGTAAGTTACCTGGGATGGGAGAATCTAGGTTGTAAGAAGGTGTCATATGGTTTAAAAATTATAACTCAAAAATATTTTCATACACTTGCATACAATTCCTTTTGGTTTAAACTTTAAGATATATATTTTTTCAAAAAAAAAAAATATATATTTTTTTCTCATTAAAAAATAAAATAATTAAATTAAAAAAACTAAAAACAAAAATAAAAAAAATGGTGGTTGACATGTACAAAGAGGTTGAATGGGCACATCTAGACATGATGGGCCTATGAAATTTAACATGTCTTCTTGCAATACTATTTGGCTAGCACACTTCTTTGGCCAAAAGATAGAATAATGACACATACATTATATTTCTTGACATGGGAGATGATTGTCACTTTAGAGGATGCATAGATGATATTGATACCTGTTATTAGAGGGATACATTTGACACTAAAGGGTATTAATGAGAAGTAAATATTCATGGTACTACTAATTATGGGATGGAGTATTTAAAACAAAAGAAATCTATGGCAAGTGTCAAGTTTTATGATCAAAAGTTATTAGTTTTATAAGTTAGTAAAGTGTGGCTTAGGTTGTGATGGTAAGTAGGGCATGCTTCTCATTTATGAGACACTCTTTTATTTATTAGTATTAAAATGTTATTAATATATTAGTCAATGTTAAAAGTTTAATAAGATGTTCACATGTATTCCAATATAAAAGTTAGGTTGGGTGGTTGAGTTTGGTGTAGAAAAAACTTATTCAAGATTGTATGTAAAAGGATGAAATGATCAAGCATAATAAAATAATTAAGTTTATTTGGATTTTATATAATCAACTTTTTTTCTAATAGTGGTATTAGAGCCTATAAGAAACCAGGGCTATGGAGAAGAGATGAAGTGGGTAATATTCATTAATGAAGACGTGTGGATTGTATTTGGCATGAGGAGAACGAAATAAAAAAAAAGTAAAAGATAAAAAAAAATATCTGATAAATTAATATAAGAGAAATACTAACATAATATTTAAGCTAAAAATAAAATAGGAAAAATGACATACACACAATATTACTCAGTACACAAGATTTCACTTAGGAAATACTTATGGGGAAAATATAGCTTAGTAACCTTCTCCATTATTGCATTAATTCAAATATTTTACAATACAATAACATACTTAGCCGTTATTTTTAATTGTACTTTATCTTAATGCATGTATGATATTTTTAAGTACATTGATAAGAAACTGTTAAAGTGATATTACATTACCATAGGTACCAAGACCATAATCTATATAAAATATGGACTAAAACTACCCAAAAACACACCCATAGGGTTCCAAATTATTTTTGGGTGCTGCTCTAAACCCCATTAGGGGCTACTTATCCCCTATATCCTTGAATGAAGAGCTTATGATCCTTTGTGGCCTCCGGCTTGGGGTTATCGACCCATGCTATCAAGAAGGTGGTCCCATCATTTCACATGTACAATCTAGACAAATGAATATATTTTTAAGTGTAAATCATGAAAAATATCTAGCACATTTACAACAACAAAAATTAAATATTATTTTTTTTTTAATGAAGCTTTCTTTTTTTAAAGTTATATATTAAAAGACAATTTTTATTTTTAAGAAAAAAATTGAAAATATTGTGGAATTTTTTTTATACTGTTTAACATAATAAAAAGGTGTGAATAAAATTAACATTGACATATCGATACAAAATGAAGAATACAAAGTGAAGAAGAAATTGATTTTTTTTAAAAATGATATTTTATAAGAAATCATTAAAAGTTGTGGGTCCTAGATATAATTTTGTGTAAATGTTAATGATGTATTAATGTGAAAGAAGTAAATGGAGGTAAATAAAAGTATGTGTGAAACAAGTGAATGTATTTGTGATTTTTTTGAGTTGTATAAGTTGGAATATTTTCAAAAATATAAATGTTCATCCTTATCAATTGTAAAATCAAAATTTCAATGTATATAATCGAAGAGTATATCATTTTTATTATATATGTTTTTTTTAGACTTTATAAATTTTGAAACATTTTAATTTCATTAAAAAGATTCATTTTAGTTTAGATATAATTTTGTATGAATGTTAATAATGTATGGACGCAAAAATAAATAGAGGTAAATGAACAATAACAAATATTATCACCTAATTAACATATGCGTTTAAAAACTCGAAAACAAAATCTATAAGAAACTATATGACTTTCTAACCATATAACACAAATTCAACGTAGTTATGAACCAAAACCAAGTGTCGGAATGAAAATGCAGTGGCTTCGAGGTCAGAATGAAAGTGCAGTGGTTTTGACACAAAATGTGTGTTGGGTGAGCATGGAGGATTCAGGAGCAGTTTTCTCAGGGTTGCCATATGTGAGAGCGAGTTTGAAGCCAAAAAGGCATGCATGGATCCTGAGTTCGAAGTCGATACAAGTCGCTGAGGATCGAGCTCAAACTAAGATCAGATAGGATCGAGCTGAGGTCGGATCCAGCGGGAGTAGGGTTGGATGTAATGTGACAGGGGGTTGTTAGTGTTGGGTCAAACAAAAACACGTCCAATGCAAGTGTTCTGAGCTCGAGCAGTGTCTGGTTCACTGTAAGGTAAACTTAAACGGATCCAAATATGCATGATGCAAAGTGATCAATGTAGTCTGGAGTTCTGATCCAAGACAATAAAAAACTTCACATTCAAAACCTCTAGCAAAGATGAAACCGTACAACCTATAGAAACCCTGTGGCAGGAGTGTACAGACTAATAGTATTGGCTACAAATGCCAATAAAAGGAGTTATACAACCTGCTTGTATGGCCTATATATACATAATTTTATTTTTATTATTTTTTGGTGCAAACTGTGAACATGGAAATAAAAATCTACACAAATAATGAACAAAGTGGTAAGAGAGAACAGAATGCAGGTGGATGGCAAATGATAACAAATTCATATGTGGTCTATATTGCAAATTGTTAACAATGTACAAGTGGGGTGAACAAACATAGCCACGGCTGTTGTACTTGGTCTGTACTGTAACATTATTATGTACAATCTATTTTGACGCAAGAACAATTGGATGGACGATAAAAAAACTCAGAGAGGCTTAAAAAACTTGCTCTGATACAAATGAAGTTTCACCTCTATATTGGTGAAGAGCCTAAGCTCAAAACACAGATGTGTTCTTCAATCAATCATTCATAATTTGACATTGATCAATTATATAGTTTACATATAAATAGTATTTGCATCTCCTATTAGATAGGAGGTTGTTTAGTTACTAACTACTCTTATTGCAAATCTAGGATGGTTTTTCTAACAACCAATATTCTCCCTATTATAACTCTCCTACAATCTCTATGCGAACACTAATATAAATATTTATCTCAAATACATCACACCACATGTCCACTACTCACACCAACCATACCATGTAGTTCTTCTACAGATGTGCACCCATTGTGTAAACTCTAGTATGTAATCATAGCCACTAAGTGTCATATGACCCCCTGCTTGGCAAACCACCATGCACTGATTGCTAGCTTGATTGCTTGCCATAGACCATGCCATGTGACTGGACAGACCATGTCATGTGACTGGACAGACCATTCTCAGTGTAGACTGCAAGCGATTAGCAATTAGTACCAACCCTGAGTCACCCACATGACCATGGGCTCTACTACTTAAGCCCCTAAGGCTCCCTCTAGCTCTTAAGACCCCTTTGAAGTCATTTTTGCTCTAGGAGGCATAACTTAAGATTCGAGAACCCTGGGAGGCTCCCATTATGGCTCCCTCTAGCTCTTAAGACCCCTTTGAAGTTGTTTTTGCTTTAGGAGGCATAACTTAAGATTCGAGAGGCCTAGGAGGCTCCCATTATTTATGTATTTTTTATATGCCAATGCACTGAATCTTTTTTATTCATTTTTGGCAACTTATTTTCAATGGTACAACATTTATTTCAATGAAAGCCTATTGGAGGCTCCATTTATGCACCTTCTTGGGCTCATATCTCAAGATTCATTTATAATTTTTGTGTGTGTGTGTGTGTGTTTTTTTTGAAATTGTGTATTTATTTTAGTAAAATCTTAGTTCATGCTCATATCTAAATTGTAATTTATGGAATTGCATCTTTTTCCTTCATTATTAAAATTGTAACTCGCATTGTGAACTTATAAACAATAGTGAGAGATTATTATTCTCGTTTCTATAGCCAAAATTTCACTTGTTCTATTGTAGCAAAATTTTATATTTTTGGAAACTTGGTTTGCATGCAAACATTGTAAAAATATGTTTTTATAAGTAGTTTGGAGGGGGTTTTCATCTTATGGGTATGTTTTTTCGTTTGAGTTTCATTCCAAAGCATTATTTTTTACCTTATTATAATGGCTTCGTGCCAAGACCTCCACACCCTCACAGAGGGAAATAATAACATGCGACTAGAAAATGATATGTTATTTTCATAAGTTTGTTCACTTCAAGAGGATATGGTTATGTTATTTTAATAGAATAAGAAAATTTAAAATCAAACTTCCCTATGTCTATCGCTCATTCGTAATAAACATGCCCTCATTTGCTCATTACAAGACATGATTGCACACTTGAAATGTAGGATTGACTCTATTGACATCGCTTCCATTAAACCTAGTCCATCATGTAATACATTTCATTTTCCTAAATATGGTATGTATTCAAGTGATGTGATTTTAGACTATGACCTACTAGATCCTAATTTGGAAATTGTATCTAATATACCTATTATTGCACTTATTGCAATCCCCATTTCAAATCTACTTGTATATATGTTTGGCTCATTTGAGAATCACACCACTAGTTTTGTATCTTTCATACTCTATTCCATGGGTCATCTTGGCAAAGTTATTGGTAAACACTAATAGAGCATTGTTTTCCCCATCCATCTTATTAATTAGATTGCTCACCAAGGAATTATCTATCAACTAGGGGTTTCACCTTCATTGGGACCACTTTGTGCAAGCTCAATTATATTTTTCTATTGCTCCACACTTTATGAGAACATTTAGCAACACATGAGTATTGTTGCACATTCACTTAGGCATGATAGAACTAAAATTACTTATGTTAGGCATGAGATTCTTGACACAGTTTTAGATCTAGATGTTTCCTTGAATACCCCATTTGTGCACATGGCACTGAATTGCATGCAAGCATCTTCTTCTACCACCCTTATTCATTTAGGATGGATTTAATATTTTTTTTGTAGCATCATAAGTTCTCTTTATGGGGATTGTACCATCGTGGTTCCTCCACCTTTTAATTTCATTTCCCACACAATTTTGATACTACCTAGGAGTACTCCCTTGTTTTGGAGAAAAATTGATGGCCTTTTTCAACGGATAGAAAATCTCCTTATTTGGATCTATTCTTATGTATATAGTATCTTCCTTTTAGATTTTGCTATTTTTTGAGATGTATCTTGTATTGGCACTGAACTATAAAGTGTCATTGAGGTTTGTTGTTTCAGTCATATCTACCTTCATATGTGTGTGTTTTGTCTCACACCATTTTCTCATATCAGTTACTAGGTATTTTTCCTCTCTAATCATCATTAGTGTCATCCTTAGTAACTTTTATCTATTTGGTGACCTCTTATATATTTTTGACATCTCCTTGGTGTTTGAATAGTGGATTTATCCCACTTGTATAGTTTTATTGATTTTTTCACCTATTTTTATTCTCATTTTACACAACCATGTTTGATTGTGGATTAGCCCACCTTGGAGTCTAGTGAAGCCCTCCAATTTTTAGATAAAATATCAACTTTATAATATTATTCTCTATCTCTAACAAGAGCAAGTTATATCATCCCTAATGTCTCTTAATCTACTTTTAGATATTTATGAGTTTTTTTTTGTATTTTTGACACCTCACTTAATAGTGTTACTGTTGACCATTTTGGTCCTGCAGGCCAAAAATTGCTCTCTTTTCTTTCCCTGCTATCATGTGCATCAGTGTTGGATGCGTCCACCTTACTAAAAATGCTCCATTTCCCTTTGAAATAGTCCTATTCTTATGAAAAGTTGAAAGATCTAAGACCTGTAGGTTCTCAGCTTGATATGGGGCTTATTTTGCTTTGGGCAATTGTCTTGGACAAGCCTTTTGGCAAAGGGATGGGCCAATTCAAAGAATGCAAGTCTTTTACAAAGATCCAAAGACAAAGTGCCCTTGCAGAGGGTAGTCAGGTCACAAATTGGATCATTCAAGCAGGATCTGAAGGGCAATTATGGACACAAGATGCCCTTGCAGAGGGCAGTAAACACATTCAAGAAAGTGAGCAAGGTAAAGGATTCCTTCAGACTTTGGTCCGAAGGAAATCCATGGCAAAAGGCAAAGGTCCTTCGGACAAAATGTATGAAGGAAAATACAAGGAAGGAACAAAGGCAAATTCCTTCGAACAAAAGTCCGAAGGAATTCCTTTGAAATTTTTGTTTGAAGGAATTTGTCAAAGGAAAAGACTGAAAGAAAAAGACCAAGACATGAAGGCAAGTTTTCCTTTGGGCAAAATGTCTGAAGGAATTCCTTCAGACATTTTGTCCGAAGGAATTGAGATGACCAAGGGAGCTCGAAGGAGCTTGAAGGGCAAGTGCCCTTGCAGAGGGCTCTCAGTGACAAAAAAAAGGGACCTTTTCCAAGATCTAAAGGGACACCTTCCCTTCAGGAAGGTTCAATTGCAAAAGGCCGAAGGAATACAAAAGGCCGAAGAAATTACCAAAGGGGTGATGGGCCTGAGAATGTCAACTTCAACGTAGTGAACCAGCCATTAGAGGTTCAAACATCTGGTGACATTCCCACAGTCATCAAATTCAGAACAATGAAATAGTTATTGATTCTCAAATGTCTAAATATGGGCCCACACATGGAAATGGGTTAGAAGAGAAGCCAAAAGAATTCATAAGCATGAACTCAAAGGAATTCAAAGACCTTAAGGCCAAAAGGAAAAGACCATCGAGAAATGAGCTCGAAGAGCCAAGAAATGATAGAAAATAGCCCCAAGGGCCAAAGAGCAAGAAAAAGACAAAAGCTAAGCACGTGAGTAGACAAAACAGTATAGGTGGCATATAAAGTATCGACACAAGAAGTTATTGCTACAGATGAAATAGTCTTCACCAAGTGGCCACCAAGGGGAGCATGGGCATTCAATAGAATGGCCCATTTTTTCCTCATTTTACATTAATGACCAGATAGTCGTGTGAAACCCATGCTATTGTAGTGACATTTAATACATGTTAAACACCAAAAGTCAAGACTTGTGACTGCCACAACATGGTCCCTTCATCATTTTCCTCTTTCCTAGGCAGTCAACGTAGCATGGGCCACTTATTCTAGAAGGTGCCAAAGTCTTCGTCTTCATGCTATATATTGTAACCTCTTAGTTGAGGAAGATATCTCTCATTTTGTAAGGCGAAGCCTTACCAAAATTTTACCTTTGATCAATAAGAATGTGTTTCACCTCTATCTAGCTGGTTATGTTTTTGAGTGTGTCTGTGTATCAATTCTGTGCTCTGTCATTTTTAGCTTGATGCTTTCATAGATTGACACCAACACACCTAGTGTAGCCAAAGCACCATTTCTGCAAGTTAATAGGAAGTGTTTTTATTTGACATTGTGTTTTCTACAGTGCCTTTGGTAAGTTCATTTTTTGTGTGTCTTCATTAAGCCCCTTGTTAAACCTCCCTACAATCTAGTATTTTTATCAAATAGAGTGTCTGTTCACCCCCTTCTGGTCTGAAGTGATAAAATAGATGAGTAGATCAAAATCATTTGGTGCATCACCTTTTAGATATTTTCTATTTTGGTTACATCCTTCTCCCTTTTCACCCCCCATTGTTAGCAGTAGTATTGAAAGACCTCAAAAACCATCAAAGGGAGCTAGCCCTTATCTAGATAATCTTCCCTCAGTTTTTCCAAACCCATAGTAAGAGGGGAGTCTCCATTGTGCTGTGTGGAAGAGAGAAGCTCAGCCTTTTTTCAAGGGTGCAATCCACAATCTCAAAAGTTTTGGCACGCCCAGTGGGACTAATTTTAATGATAAAAAAAGTTCTATGATTGGTGATGGTCCTGTTACAACAATAATGAACCACTAATCCAACATTAGGTGACTCCATTTTCAAAAACATCAATCTCTAGTCAGGGATCAGTTTGACACCCCATGCCTAAGGTCACCACAAGATCTTCTGCCGAGGGTGTCCCTTTCAAATTTATTTAGCTCCCATTAAAGTTAGCAAGGACACTAAGGTTTGCAAGGACTCATCCCTATACAACAAGTCATTTTCCTAGACCTGCTATAAAATATACTCAAAACCCTATTATCACCATGGCTTTACCTTTCATAGCCTTTCATGGTCAAATCCTATTAAACCTTCTGCATTATGAACTAATTCCAAAGTCAACCCTTAAGAGTGTTCCTCCCTTTAATGGAGAGGGGCCTATTACTGCTATTGAGCACATCAAAAATATTGCCAACCTCTGTAATATTCATAATGTCACTGAAGAGAACATTGCTATCAGGGTGCTGGCATTGTCTTTTAAGGGTAAGGTTCTGGATTGGTATGGGACTTTGCCTATGAATTCAGTCAACACATGGAATGAATTAGGCACTCTCTTAACAAATAGATTTGGGGAGAAGAGTGACCACCTCTCGCTTGCTGAGTAGCTAACCACCATGAAAAGAGCTCCACATGAATTCATGTAGGATTTCAATACCAAGTTTCAAAAGACCTAAGACAGAATCCCCATTTTGGTAAGGCTGACCCCAAGCTATGTTTTCCTCTATTACTTGAAAGCTTTGAACAATGACATTATTGGCATGATATAGTCAATGGGAGGATAAGTGTTGCCAACTGCCTATGAAATTTTTATAGCCGCTAAAAATTGCCTGGTGCAAGGAGGAAAGATAGCCCCTATACCTCTATGCCACTCTTTCTTGAATTGCCACCTCTAGTTCAAGCCACTACACCCACCTTAGCTCTTTTGCCTAGCATAGAAAAGCTGACTGCTACCTCGCCCACTGACCTTCATGAAGTTAAAAACTTGTTACAAAGCATGACCAACGAACTAGTGGCTCTTAAAAGGCAACATGCTCAAAACTATCAGCCAAATCAAGGTACTAATAGTTTGAGTAAGCAAGTAGACCCCCTTTTCATAATTATAATCAAGGACAAGGTCAGTTTACACAAGCCAAACCTTATCAAGGGTATAATCTAGGTGCTCTTTCATCATCCAAAGATCTTGTTCCCACTCAAACTAATCTCATACAGGAACAACCAAACTGCCCACCCCTAGGATATAGTCAAGAATAGGTTGCTTATACAAATGAGATGTTGAGTCAATATATGAATGCACAAGACAATAAGGAAGCTACCCAATTCCCAAGCTTTGAGGTGTCAGTACATCCTAGCATGGATAACAGGTAGGTTCAATCTGATTCCACTCTGATGAATCACATGGAACGTGAATTTTGTGTAGTCAACTATGTGGGCAATATGAATAACCAAGGTGATTATGTTGCAGCCAACACAAGGTCCAAAAAGAGAACTAAGGAGGAAGATCAGGCTGCTACCCAAACATCTGTAACATCTTCTTCATCACATATGAACCAAAAATTTCCAAATTATAGGCCACTAGTTACACCCTTAGCTCCTCAGCCTATGCCTCAGGCTGAAGTGCCCTTAAAGAAAATTTAGAAGGAAGCAAACCTCAAATCAATGTGGTAGACCAGATGAAGAAGCTACACATGAATATCTCTTTATGGGATTCATTAGCAATGCCAGGACAAAAAGAAATACTCCAGAAGGAGTTGCATGAGCTAAATGAACCAGCTGTCCCAACAAAAGCTGATAATGTTTTGATCATGAATGGCCACCCTTCCATAGCAAGCCAAACAAATAAAGACAAAAAGGTTCCCCCTTTATATCTATCCTTAGTCATAGGATATTTCTTGGTACACAACTACATTATTGAAGTGGGACAAGCACCTCAATAATGCCCAAATGCATAGCAGATAAACTGGGACTCAAATACAAGGAGATGACCAAGGGATTCTTGTAGCTAGATGGATCACTACCCAAGACACTAGTAGTGGTATGAGGCTTGAATCTAAATCTACAGGCCTGCATCACTTTTTTAGTTCCCTATGATGTGGTAGTGGCAGATGTTCCCCCCTACTTTGCTATCTGCTTGTCCAGGGATTTCACATCCAAAATAAACGGGTACCTAGTAGCAAATTGGTCTTACATGGTTTTTAAAACCAAATATAAGACTAAGGTTAAGATTGAAACAGAGCCAATCCATAGAGATCATCTAGAACCGTACTCACTCAAAGTGGCAAATGTCAGCTACGCCATTATTGATGAAGAAGAATTTTAATTAGATCAATCTCTGCCCTCTGCCCTTGAAGGAGTTATTGACCTACTCTTAGGTGAATGGGGACGTGACAAATTTAAACATGACCCATACAATTTTATAGAAGAGGTAGTGCTTGGAATTTATTACATGCATGAAGAAGGTACCCTAGTGCCAACTTTGATGAAAGAAAATCAAGAGAGCTCAAGTTTAAGGCAACTCTTCTTTGATTGCTCAAGAAGTAAATTGGGAGCTGGTGGTGGAGTGGTGTTAATTTCCCCCTCAAAGGAGAAATACTTCTTGACTTTTAGGTTCCAATTTTATTGCACTTGCAATGTTGCAGAATATGAGTCTCTTATCCATGGTTTGGAGTGGGCAAGGAAAAGAGGAATTAAAGAGCTGCAGGTTTTTGGGGACATTGAGTTGATCATAAATCAGGTGAGAGGCAAAAATTTGACCAAGAATTACTTGATTAAGTCTTAGAAGCACAGGGTATGGGATTTAGTGGAGAGTTTCCTTGCTTTCAATGTTATTTCCATTCCAAGAGAGCAAAATAATCAAGTAGATAGACTAGCATCAGTTGGTGCCCAATTTGACATCCCCAAGGAGATAGGCTAAGACATCAGTCTATGTCATTTAAAAGTGGAAATCAGACCATCCGTGCCTAATAACATCACCAACTGGCAGGTGTTTGACAACGATTAGAATATAGCATTCTTATTGCAAGAGGAAGCTGAGTTTGCCTCTAAGAATCAAGCCAAGCTATAACATCAGTATGGCAGCCAGATTGTTCAACTGAAAAACAACAAACTTCCCAAAGGCTTGGTCACTCTTGAAAGTATCTTCAACGAGGATGACCAATTTAAAAATGACAAACCAAGCATCATAATGAAGAAAGAGAAATATGAAAAAATTGAAATATTCAAGAATAGGCTGCTTGCACTTGGGAAGGTATGTACAGATCATGAAAGGCAAGCTTTCATCTTGTTGTGCCAAGAATTTGCTGATGTCCTTGCTTGGGAGTATAGTGACTTGAAGGGTTTTGACCCAAGTTTGGCCTAACATATCATTGAGCTGGAGGAAGTAGCCAAACCCATCAAACAAAAATAAAGGCCTGTCAACTTGAAGATTGAGCCTCTCATGTGGAAGGAACTCACCAAGCTGATTGAGTCTAGGATCATATTTCTGATCAAACACTCTTCTTGGCTAGCCAATCTAGTCCCTATTAGGAAAAAGAATGGGGAGATCAAATTATGTGTGGATTTCAGAGACCTCAATAGAGTCTCGTTGAAATATCACTATCCTCTCCCAAGTCTAGAGCATATCCTCTAAATAATGACAGGTAATGAATGTTTCTCCCTCTTGGATGGGTATTCAGGGTATAATCAGATTTTAGTACAAGACTGTGATCAATACAAGACAACCTTCACTACCAAGTGGGGAAAATTTTCTTACCAAAAAATGCCATTTGGACTATCCAATGTTGGAGCCACTTTTAAACGAGCCATGGACATGGCTTTCCAAGGCCTAATAAATAATGTTGTACTATTCTATCTTGATGATGTGATAGTATTTTCTAAGGAAGCAGGCTAACATCTGAAACACCTTAGGCAAATCTTTGAGAGGTTTAGAGAGTTTGGTATCTCTCTCAACCCAAAGAAATGTGCATTTGATATCCATGAAGGTAAACTCCTTGGCCATGTTATTTTGAAAGGGGGCTTGACCATTGATCTAGAAAGAGTTTGCGCCATCTTAGCGTTATCCTTGCCTAAGCATATGAAAGGTCTGCAAAGTTTCTTTGGTAGAATAAATTTCATTAGGAGATTTATCCCTAATTTTTTCGAGATAGTCAAGCCACTAACCTCCATGCTGAAGAAAGATGAGAAATTCATGTGGACAACACAAAGGAAGGATAGTTTGAAGGGATCGAGTAGGCTATCACCCAGGCTCCTACCTTGATCAGTCATAACTTCACCAAGGATTTAAACCTCTACACCTTCATAAATGAAGAGGTAATATCCTCTATTCTTACCCAAGTAAATGACGCAAAACTTGAACAGTTGCTTTCATTTTTTAACCAAGGTTTGAAAAGTTTTGAAATCAGGTACACATGTTGAAAAGCAAGTCCTTACAGTCATATTAAGCCTAAATAAATTTAGACATATGCTATCTAATAGCAAGGTTCATCTCATGGCGCCACATCTTAGTGTCAAAGATTTCTTGATCAGCCATGATCTAAATGAAAAGAGAGTGGGATGGATCACCAAAGTAATGGAATATGATGTGGACATCAAAACCACCAAGATAGTAAGGGGAAAAGACTTATGTGAACACCTTGATACAGACCTTAAACAATAGAAAGAGGACATTTTTCTAATCCATGATGAAGCTACATCAGAAGAACCAATAGTCATGAAGGATTGGGCATCAGACATGAAATGTTTCCTTCTTACTAGTAAGTGCTCACAGGGCTTTGATAGGACCAAGAGGAGATATTTTAGACTCCAATCTCTCCCTTATGTCTTGATTGATAGGGTGATATTTAGAAGGGATCTTTCAAGAGTACTCTTGAGGTGCATAGACCCAGGTTAGGTTGATAGGGTGCTGTTTGAGTTCCATGATAGGCCAGTTGGTGGTCACTTTGCTCCTAAGTCTACAGTTGCAAGAATTATGAGAGTTGATTACTTTTGGCCCACTTTATTTAGAGACACCCATGCCTAGGTACGAAAGTGTCAAAATTGTGCTCTCTTTCATGGGAAACAAAGATTGGTTGTAATGCCTCTATAGCCTATTCAAGTAGAATAACCATTCATGTAATGGGGCCTAGACTTCATAGGGATGCAACCCTCCTTCCAGTGCTGGCCACAAATGGGTCTTGACTGCTACAAACTACTTCATGAGATGGGTAGAAGTTGTTGCTTTGAAGGAGGCCAATGAAAGTGCAGTCTTGGACTTTTACGAAGGCCTAGTGACAAGGTTTGGAGTCCCAGCTACCATCATCTCAGACAATGCATTAGATTTTTTGGGAACCAAAACAAGTGAGTGGGCATTGGGATATGACATCTACCTTAACACTTCTTCCAACTACTACCCACAAGGGAATGGGATGGCTGAGTCCACCAACAAGAATCTAATCAAAATTATCAAAAGGACAATGGAGGAGAATCAGAGAACTTGGCGTGCCAAGTTGAAAATAACCCTATGGGAAGATAGGGTTACTCCAAAGAGGGCAGTTGGCAATTCACCATACATGCTTGTGTATGGAAGGGAAGCTAGACTTCCTATTTCACTTGAATTGCCAACTTTGGATCTTGCTTACTAGTTGCAATTGGAAGAAGGCAACAGTATGGAGGTCAGGCTATGTAAATTGATGGAACTTCAAGAGACAAGGGACCAAGCCATGGTTTCTATGACCAACCGTCAAAAATAAATGAAGAAGCACTTTAACAAGAAATCCTTATCAAAAGGGTTCTTTGAAGGTGACATCATCTTAAAATGGGATGAGGATCGAGCTAAGCCTAGAAAACACACAAAGTTTGATGCCCTATGGAGTGGTCTGTATGTCATCACTCAGTGCAAGCAACATAATGCATTCTAACTCTCCAAGTTGGATGGTGAAGAACTACATATCCCAGTTAATGGGATATATCTTAAGCACTGTCACTGAGCCTTCTCTCATCATGTATATATTTTCCTTGATTTTTCCTATTTTCCCTAAGTGCTCTTGCGCATGTTCATAGTTTTTTAGCCTTGTGTGTGTTTTGTTTACCATTTGGGGTAAAATATTCATGATTGATTCTTGGATCTCTCAAGGTTATTGTCAACCTTTCAAGCTATGTTTTGACTCCGTGCCCAATGGAATTGTAAGCCACTAGTTTTCCTAAAGCATAGCAGGCATGCTTCCCCTGAGAATCACCAAATTTATTGACCATTTTGGTCATGTAGGCCAAAAATCACTCTCTTTTCTTTCCTTGCTGTCCTGTGTGTCAGTCATGGATGCATCCACCTTACTACAAATGCTCCATTTCCCTTTGCAATAGCTTTGTTCTTATGAAAATTTGAAAGATCTAAGACCTGTAGGTTCTTGGCTTGATATGGGGCTTATTTTGCTTTGGCCAATTGCCTTAGACAAGCCTTTTGGCAAAGGGATGGGCCAGTTCAAAGAATGCAAGTCTTTTACAAAGCTCTAAAGACAAAGTGCCCTTGCGGAGGGTAGTCAGGTCACAAATTGGATCATTCAAGTAGGATCTGAAGGGCAATTCTGGACCCAAGATGCCCTTGCAGAGGGTAGTAAACACATTCAAGAAAGTGAGCAAGGCAAAAGATTCCTTCAGACTTTTGTCTGAAGAAAATCCATGGAAAAAGGCAAAGGTCCTTCGAACAAAATGTTTGAAGGAAAATACAAGGAACAAAGACAAATTCCTTCAGACAAAAGCCTGAAGGAATCCCTTTGAACTTTTTGTCTGAAGGAATTTGTCAAAGGAAAAGATTGAAAGAAAAAGACCAAGACATGAAGGCAAGTTTTCCTTCAGGCAAAATTTCTGAAGGAATTCCTTTGGCCATTTTGTTTGAAGGAATTGAGATGACCAAGGGTGCCCGAAGGAGCCTAAAGGGCAAGTACCCTTACGGAGGGCTCTCAACAACAAAACAAGGGACCTTTTCAAGTCTTCTAAGGGACACCTTCCCTTAGGGAAGGTTCAATTGCAAATGGTCGAAGGAATACAAAAGGATGAAGAAATTACCAAAGGGGTGACGGGCCTGAGAACATCAACTTCAATGTAGCGAACTAGCTGTTGGAGGTTCAAATAGTTGGTGATGTCCCTGTAGATGTCAAATTTAGAATAATGAAATAGTTGTTGATGCTCAAATGTTTAAAGATGGGCCTACACATGGAAATGGGTTAGAAGAGAAGCTGAAAAAATTCATAAGCATGAACCTGAAGGAATTCAAAGACCTTAGGGCCGAAAAGAAAAGACCACCGAGAAAGGAGCCCAAAGAGCCAAGAAATGACAAAAAATATCCCTGAGGGCCAAAGAACTAGAAAAGGACAAAATCTAAGCGTAGGAGTAGATAAAATAGTCCAGGTGGCACAAAAAGTGTCAGCACAAGAAGTTATTACTGTGGATGAAACAGTCTCCGCTAAGTGGCCACCAAGGGAGCATGGGCATTCAATAGAATAGCCCATTTTTTCCTCATTTTAAATTAATAAGTAGACAGTCATGTGAAACCCATGCTCTTGCAGTGACATTTAATATGGGTTAAGCACCAAAAGTCAAGACTTACGACTTCCACAACATGGTCCCTTCAGCAGTTTCCTCTTTCCTAGGCATTCAATGTAGCATGGGCCACTTATTTTGGAAGGTGCCAAAGTCTTCTTCATGCTATATATTGTAACCTCTTAGTTAAGGAAGATATATCTCATTTTGTAAGGTGAAGCCCTGCCAAAATTTTACCTTTGATCAATAAGAATGCGTTTTACCTCTATCTGGCTAGTTATATTTTTTAATGTGTTTGTGTATCAATTCTGTGCTTAGTCATTTTTAGCTTGATGCTTTCACAGATTAACATCAACATACCTAGTGTAGCCAAAGCACCATTTCTGTAGGTTAACAGGAAGTGCTGCATTTGGAGCACAGAGACTAAAGAGTAGTTATTTGACAATGTGTTTTCTATAGCGCCTATGGTAAGTTCATTTTGTGTGTGTCTTCATTAAGCCCCCTGTTAATGCTCCCTACAGTTTGGTCTTTCTATCAAATAGAGTGTCTGTTCACCCTGTTCTAGTCTGAAGTGATAAAATAGCTGAATAGATCAAAATCATTTGGTGCATCACCTTTTAGATATTTTCTATTTTGGTTATATCCTTCTCCCTTTTCACCCCCCCATTGTTAGTAGTAGTAGTGAAAGACCTCAGAGATGCATCAAAGGGAGCTAGCCCTTATCTAGAGATTCTTCCCTCAGTTTTGCCAAACCCACAGCAAGAGGGGAGTCTCCATTGTGCTGCGTGGAAGAGAGAAGCTCAACCTTCTTTCAAGGGTGCAATCCACAATGTCAACAGTTACCATTTGGCAGCCCAAATATATGTTGGTTATTCAGTGTTTGAGTAGTGAATTTTTACCACTCATACCTATATTTACACCCACTCCACCCATTCAACATTATGGTGTGGTATGTGAGGTTATATTTCTTTCTTTGAGTGTTTTATGTACCTTGCTTGTCCTTGTGGTGCTATATCTTAGCATCTACTTTTGGAAATTTCTTCAGTTGATGGAATTCATTTGGTGAACTCTTTTGTATTTTTGACACCTCATTTAGTAGATTGATAGTCTCCTTTTATGAATCTATTATGATGAGTGTCTTATTTAGTAATCAAGAAGTGGATTCAAATCACCTGTGTAGTTTTTAATTCTTCACCAGTAGGCCATTCACTTTCACTTTGTGCAATAGATTCATCCTATCTAGTGCACCTCTCTTTAGTGATGGATTTAACCTATTAGATACACTTTCTTTAGTGATAGATCAACCTATATAGTGTACTCTCTTTAGTGATGGACTGAACTATCCTCTTTCAACATTTTAGTGTGCTAATTATGTTTTGTACTACTTCTTGGAACATCTTGTGGCATATTTTAGCACCTCGAGTCACTTATATTATTTTTATTAATTTTTTGAGAGACCATTTCCATCATGTTGTGTCTTATTTTTTCCAATGCACTTTATTGTACATTGGTACCTCATTAGGCCTAGTTGTCAGGACTCACTTTCAAAGTATTCTTAGCCTTCTTGTTTTGTATAGGCCTCCATAAATTTCACTTAAGGGGGTGTTTTTGGATTATTCTACATGCACTAATATTAAGTTGACTTAAGTTAGATATTTATACTAAGTATGTTGAGTCACACTTATCTAGGCTTAGAAAAGGATAAGTGTGCATTTAATTTTCACATCACTTATTAATTCCACCTCTAAGTGGACCAACCACACGTACTATTTAGGTCACTATTAAGAAAATGGGATCTTGCTCTTGCACAAGCTATTTATACCCCTCATCTCACTTTATGTTTTTATTCTATCAAATAGATGATATGACCTTTTTGTATACATATTCATTATGTTCATTCAATAAAAAATGTATAGAATAATTCTTGCCTTTTTGCTTTGCAGTGTTTCAGATCTAATGAAGCGTGTTCATACTTAAGAGTGTTTCCTAGCTTTCAATTTCTAATCTTGTTCATCCCATGGTACTTAAAGATTTTGCCAAACATATTTAATATAAAAAAAATGAAATATCAAAATGTGTATTTTGATGTAGAAATTTTAAATATTTAAATTTAATTAACCAATAAATGTATGAGACATTAATCCTAATGCACATTGGTTGGCACACATTCACTAATGTAGTTACACAGCACACAAAAAATCCTACCAAATTAATTTTTTTAAAAACATCCCAATGCACTTCCAGGCATACATTTCAATGATGCACAATGCATCAATGAAAGTTCTACTAATCCTCCACTAAGCCTCTAATGCATAATTTTGGTTTGTATCAATATTTCTAATATAGATAATGTCATTGAAAGTTTTGCATTGGGATGCAAAAATAAATTCTAGGCAAAAAAATGCCCTGGTTTTGATGTTCCTATTAATATAAAAAACTTAAAATCCACTAGCATTATGATTCATTGATATATTTTGTTTATATTCTTAAATTGGGATCTATCACTTGTCCCTCTTTATTTATTACATTGGAACATGTCATTTCCCCCTCCCTTTCACGTCTTTTATTTATATTGTTTTAGATTTGGCATACTAGTATTAGGTTATGTTGAGATTTTATGATGGTATATTTTTATGAATATATATAAGTTTACAAATTTGCTTTCATAATTATTACAAATTTTTCTTTCATTCTATGTTCCACATGGCGTGTTTAATCCTTTTCTTTTAATATGAGTGATGTATAGGGACATCCATCATCTCAAAAGGATGCATATGGTTGGCTTATTTTATTTTAATTTATATATTTCAAATGGTTACAAGATATCAAGAGATTAAAAAGTTATGTCAAGTAGTTATATAGTGGTTTAATAGGTTTGTTTCTTATACTATGAAGCATATTTTACCACATTGCAAGGTTACTATGATCCAATTTTTAGAGTTTTCAGCAAATAGCTAAGCCAATTCCATGGCAGTTTCAGAAATTTTCAAATATCGAAACATGATTAACATATCACTAGGTGTAATCGTTCTTTACAAAATTTGAGTTTTTAGATTATTTCATTTGATTACATTATCATTTATTGAGACATTGATCTGTTTGTATGCATTCAAGTTTTCTTTTAGGTACACTCAAGATGTTGAAATTGAAAAAATCACACATCCTTAGTGCCAATCAAGTCATTCATGTAGATAAGTAATCTCTCTTCTCCTATTTACTTAATGTGGAGGAGTTTTTAGATAAGCAAGGAGACATGATTTTTATATTTTACAGGTTGCTAGAATTGGACTCAATAGAAAGTAATCTCTCCTCCTTTTAACTTTTAGATCACTCTCATATCTAGAACTAACTTTGAACATAACTTTCGGGTAGTGAGGCACAAAAAAATAGGATCCACTTTGTTTGATTTATTTTAATCTATATGCGCACACACATTAAAATGAGGTATTATGTAAACACCTAATTTTGGTGCAAGTCATGTAGTTGTGGTCTTTTTTTCATGATTTCATGTATTTAAATCATTGGTTAGCATTGAAATCTTATTGATGCATTTCACATCACATTGGACTCTTTGTAGACTTATTTTATCATCATTTACTCTTGAACATATTTATATTTTACATTTTTTGCCTTAGGATTCTCCAACACACCCCTACAGAATCATTGATCTTTGTTCCTTGAGTTTTAGTCACCTTAATTAGAGTTTTACATTTCGATTAAGGTCATGACCGATATCATGTGGTACAATTTTGGTCATGTTAGTTGTGGGTCTTTTGTGTCAACTTGCCATATTTCCTTGTTTCTTAATTGTTAGCTTTCTCGCTTCTATGTTGTCAGATCATGCATGAATTAGAATTCAAATGCCTATATATATATATAAAAATAAAACCTAAGCTATCAAATCATCTCACGATTGAATATAATCCTTTTCAAGGACCTTGCACATTGATCATAACTTACATTGTTTTTCCACTTTTTATCTGCTAAAGATCTGTGGTTGCATAATTGTACCAAAATAAGGCTCTTTACACAAGTGAATGAGTACATAGTGCTATTTAATAACTTGATTCTCATAGGGACAAGGGATGGCTAAAGCATACACATGAATTGCTTGATGACATGCATGAGTGTTGAATGTCAAACTGTCAACCTATTGTGAATGACATGAAAATTTATGATTGAAACACAACCTTAAATGAAAGCACCAATTTTTTATATCTTCTTAGTGTAGACTTGAGCTCAAGTGAAGGAGAAAAAATTCTAGTATATGTGCGCATCTATTTGCTTATTGGGGAGGGGTTTCTTGGCATCATCTATTGATAAAAGATTTTAGAAAGTTTTAGGTTGCAAAAATCTGCACAACCACTTTCAAAATAGGTCATCCACCTTCGATAGGACTGCCTCTATTGTAAAATCTGATTTTGGTCTTGACCATTGTCTTGCAGTGCAATTTTGGTCTTAACTACTATTATATGGTCCTTTTTTGTCGTTGTTTGTTTTTTGGATGTTCTTTTGCATTGTTCCAAAACTTGTTTTCCAACATTCTCAATCTTTGCCAAAACTTAGAGAAATATAAAACACATTTCTATAAATCCCCTTTTCAATTATCAAATTCTCTGAGTACTTGCATTCATTTCCATGTCTTTTTACATAGATAGTTTCATTTGTATCTTATTTATTATATTTATGTTAGAGTTAAGTAAGCTATTGTATTTATGTAATGTTCTTTACATTAAAAATATATATTATCTTTAATATTTCTACCGTCACAAAAAAATTATTATAACATTTGAAAGACAATGTTGAATGAATCATTGTCAAAAAAAAAAATTCATAATACATAAAACAAAATAATTATATATATATATATATAAATAGAAAAACTATCAAAATAATTATATATATATAGTAACAAAAAGCTATAATCTAATCTTTAATTATTGTCGAAGTTTCAAACTCTCTTAAAATCATCATCAGGACAAGAATAATATGGATATATTTTATTTACTTAACACACGAATTAAGAAATTATATCACATTTCCAATTATATCACAATTTCCAGTTATATGTTGTGATTTTGTCGAATCGGTTGGTCGTTTTGCACCATGCGTCATTTGACCCTTCCAAATCCATATAAATAAAGGAAACGAACAGAAAATTTAACTGATCTCCTGTGTTAAAACCCATCCTGGAAAAACTATGCGTGAAATACTGAGCGAGGATGAGTATGACGAGTTGGAAGACGAGCTGAAGGAAATCGACCCTCTCGTGGAGTGGTGGTTCGATCTACAATATCGCTTGAATGGCTTATTTGCTGACGCGTGGGAGTTGCTGCGCAGTACAGATGCGGGGGTAAATGATAGATTTCGTCACTTGGGACTTTTTCACCAGCTCAACAGTCGTCGGAATTCGTTACGTTCAGAGTTTCGACGTATAGAGCGTTACGAGGATGAGTTGAGGCATCTGGCTTCTTGGTTACGTCAAGACTTGTTTTATTTGGACCTCGCCATGGATACCATCTTGCGGGCCATCTGCGCAGAGCATAAGCGCACGGATATGTCGGCGTTAGAAGCATTAATAATTTCAGAGTATCATATTAATGTAGTCGGCGAATGCTCCATTTGCAAGGATGAGTTTCAAGTGGGAGAAGAAGCACTCAAAATGCCCTGCAACGGATTCCACATATTTCACCCCCATTGCATTCGACTGTGGTTGGTTGGGAATGATAATTGTCCCATCTGCAGAAGGAACATGTACCAGTTGCTAAGTTTAAAGCCACATTCGCCGTCGCGTTCCCGTTCGCCTCCTCCAAGTAGAGTCTGTAAGAGAAGCCATTTATTCCCAAAACAACAAATACAGGAAACCTAAATCTGAAAGACGCATCTAGTTTTTTAAAATTAAATTAGGTAGCATGAGAAATTTATCTTATATTTGCATGAATTTTTGTTATACATAATAAACATAGTGTTTCAAAAACAACATTCTAGCTAAATTCAGTAATTATGGAAGCGCACACACATGTTAAATTGTTGAAACGACGTATAAATTTGATGGCTATATGATTGCGTTATGAGAATATTAGTCACTAGAGCACATTTCTCATTTGTTGTTAGTGAATTAATTGCATAATTTTAGAATACTTCAACTTGTTTTGTGCTCTACTTGTAAATATTTGAATCAAAAGACTCCATATCTTTGTCATTGTTGATATCATCATCATCGTCTTTTCCCATGACCAGGGTTGTGTTTATGTTTCTGTTAGAAAAATCTCCACATTCTAATACCTACGAATTGCACAATGTGCCATTGAAATAGTATACATTGAGTTATTTTTTATTGAATTAGGCAACATGAACAATTTATCTTATATTTACATGAATTTTTTTATACATGCCATACATATAAATAGTGTATCAAAAATAACATTCTATCTAAACTCAATATTTATAGAATCACGTGCATGCACACACACACACATATCATCCTTAAATTGTTTTTTTATGTTAAATTGTTGAAACGACAGGGGGATTAGATGGCCATATGATTGTGTTATGAGAATATTAGTCGTTGGAGCAAATTTATCCATGGTTGTTAGTGAATTAAATTGAATAGCCGTATAAGACTTCATCTTGATGTTTTGTGCTCTCCTTGTAAATATTTGAATCAAGAGACTCCATATCTTTGTCATTATTGATATCATCATTATCATCTTTCTTGATGACCGGGTTTGTGTTTATGTTTATGTTAAAAAATTCTCCACATTCTAATGCCTAAGAATTGCACTATGTGCACTTAAAATATAGTATATATTGAGTTTTTTTAATTAATTAAGTAGCATGAGCAATTTATCTTATATTTACATGAATTTTTGTTATACGTGTCATACATAATAAACAGAGTGTATCAAAAACAACATTCTAGCTAAATTATATATATATATATATATATATATATATATATATATATATATATATATATATATATATATATCCTTAAAAAAAATTATGTTAAAGGCAAATTTTGATGGTTATATGATCATTTTATGAAAATATTAGTCGTTGCATCACATTTCTCCTTTGTTATTTGTGAATTCGATTACCTAGTTGCAGAGGATTTCAATTTGTTGTTTTGTGCTCTTCCTACAAATATTTGAATCAAAATACTCCATATCTTTATTGTTATTGTTTTCATCATTGTCATTTTTCTCCATGACTTATGTTTTAACAATAATTTTTTACTTTTAGTCATTTTTAAATAAAATGACCACTCCACACAGTGATTTGAAATGTCCTTGTGGACTCATGGTATCTATTAATCTTGGTAACTATAATCAAATTCTTAACACTATTTAACTTTAAATATTTCTCCTAGCATCAGATGCTGAAGCCATATCATGACACTTGTTTATATTTATGATATCACCATATACACAATCGGTTAACTTAGGCATCACATATTAAATGTGATTAGGTTCACATATTGAACATTTTTGTTATCTAATATATCAATTAAACTTGTGTTCACACAAACCTATGTGAAATGATCCCAAATATTGTGTTTGAAAATATCAAAATATTCTTTACAAAGTAGACCCTTGAAAATGGGCATGAGGTATTCATTAGTTGTTAAATTGTCTAATTATATCATGTTTTTATACTTGATGATTATTGGTCCAAGTTAAGTGTTATTGGCGTGTTTTTTTGACTTATAATGGTCCATGACCTTTCTCTTGATCCCTTTTAACTCTTTTATTCTCACTCCTCTAACTGCCCCCTGATTGGACCCCTTTTTTTGGAGCAAGTGTATGCTCATGGGTCATGTTCAAAGTTTCCACACACTTTAGACACTATTTTGAGTGCCCCTTTTAGTTTTAATTGCCTTCATCCATTATTCATGTACCATCATTTGAGGTTATTTAGGTGTCAATATATATAGTCTTAATTTGAATTCAATTTGTCTACAAATACACATATATTCTCATTCATTTAAGAATTTGAGGTATTTCAAGAGAATTCACTATTCATATGTATTTATTGAGTAATTACAAACATTCTAGAGAAGAACAAACATCTTTTAGAATATTCTAGAGAATAAAAAGTATTCATTGAAGCAAGGAAATTCATGTTAGAGATACAATGCCCAACACTTGTTTGCTTGGATGATGAATTACTACAATAAACACTCTTTTGAGTGGCCTCTTTTAGTTTTAATTGCCTTCATCCATTATTCATGTTTTTTTTTAAACCTTTTTGTCATTGGAGGCTATTTGGTTGTCACTATATAGGGTCTTAATTTGAATTCAATTTGTCTATAAATACATATATATTCTCATTAATTTAAGAATTTAAGGGAATTCAAGAGAATTAATTATTCATATGTATTTATTGAGTAATTAAAAACATTCTAGAGAATGACAAACATCTTTTACAATATTCTAGAGAATAACAAGTATCCATTAAACTAAGGAAGTTCATGTTGAAGATACATTTCCCAACACTTGTTTGCTTGGATGATGAATTACTACAATTATTGGTGTGATGTTTATGATGTTCTATACTATTGAGGTTCCTGACAAATATATATTTAATCTAACTATTCTATGGCCAAATGTAGGCCCTAAAACACATTTTGGTTTCTTAATTCTTTTTTATAGTACATCGCAATTAAGGCAATAATAAGAATTAATGTTTTGTAGATGATTGAAGCGAAGGTAAAATAAATTGGGTGATGTTTTTAAAGCCCAAAACCAGGGGAGCACAATCCTAAAAAAAAGTTAGGACTTATCTATATTTGTTTTCAAAGCCTCTGTATGGTCCAGACACTGTCTCTAACATTTGTGTGGTACAATTTGTATTCTCTATTCAACATATTTTTTTCGGTTAGCTTTGTCTTATTATTGGATGCACATTTTCACTATCAAATCTTGATGACTCTCATCCAATCTTGTGATATTCAAAATAAATCTTTAAATTTTGCATGTGATTCTCTTTCTTTGGCTTTGGAAACAATTAGCTAATTTAATTGATTTTTTATGCACATATTCAACCAACTTAAATATTTATGGATATTTACTGTTGGAACACATCAATATAACTATTATTACTAAAAAATAATAATATACATCAGCTACAACAATAAGGTGGCCAGTAGAAGGACACGGCCCATACTCCATGTTGGAAGAAGATTCAGTTCAAAAACAGAAAGCTCCAAAGAAGCATGACAAGATAGAGAAACCAAAATTAAACTAGAAAGAAACATCAATGCCTTTTCGAAGAATGCAAGGTAGGATTATTCCTATAAATATTTCCACCATCTATATCAAAGAGCTAAATTAGACTCAATATGTTCTTTTGCAGAAACCAAAATGGTTATTACCCCAAGATCTTCATTGTCTTTTTTGGTGCCTATATGCAATTATTATGAATCCATTACCTCTTCATCATTAGATTTGGTACTTAAAACCATAAAGGATTTAGAAGTCAACCCATTTCAAACCTTTCTTTCCAATTTCTTGAAATTCCTCTAGTTTAGGGGCTTTCCCCCCTTTCTTGCCAACTTCTTGAAAATCCTTCTTTTCAAACTTCTTTTCAACCATTGTTCTTGTACGGTAATCCCGAGCCAAATGTCAATGGACATGTCACACAAAGCACTGAAAAGGAAGACTTTCATAGTCAACAACTTGCTCAAACATGTCTCCTAAAATTTTAACCAGATCCTTTTAGAAAGAGGTTTGCTCACATCCATTTAAACATAAATATTAACATAAACAACACATTTTTTGCTATAAGTTTAATTATAATTTCACATCATTTCTCCAAGGGAGTTACCAATCTGATAAAGATTGTATTTTAACTACGAATGTATAGGGAGGTAAAATGGTCTTACCCAAATTAGAGCAACTTTTGGATCTTCTTGTCTGAAATCAAAACTAGGGTTGCATGGTATCATGAATAGCCCTGATCTACCAAAAACCATGCTTAAATACTTGAGCTTAGTTTTATTTAGATTTAATGAATAATCCTCTTGACCCATAACGAATATCCACTTCTCCTTTTATTTTTCAATGCCCTGAAACCCAAGACCACACAAATCCTGCTCACATGGTCCTTGACCCACAAACTTACAAATCAGTGCTAGTTAGGTCAAGGCAACAATTTTGATTTCCACTTCAAAATAGTAAAAGTAATAAAAGGTTTTTCCTTAGCTGTAATGATGCAACCGAATTTCATCTAAAGATCTCCATTCCTTGTACTTTTAGCGTGCGCCCATAGATCAATAATAAGTTTGGATTTTTGGCAACACCTTCGAATAAACCCTTGTAATCCATTAAATAAAAATGATAAAATCACAACCCTGCCATGATTTCTTATGTAGACTAGCAAGTGTGCCCTAGCAGGCCTATTATTTTTATTATCATGTCGTGCCCCTTCATTTCATCACGTGTGTGCCCTAGTTATTTTGTCGCCTATGTTCCCTAGTTGTTTTGTCAAAAAACATAATATTTATGGATATTTGTGTTATGATTTAATTGAAATTAATTTATTCATAATACATTTTGGTGAACCTAAATTGTCTTGTTTACAAGCTTAGGGTTAGATATTGATTCATCCTAGGTGAAATCTACATATATTTGATTTTATATGGTTCATTCTATTAGACACTCTTTGATCCAATAATCCCAAATTCCTCATGTTTCATTCAAATCCCTAGGTTAATGTTTTTGATTTTTTTCCAAACCCTAGTGTTAATTTTTTGTAACTACTAGATCTTGAGTTGAAAATTTTATTTGATGTACTTGTTATTTCACCTATTGCAATCCCCAATTTGGATCCACTTACATATGTGCTTGGCTCATTTGAGAAGCACACAACTAGTTTTGGCTTCCACATACTTCTTTCCATGGGTCATCTTGGCAGAGGTATTGGTAGACACTCACATGGCATTATTTCCCCCATCTACCCTATTGAATCTATTACTCATTAAGGCATTGGCTATCAATCAAATGTTTCACTTGCATTGGGACCACTTCATGCAGCCTCAACTCTATGTTTTATTACGTCACTCTTTGTGAGGACATTGAGCAATACATAAGTTTTGTTGCACCTTTACTTAGGCATGAGAGGCGAGACACATATTTAGTTTTAGATGTTTTCCTTCATGCCATATTTGTGCACATGGCACCAAATCACATGCAAACATCTTCTTTTACCATATATATTCATTTAGGATGGATTTCATATAAGTTTTGGTGGTGTTTGTGATAATTTTACTAGTGTGGTTTCTCCACCTATCAGTTGCATCATCTACACACTTTACATACTGCCTAGAAATGCTCCCTTGTTTTCGAGCAAATATGATGGCCTTTTTTTTATAGATAGTCAATCTCCTTGTTTGAATTTATTCAAGTGTATATAGTGTTTTTTTTTATTTTTTGGGGATGTATCTTGTAGACACTGAAATATCAAGTTCCATTGAGGTTTTATTGCTCCAGCCTTGTCTATCTTAATGTGTGTGTGCGCATGTATGCATGTTATCTTCTACCCTTTTCTTATATTAGTGGTTAGGTAATTTCTCTTTTCCATTATCATTAGTGACATCGTTGATAGCTTTTAACTATTTTTTGACCTCTTATATATTTTTGACATCTCCTTGGTGTACAAGTAGTGGCTTTAAACAACTTGTAAAGTTGTCTTGAGGTTTTTTACTTGTTTTTAATCCCATTTTGCATAGCCATGGTTGAGTGTGGATTAGCCCACCTTGGAGTTTAGTGGAACCCTTCTTTTTTGAGGAAAACTCACCTTTTTGATATCCCTATCTAATAAGAGAAAGTTATGGCATACCAAATTTCTTTGTATATACCTTTATCTATTTGTGATATATTTATGTTTTTTCTTTACTTCACTTAATAGTGTCACCATTTGACATCCCCAACATCTATTAGTTATTCATTGTTTGATTAGTGGACTCGAACCACTTGTACATATACTTTATACACTCCACACATTCAAAATTATGGGGGTATGTAAGGTTATACTACTTTCTTTATGTGTTGTGTGTAGCTCCCTTACTTCTCCTTATAATGGCACATCTCAACATATACTTTTGGTAGTTTCTTCATTTGATGCCATTCATTTAGTGAATTTTTTGGCATTTTTGACACTTTATGTAACAACTGATAGTCTCTTGGAGTTGTTTTATCAAGTGTCTTCTTCAGTGATCAAGTTGTGGATTTGAGCCACTCATGCAGTTTTGAGTTCTTCACCAATTGGTAAGTCACTTACATTTTGTGTAATGGATTCAACACATCTATTGAATTTCTCTTCAATGATGGATTTAGCTCATCTAATACACTTTATTCAATGATTGATCAACCCATCTAGTGTACTACTCTCTTCATTGATGGATCAACCCACCCTCTTTTATAATTTTAGTGTATTACTTGTGTGTTGTATTGCTTCTTGTCATGTTTTGCAACATATTTCAACACCTTCACTCACTTATGTTATTTTTACTAGTTTTTTGAGATACTATTGTGGTGTGTCTTATTTTTCCAATGTACTTTATTATCCATACCTACCTCATCAGGCCTAATTGCTAGAACCTATTTTCAAAAGATTCTTGGACTCTTATTTTGTATAGACCTCTCTAAGTTGCACTTAAGGGGGGTGTTTTTATATTATTATATATGCACTAATATTAAGTTAACTTAGGTTAGCTTATCAATGAAATGTATTCTGATTCACACTTATCTAGGTTTAAAATAGGGTAAGTGAGCATTTAATGCTCACATCACCTATCAATGCCACTTCTAAGTGGACTAATCACCAGTGCCACTTAAGTGATCAATATGGCAAGGGGATCTTACTCTTGCATAAGCCATTTATACCCCTCAATAGTATTTCTTTATTGATTCCATCAGATAGATGATAAGACCTTTTTGTATATGAAATCATTATGTTCATTCACGAATAGTTGTATGAAAAAAATCCTTACCTCTTTGCTTTGTAGTGTTTCAAATCTAATGGAGTGAGTTCACACTAAAGAGTGTTTACTGGCCTTTATATTCTCAAATCTATTTCCATCATGGAGATTATATTTTTTTCCAACATATTTAATATATAAATAACATAAATTTGAAAAAAAAAAAGTATTTTGATGCAAAAATTTGAAATATTTAGCTTGAATTTAAACAATAAACATATGATGACGTTAATCATGATGCACATTCATTGATGCAATTATTATTTACATAAAAATTCCCTCCAAATTCAATTTTTAAAAAACATCCAAACACACTTGACATGCATTTCAATTATGCACATTGTCTTAATGGAAGCTCTGCTAAACATTTACTAAGCCTCTAACATAGAATGTCAATTGGTATTGGTGGCTTTAACTTAAAAATATTCATTGAATGTTTTGTGTTAGGATGCGAAAACAAATTTTAGGTTAAAAAAACTAATTTTGATGTTACTACTGATACAAAAACCTCAAAATCTATTGGTGATGTGCTTCATTGCTATATTTTTTCCATATCATTACATTAGGGCCTATCACTTGTCCCTATTTACCTATTACATTAGTACATATCATTCTCTCCTCCCTACCCCCTTTCCATTCCTTTACCTATTTTGCTTTAACTTTGGCATACTAGTTTGGGTTATCGATGAGCTTTTATGATGATATATTTTTATGATTATTTACATGTGTTTACAAATTCACTTTCACAATTATTACCACTTTTTATTTTGTTATACGTTACATTTGGTGTGTTTAATCATTTTATTTTAATAATATGAGTGATATAAAATAACATCTCTTGTCTCAAAAGGAGGGCATATGGTTGGCTTGTTTTATTTTTGTTTACATATTTCAAGTGGTTAAAAGATATCAAGAGATTATAGAGTTATGTCAAGCAATTACATATAGGTTTCAAAGGATTGCATCTTCATCTATGAAGCATATTTTGCCACATAACATGTTTAGTGTAATGTTCCCTTTTTAAAAATAAAGGAAAACATGTTGAAGACCTTTGGCCTAATTTTCCCCATAGGCTAAGGGATGGTAATTGGGAAAATTTATTTTAATAACTAGTTAGAGTTGCCTGAATAATGATTTCAATATTTTGTTCTCTTAAGGCAATTATAATTGATTATTAGAATAATATAACTATCATGATCAACTATTTAAATTACTTGAAAAGTGGTTTTTACCACTCCAAAAATTAAGGTAATTTAGGTAAATAATTGAAAAGTATTTTTAATTAATTAATTGCTCAAAAAGTGATTTTTATCACTCTTGCAAATATAAAAATTTAATTAATTAATTAATTTTAGATTATTTTCCCAAAATTAATTTTAATTACTATTATTTAGTAAGGCAAATTAATTTAAAAATTAGAGAATGAATTATGACATTGTCGGCCTTTGAGTTGTTCCAAATTAAAACGCCACCCTTTGAGTGGGATCAAAAAGTGGAAAAGAGGAATTAAAGGTCGAAAATGATTTTTAATTCATGCATTGGACTCCCTCACATGGTTCGCCCCCTTGGGAGGGTATTTATTGCAAGCAAGGGATCCATTTTTGAGGTTATGCTAATTTTGCATATTGAATTGATGATCAAGTATGTCAAGCTTGTTGAAAGTGACTTGAGGACGAAAATCTTCAAGTGCACCAAGGGTTTGGGGATGAAAATTTTCATTTCTTCATTAAAGGTAGCTCTACTCAAGGGTTGTAATTATGCTTTAGATTTGCATGGTTGCATGCAATTGGTCTTACAAAGGTGTTTTGAAACACCACCTTGATTCAGAAGATTGGCTAGCACCTTGGAGACCTTGGTGATTGTGTTTTGCAGGTTAAGAAGGGTGGAAACTTGACCGCTAGGGTGACGATCCCATTAAGGGTTGCGCTACAAAGGGAAACCCACTCTTCGTGTTTTGGGGATTTGTTTCCAAATTATTCTAGCTAGGGCGAATTGGTTTGGAGTTAAATTTTTAGGGTTTAGAGGGCTATTTTGTGCCCAATTTATATTATGAATTTCTTATATCATTTTTGAATTTATTCCTAATTATTGGAAGGGTTTTGAAGGTCATTTTGGGCCTCAAACTTGTCAAAAAAATCACAATAAAATTGATAATATTATTCTGCAATATTTCTCCTAATTTTGGCATCATAATACTAGAAGAAGTGGTATTTATTACAATGAACTATAATTTTTTGGTCATTTTACTGAATAGATTGAAGTGGAAATTGGGTTAGCATAGCTACAATTAATCACATTATTTCCCTAAATATTGGTGCCTTGGGTTGAGTGACAATTTACCATTCCAAGGCCTTCATCTTGCTTGGTTAGTTTCCTAAATTGTTCATGAGGGGTTATAGTATTTTATTTTGATTTTGGTGAGATTGTTACAACTAGGGTTTGTTGATCTTATTTTCAATATTGAGTTGTAATTCCAGTAACTAGGGTTTATTGTAATTTTCAGTAAATTATTTCAATTTAACAAGGGTTGTGGAAGAAACCCCTTTTTACACATTTGTCCCAATTTGGGGACATTACATTTAGTATGATCCAATTTTCAGAGTTTTTGCTAGATGGCTAAGACAATTGATGCCCATCATAGTTTCAGACTTTTTAGAGATCGCAACATGGTTCTCATACCACCAGGTGTAATTGTTTATTTGCTTATTTTTAGTTTTCAAATTATTTCATTTACTTACATTATCAATTTATCAAGACATTGATCTACTTGTATTCATGTTTTATTGTTGGTACACTCAAGATGTAGACATTGGAGCATTCCTAGATCCTTAGTGCTAGTCAACACATTCATGCAGATAGCAAGGGGACTTGGTTTTTTTGTTTTGCAAGTTGCTAGAGTTGGGCTTTGATAGAACGTAATCTATTTAGTTTCAATGTTTGTTTTCATCCTTTTGTGTATTTGAATCATTGGCTTACATTACACTCTTATTTGTGCATTTTCCTCCACATTGGACCCTTTGTAGCCTTATCATCATTTGCTCATGAACATATATAGATTTTTTTATATTTTTTGCCTCAGGATACTCAAACACACTCTTGCAAACTCATTGATCTTTGTTCCTTGAGTTTTGGTCACCTTGATTGGAGTCTTGTATTATGATAATGGTCATGACCGATGTCGTGTTACAATTCTAGTCATGTCAGTTGTGAGTCATGTGTCATGTTTCCTCGTTTCCTTGTGTCTTTTATCATTGACTTTCTCACTTCTATGTTGTCAGCTTATGTATGAATTAGATTTCATATATATATATATATATATATATATATATATATATATCCTAAGCTATCAAATTATCTCACAATCAAACAAATATTTTCAAGGACCTTGCATATTGATCACATCTTACACTTCTTTTCTATTCTCTAGCTGCTAAAGGTTTGTGGTTATATACTTGTAAAATTTATGAGTTAAGGGGACCATTTAAGACACAAACATATTTATTCATTTATCAATAGGGAGAAGAAATCCACCACTTTAAAATTTTCACGTTCTATATATTTCCTTATTGACAATGTTTTTTTGATTGAAAGTTGCTCATTTGGCATTTGGGGATCAACCTTTGAATGCATGGTTGCCTACTAAAAGACCCTAGTCATTACCAATGTGCCATTTAATGACAACCATAGGTCTCTCTAAAGAACCCTTACCCTCCAACCCAACCTCATTTATATTAAGGAGCATGGTTATTATCAAACCCCCGCTAGGGCTTGCGCACAAGATTTGGCAACCATTGTAGGCGGTAGAGTATTTTTGGAGCATGTAATGCCCTCTAAATCACCCTTGTCTCCCAATTCTTACTTATGTCAAATTAACCCATTTACAAATTAAATCATATATCTATGTTAATGAGTAGTTAGATTATTTTTTATGGGATTTCACCAATAGACATAGATGGTATGGTGGTTGATGATATTGGTCAAAGTCTATTTGGCAGTCTTTCAGGATTGATTACCATGGTCTTTTCTTTTTCCTCATTGACATGCCCCTATGATGCATTGGTGAAACTTTCACAATTTAATGAATCCCATGAAATTCAAGGAAGAGAAAATTAACCAATCCAAATTTTTTACTTCAAAAAAAAATCAAATAAAGGATCATTAGGATTGTTTGCAAGCTTGGAAAATGCGCAAAAAGAAAGGTTTTAAGTGAGCCATAATGTTGTGAAAACCAAATTCAAGATTGTTGTCAATTATATCTCAAGATTGAATACCAGAGTGGCCCTTTTTTAGGCTTAATTGCCTTCATCCCTTATTCTCTCTTTTTTATATATTTGTTCATTAGAGGTTGGTTAAGGTGTCAATATATAATGTTCTAATTCGAATTCAATTTGTTTATATACACACACATTCTTGTTCATTAAGAATCTGAGGGAGATCAAGAGAATCCATTATTCATATGGATTTATTGAGTAATTGAAAACATTCTAGAGAAGAACAAGTATCTTTTAGAGTATTCTAAAGAAAAACAAGTATTTATTAAATGAAGTTCGTTCATGTTAGAGATGCATTGCCCAACACTTATTTGCTTGGATGATGAATTGCTATAATTATTGGTGCAATGTTTTTGATATTTTATACCAGTGAGGGGCCTAACAAATATAAAGATAATCAGAGTCCTTTCTACTCTAATGCATGCCCTAAAATATATGTTTAATTTTTTACACTTTTTGGGTATTACAACCCTATTACGTAAATAATAATACGTTATGTTTTGTAGGTGATTGGAACGAAGGCATGGAATTCTAAGTGAAGTTTTTTACGCCCAAAACTAGGGGAATGCAGTAATTTTAAAAAAAAAAAATGTTAGGACTTATCTACCTTTTTTCTTGAAGACTCTGTACACTCCATATATTGTCTACAACATTTGTATGGTACAAACCACATTCTTTGTTCACCAATTTTTTTGGGTTAGTGTTGTCTTATTACCGGATACACATTTTCACTGTCAATTCTTGACGATTATCAACCAATTTTGCATGTATTTCTCTTGCTTTGGCTTTGGAATTAATTAGTTAAGTTAATTAATTTGTTATGCATGTATTAGCTAAGTCAAATATTTATGGATATTTGAGTTGTGATTTAATTGATGATTTAATTGAAATTCATTTATTCATAATATGTTTTGGGTTTGCAAGCTTAGGGTTAGATCTTGCTTCACCCCAAGTGAAATATATATTTACTTGATTTTTCTATGGCTCATTCTATTGTATACTCTTAGATCCAATAGGCCCAACTTCCTTGTTTCATTCAAAACCCTATGCAATTTAATTTAATTTTTTTTTCAGAACCTAGTCTGCTTGTATGGAGTTGACTCCTTATGTTTTCATTTTATGCCTAAAATATCTAGATATATGATTGTATCTAGGAAGAGCTATAGGATTAATCGAGAACCTACTATTTTTATTGAAATTTATTTCATTAATTCAAGATTTTGCTTGAAAAAAAAAATGAAAACTAGATATTTAGAGTGTTACTTCAAAAATTATGTTTTTTGTTGCAAATGATAGTAATGTATTTTTAAATGAAAATGTTGAAATTGGTTCTTAAATTCAAAATGTGTGTGAAGCAGATCATGTTCAACAAGCTTTCTTAGATGAACGAGACAAGGCCAAAAGCATATCATGGAAAACCCTAATGAGATAGTTGGATTAGTGAATGTGTTGAAAGAAGTTGTAAGTCAAGCCATAGTTCAAGAGACCCTAGAAAACATTCAAGAGATACCTTATAAGGTAGATAATGGATATATGAGTGCTCACAATGTTGACAAAAATCCTAAACTTAGAGTCTCTTTCAAAACATACTAATCAACTTCATCTCTTCATTAATGGCATTTGAGAACTTCAATGTTTGCCCCTTCATGTAATCATTTCTCAAGTATCGTTCTTATTGCTTCTAAAGTTGTTCCTAAATTGTTTTACATGCTTCTCGCAATTCTCAAAATGCTATTATCTTTAAACACATTCACATTGTTTCTAATGTTTATCACAATTCTCAACATATTTTGATAGCTTCCCAAGCCATTATAGTGTCTTAACATGTCTCTAAGACTACTCTTGTTCAACCATTTTTTGCTTATAATGCTTCTCAAATTACTTCACATGCCATCAATCATTTTATTTTGTGAAATTATTCACTTCTACACTATTATACTTCTACTTTTATTTTGAATCTTTAAATGACTACCATGATGCCTATACTAAATTAAGGTTTTTTTCTCAAAGGTATCAAAATCCAAAAATATAAAATCACTTCCATTGATATTATTTTTATGTTCAACAAACTCTCATCTAAGGTGTTTTCATTTCCATGATAAAATTTGAAGGGCTTTTATGGTTTCTTACTATATATTTGTAACATTGATTATTTTTTTATTGACTTTATAAAAAAATAATCAGTTTATTTCATTATCCAAATAAATTAATCAATTACTTTTACATATTAATTATTGTTTTTTTGTTAAAAGTGATTAGGAATATTATCTAGCCCAAACCAATTTTGAGAGAAATTGGATCCAATCTTAAATCTAGACATGTTATTAGACATACACGTCCTCCAAATTAAGTGATTCCTTATTAAAATGTGGTGATTTAAACTTAGCTCATTATTTTTGTAAATGCATCTTTTAACATTATGTCATAGCCATTTGAACTAATATAATTAATTATATTAATTTTAAATACTTAAAATTGATATAAATATGAATCTTAATATTAAAAAATTTACACACATAAAAGGGTTGAAGAAAAATATAAATTTGGTATCCAACTAGATATAATGTTTTGGACATGATAATCAATTTTTTATATATTTTATATTATATTTAACATTAATAATAACTTATAATAATTATGTTAACGTGTAATTTAAATAATTTAAGAACATATAATTCTTATTGAGAGAACTCTTGTTTATATTAAAAACTATTAATATTTTATTTTTAAATATATTTAAACATGCAAATACAGCTTTCAACTTCATTTGAAACAAATAAAATAAATAAAATGCTTTTTTCTTATGATTGAAATTGTTCATAAGGAAGAATGTAGCAGTTGTTATTGTGGGCTTTCCTTATAAGGTTTAGTAGCTTAATTATCTTTAAGCCAGCTACGATAATCACTTATAATATGTAAAATTATTTGGTCTGATTAAGATAGCAAGGAAATGTCATTTTGAAAGATAGCCTCTAGAGCACATGTAATCAATAAATTTAAATGATCCATAAATAAAATGGTTGAGTTACTTTAATCACACGTCTACTTCACACATTATAAAACTTAGGATAGACTTGAAATATTTTTTCAACATTTATTTACATGAAAAAAGAGAGGAAAACAATCTCAATATGGCTTTCTAAAGGGGGGCCTGTACACCAAATTGGTGGTTCTTAAGGATGACCTAAAAAACTGCCTTCATCTAAATTAATCAATTCAAATACAATTTTTAAAAATGTGTATATCATTCAATACAATTCTTTAAATATAATAAATATAAGCTTTACAACCTACTATAAATAATAACTTACTATGTAATATTTTCATGACGAAAAAAATGATCTTAACTTCTGAAATGCTTTTTTTTTTTAATAATTAATATAGATATGGACATATTTAATAGTTTACACTCACTTGCAAATGATTAGATATTCAATATAGTGATTAAATAAATATATTTTAATGCAATGCTTAAATAAATCAAACATGTTTAATGACAATTATTTATTATAGAAATATATGTTTATTGAGATGGGATATGCTTCTTTTGTAAATATTCTAGTGTAAAATAGGAGCAAGATTTTGACAATTTTTATATAAATGTTTCATATGCTTGCAAAAACTTTTGTTTAGAAAATTTCAATTTTTAAAAGAATGGGACAAAGTTTCAATAGAGATGTTGAGGACCTGCGTTTGTTCTGCCAAAACTTTCGGCATCTTTATTACACAAGCACAACACTAATAAATTAATAAATGTGTGAACCTTGTCAAAGACAGTAAGTAGTTCGGTCTTTTGGTCTAAGATGGATATCCACACATGAACTCTGGTTTATGAATAAAATACAACACCAAAATTTATACACTGTTTCGAAAAAACTTATTTCTTGGCTTAATGCTTGTGCACATGCATGACAAAATTGAGCTAATTGGCATATCTATTATCATGGCTTTAATTCCGATTTGATAAAATGTATTTATTCTCTAATACCTTGTGCAACATGACTTGGATGCACTACTGGAGTTTGGCATAATTGACTATACTTTTGGTTTAACGCCTTGGGTTTGACATTACTGAATTGAATGCTAAGAAAAAACAGACTCTTTCACAAAATTTCGACCTTCAGACCTGCAAATTTGCAAACATCGTCTCATTAAACGACTCACGCTATCTGCATACACAATGAGCAAAATAAATAGATAAATACTCACGCGTATTCGAGGTGTATATTCAGAAAGCGCGGATTTTTCTGATTTTGGGACAATGTAATAGATCCTTCAATAACTTGATCTTGCTTCACTTCTATAGGGTCATAAACGTAAAGCACGGTCTGCAAAATTAAAAAAAATTCAAACTGCCATATGAAAATGGAGCTTCCAACTTCTTTTCAGAAAAACAGAATACAACACATCTCTCATTTGAAGAATTAAAACTGATTTTCAGACATTAGAGTTAAAATGTCCCTATCGAAGACAATCTACATAAATACACATATACGACCAATTATAAAACATCACTGCAATCTGACGGTATTTACTCTAACCTAGAAGTTAAGCCAGAACATGTACGTAACAGAAAAAAATGGTCAACAAAACCACCACTAACACCAAATGTTGAAAATTGAGATTATTGGATTAAGTGTTGGGGAGAAGGATCGTATCTGAGCCAGAAAGAAAGAAAATATATTAATGTCCACATATGACAAAATTAGGTTAATGGGACTCAAGGATACATCAGTTAACAATAGAAAGTTCAAGGAAAACAGAATCCAAGAAGCCAAAAAAGGAATACAAGAACATAACACAAAGTAAAGCAGTGTGCCCCTAACAAAGGTGGTAATGGAACCACTAAAAATAGAAATGAAGGGTGTCTGAAATGGAGGAGCTGTCTAACCCATCATCAATCACTGTGAAAAGATCTAATAGTGCTTGTAGGGGAGTACCCAATGTTAGAGGGACTAGGTTCGGAGATCTTAGGGGGAAGCAAAGCACTTCCTTTAGAATCTCCCCTAACATCCGAGGCCAATGTACTTCCCATAATACGAAAAAAACTTGTAATGCGAATCTGCCTCTGTGGTTTGGGGGGCCGCCCAAAAGTAGCAAATCCGTGTCACCAGAAAGGGGCAGAGCCATGCCGGCAAGAAGCAATAGAGCCATGCCGATGAGAAGCAACAGAGCCACAGTGCCAAGGGAGAGCAACTTTGGGGATATGAATAATTTTAGTAGTAATGTTATGCTAAGAGAAGCACCACCTAACTGATTTATGATCTCTAATGTGTGATGCGTCGGTGTCCAAAGGGTGCTTAGTGCAGCGAATTGCCCAAATGAGCTTGAAGAAAGAGGTGATCAACATGGGGGATCTAAAGTCTCTAAGCTCCTCCTATAAGGATTTGCACTAGAGGGTGACGGCCTCGCGAAGATAAAGAACCAAGTACCCCTGGTCTGGATATCTAAAGAAAGTAGATAGAGTGTTCTTTGAGTGATGCATCTAAAAATGAAGTGTTTCTCGGTCTCCACCTCCTAAAGGGAGCAAAGACTACAGATCCAATCTTGATGGTGAATGTGGTGATCAATTTCAACCTTTAACTAGTGAGAACACAATCTTATATGTTCAAGGGGAAACCTCAAGTTATGGGACCAATGGTATTGGAGATAAGTGAGGTCGACAAATAATACCATCCATTACTTGTAAGAAATGCTCAGCATAGAAAGCAAGCTTGGGGTTGAGTGGCTCAAGGGGGAGATCCAGGTGGCCTGGATATACTATATGTGGATGTCCTCTCTAACAGCTCTAATGATGACACCCTTTGTGGGAAGAACCTGTTCTATCCCAATTTTTTGCTAAGCAAATTTACTTGATTATTCGTGGATATTTGTAGTTGATGATTTGATTTGATTATTGTTAATTAAGTTGTAAGTCTTATGTTATTATGGGACAGTTGAATAATATTTTGATTTCATGATTGCATAGCTATGAGTTAGCTGTATTGTATATACTTTACATTGTGATCATGTTGATTTGTTATATCAGCAGTATTTTATGAGATATGTCACAATGTTATGGATCAACTCCCTGCTTGTTGTGAGTCTGACGCAGGAGAGATTCATCCCTCAGAGCATGACGAAGGGAGAGCATCATCAGAGAGGGTGACGTAGATGGAGGTGTCGGGGGACGAAAGAGGAACGACTAGAACCCTTGCATACACCGCATTAATGGCACTCATTATATGCATAGTTGAATGGTTAGCGTTAGTGCGTTTTGATGTTGTTTGCATTCAAATAATTGTTTATGCATGATTAGTTGTGCGTTAACTCAGGGTATTGCTTGTATAGGATAAATCATATGTGATTGCATTATGGATATTATGCGTAGGTTTAAATGACTAATGTTGCAACATGATTTCGTTATGCTTGTTAATGTTTTCGAGAACATAAATTTGCGTGAATAGTGTTTAGTACTACCGTATGAAGACTAACCAACATGCCTCAGTAATGTTGAAAACATAAGCTACTTATCTTTATGATATTCGGTAATATCATTATACGGCTTAATGCCTTAATATAATTAGATAACAGAAGGTAAATGACTTTATATTAGTAGTATTATTATTAAGCCATATTAATATTAGGTCATTAAGAAAAAAATATATAAATGGAATAGTCTAGGGGGGCACTTGGCAATAGCAAATCCATGTCATCGGAAAGGTGTAGAGTCGCGTTGGAGAGAAGCAACAAAGCCACGATGCCAAGAGAGAGCATGTTGGGGGGTATGAATAATTTTAGTAGTAATGCTATGCTAAGAGAAACGCCACCTAACTGATCTATCAACTTTGATGTGTGATGCATTGGCATCCAAAGGGCACTTAATGCTACCAATCGCCCAAATAGGCTAGAAGAAAGAGGTGATCAACATGAGGGCTCTAAAGCCTCTAAGCTCCTCCTATAAAGATTTGTGCCAAAGGGTGGCGGCCTCACGAAGATAAAGAAACAGGCACCATTGGTCTAGATATCTAAAGAAAGTAGATAGAGTGTTGGCTAAGTCCTTGTACATGCAATGATATCTTCCCTGAATCTCAGAGTAAATGAGGCATCTAAAAATGAAGTGTTCTTCGGTCTCCACCTCCTGAAGGGAGAAAAGATGGCAGATCCAGTCTTGACAACGAATGTGGTGATCTATTTCAACTCGTAACTGGTGAGAACACAATCTTATATGGTCAAGGGGAAACCTCAAGCTATGGGACCAATGGCGTTGGAGACAGTGAGGGCAACAAATAATACCATCCACAAATTGTAAGAAATGCTCAATGTAGAAAGCAAGCTTGGGGTTGAGCGGCTCAAGGGATCCAGGTGGCCTGGATATACTCTATGTAGATGTCCTCTCTGGCAACTCTAGTGATGATGCCCTTTGTGGGAAGGACCCTGGAAGGCATCCAGGGAATACATGAAAGGGGGTAACCTATCAGAAGAGATGCCAATAGAAAGAAAGAGCAACCTAGTTTGAAAGTACCAATAGTGTCGGCATCTAGTGGGGACCAGTGACGCAGTATTATCTGAAGAGCAAAGTGCTACATATGGATATCTCTCACAACCGAATGTTGAGTCCCCCAAGGATCTGAATCTCTGGATGTAGAAAGTAAACCTGAAGATAGTCTCAAGGCATCTCAGTTGGGTGGCAAATTCAGCTTGGAGAATGTGCTAAAGAACTGTCTGCTTGCAATGGATCATGCACTGTACAAAAGAGTATGGACCCTCTCAATATGGGCCCAATCAATAGCCCCCAAGCTAGGTCCCCACACCTTTGAACCATATAAAACTGTAGGTTTGATAATTGTATCAAAAAGATGTAACTTGGAAGAGATGTCTTGAAAGTAGATCTGGAAACACTGACATTCCAAGACAAAAAGAAAGGCATACCCCATGCAAAGGCATGGATGCGAGGCAGACTCCATGCTAAAACATGGACCAGAAAATTGGACCCCCAAAATAAGTATAGGCCGATGTGATCTCTAGAAGTTCCCCTTTGTAGAAAAGCTGGGATCTGGAGAAAGAGCACTTGGAGTTATTGAAGATCATGACCTTATTTTTGCTAAGGTTGAGCACAAGTTGTATGAATCCGCAAAAATGAGAAAGGGTATCAAGTTGCCATTATAAGCCCTCGACAAAGTGTGAGAAGAGGACAACATTGTCAACAAAAAGGATAGCTATAAGCACCTGATGCAAAATACAACCATCGTTTATAAGAGTATGTTGTAGAAGAAACTCCTCTAACTCATCAACACAAATGTTAAATAGCGTTGCTGAGAGAGGACATCCTTGCTTGACCCCAATGGTGCACTTCACAAAGAAAAAAACGTGAGAAAAACAAAAATTGCCCAATAATTGTCTCATAAAGCCTCCAAGCGATGGTAATCAGAGAATCTAGGATGTCAATGTCTCTCAACCTCTAGAAAAGCAGGTGTCTCATAACTAATTCAAAGGCTTTCTTGAAGTCAACAAAACAACAAAAGACTTTGGAAGACCTGTGACGAGCTTCTTCAATAATAGCCCTGAGTGCAAAGATGTGGTCAATAGTTTGATAATCCCTTTTAAAGCCACCCTGTCTCCTAGCTTTGATATCATTCCTTTCCAAGTACTCTGACAACCACATGTCTAACACTGGCAAACTTATGCCCAATCATAATGGTCCTACAGTGGCCAAGGATAGAGAAATCTTTAGACTTATGAATAGGGTGAATAATGTGTTGGGACCATGACTAAGGGAAATCTAAATACAACACCTTATTAAAGAGTGTGGGAAGTCCATCACTGAACATTTGAGGAGATAGAAGACCTTCGGAAGAGAACAATGGCGGCAATGACTGCATTGGCCATAATGTACAGTGGATCCAATGATGCTGAGGAACATGATAGCCTCCCGAGGAAGAGATCTCAAGCTTCGGCACTTTCATGGGTTTGTACTTTATGCGAATACAATGGATATGAAGGGGGATCGGGTTCAAAGGCTCTTGTGGAGGAGCCTTTGATCCTAAGAGAAATGCCAAATTTATTGCACAACGATGGCTCAAATCAAGTGCACGAAAATTTGACTATAGTAATCACACTCATGGCATATGATACATCTACTAGTCTCTTGTCCAACAACAAGTTCACCACTCTGTGCCCAATTGGGAAACAACCTATCTCATCCAATCCCTTGACCTTCCCTTCAACAAAATCTACCTGTAGGGGTGGCCCGAAGCATTTGGCGAGGAACTCCCAATAGTTATACCACTGAAGATGCGTAGCATAGAGGTTGCTTGGCAATTGTTTGACAAAATGTCATAGGGAAATGACACTACTTGGAATGGGTTTTTTTACGTAGTGTTTTTGTTTTGTGGTGAATCCTTGTGCGAATTGCGAAGTGCAGTGCTCCTCCTATTAGTTATGCCATACCATATTAAACAACAACCCTCCCATACATGCATTACAGAGCAGGGCAGATTTCATTTTAACTCCTAAAAATGCCCTTGAGGATTTGCATACAAAAAGTGTGGGCATGGAGGGTGCAGGGCAAGTGTTTGACCAAATTCCAAAAATTTTAGTGGTGTTTGTTTATGTTATGATGACAGTATTTGGAGGGTGTGGCTCAAGAGGAGATTAGATGTATGTTTGAGACAATTGCCTGAGTTTCAACATTAGTGCCAAGGGACTGACATATACGGCCATGTGTCTGACATAAAGTTAGCGACAGTGAACAAGGAGGGCATGGGCATGCGCTGGAATCCTACAAACACTCCACAACTTCAGTGTCAAAGTTTGGGGGAAGGCTACCAACTGTTTGAAAAAATGTTGGCATACACTTCTGATGTTGATATTATTGCAGGCAAGAGTTCAAGCATTGAGAAGACATGGCAGCAGCTAATGGTTCATTCCCTATCTGGGAAAACCATTTGTCTTTGAGCTCAATTGACAGATTACGTGATTGATCTTAAGTGTAAACTTGAGATTTCTATTGGGATCCTTGTGGATCTGCAATGTCTTTTGCATGAGGGCAAACAACTTCAAGATCATTCCCCTCTGTCTAGATACCATTTAGGCAAGGACTCTACCCTCTTCTTGGTGTCGAGGATGCATGGAGGAGTTGTAGGGTCTGGACAGACTTCATCCTCCAAACTCGTGATATTTCAAGAAGCGGTAAAAAACTCAGCCTCCAAATCGAGTCCATTGAAGCCACAATCTATCCCTCGCACCTATATAGTAGAGCAATCAGATGAGGTGTCAATTGTGGAGATCACAAAGGAGGATGTGACCCCATACCAAAGAACTTTATTAAAGGAAGCAGTTATTTGCAGATTTAACAGGGTTTGGCCTACAACATTGGCCTTATATCACTGGATTCATACAACATAGACTAAGCATTGTGAGCTATCCTCTTCTCAAAAGGTTATTTCATTGTTCTTTTCAACGACCAAAAAGACTATCAAAGAATCTTTGTGGAAGCGTCGTGGTTTTGGGGAAATGCAGAGTTGTTCATCATTCAATGGTTGCCAGAATTTGACCCAAATACTCTCTCAGTTACCAAGATGTCAGTTTGAGTTTGCCTTCGAAATCTGCCTTTACATTTTTGGTACGTTTTCAATGAGATAGGAAACTCCTTGGGCATCTTTATTAAAGATGTAGAAAGAACTACAACGGCACTGTGCACATATGTCGGTATTTGCATGGAAATTGATCTTAGCAAGGGGCTTCCAGATAACGTGATTCTCAGATATGGTCAAACACAACACATTTAAGTACTGGATTATGAGAATACTGCATTTCGATGTCGTATTTGTAAAATACTAGGGCACCTTCAACCTACTTGTACTCAAGCTCGTGCTCCTACCCAAAAAAAGGGGACAAAATCAATGTAATGTCTTTTTTGGGGCAGAATTAGAACTTGGGTTTTCCACCAAACCCTAACACAAATATTGCAATTTCTGATTTTTTACCAAACCCTAAGCAAAGGAAAAATTCAGAATTCTGGGAGAGCCAATTTAGGGCACAAAAATCAATATTTTATTATTCAAACACTTGCCACAATTCAAATAAAATATAGCCATGCAAATATCATCAAATTTGAATTGTTTAGCCCAATAGATAACTAGAAAACATCATAAAAATTATCAACTGAAAGTATGTGTATTCAAATAACAAGCAAGCTTCAATACTACCTCAAAATGGTACCAAGAAACCCTCCAAGGGGTTCGCTGCCCACCAAAACAGATCACTGTAATTTCAAGGGCTCCGAACTAGGATTTCAGCCCCCAAACTGTTGTGCCCAGCCTTTAATAACCGACCAACAGCTGTGCTCCACCTTGAATAATTTTGATGCCACAAAGCAATTCAAATCTACCCAATTCCGCACAATGTAACCCTTGAAGTAGAGTTACCCAGTTGAAGGTAAGGGTTTCAATCCTTACTTTCCTCTTTCCAGTGAAGCTTTGAAGATCATCTTCAATGGATGAAAGCCAAATGTTTTGTGCTTAAACTCCAAAATTTCAATAAAAAATGACCTCCTCCTCCAAATGAACCCTTTTATCCTTTTTTATACCCTTTTCCCAACAGTTATCTCCCAAAGTGGGGCGCTCCACTTGTGGGGGGGAAATTCAAATATTTAAAAGGAGCTTTTTCTTATAATTCACTTAAGGGTTATCTTTTAAAAATGTGCCCTTCTTAAGTCACGACTCAAGTTACAATAAGTTGCCGACATATTCACCTTTTTGGCAACTTGAACATACCATCATTTCATATTTTAAGTATTTAAAAATACTTTTTATTTTAATAATGATATTATTTTAATTTAGAAAAGGGCACATTACAGTCTGTCCTTCCCAAATTTGCTTGCCCTCAAGCAAATGTAAGTTCGTCCAAATAGCCATCTCTATAATACTTGGATCCTAATTCACTCTTGAAAACTTGAAATCAGCTTGTGTACGGGCTGGAGATGAGTTATAACAACTACAAGTCACTTGGAATTTCACCCAAATCAGCAGTAGGATGGCTGGGATGCTTGTTTTCAATAATGAAACCCCTCCCCTAATATTACCATGCAAGGAAACCTTCTCAAATTGCTCAAATGTACAGCTGTTCTTGACTGAAAATATACAGACCAGCAGTATAAAAATGATGTAACAGCTATAAATATGACAAACTCATGCAAAATCCAGTAATGTGATTGATGTAGGAGTGGTAGGTAGCCATACAACGACTGAAAACTCTTCATTATTTGTTTTTGCTGAAAACAAAATCAGCTCCTCTTTTTTTTGTGTGTATACCTGCACAAGGAACAAACTCATTTGAGAAAACAAGACTGTTTAACAACACCTTTACACTCACTTTATCATGCGTTATAGACATGATGGCCAACTTTCTTCCCTTACTTTCCTCTCATAATTTCCATTCAAATGATGGATTCCCAAAACTTCAATCTTTACTTCCCCAAATGCAGCTGTAACCTTGCCTTTTCTTCCCCAAAATCAGAAAGATAGTGGCTGGAATCCTAATTGTATCAGCTGAAGATACTTTCACTTTGACTACGGGTTTGCAATCCTTGTACCATATGCCTTGAAATACCTTTACGACTATCATGGCAGCCGGTAAAAAACAAAAACAACAGTTGTTATATTTGATTTCCTTCACACATTCACCTAGTGTGTTAGAAGAAATTGCATCCTTGGCTAGACTCTCATGATGAGCCATTCCCATCTTTATGAAGGACAGAAACATAACAAAAAGTAGCCATTTTGAAGAAGAATTTAGCATCTACATTTCTTTCCCTTTTTATATCATAATTTTGGATTGTTCTTACCCCATGTTGTGGCTCACTATGTAGATCCACAAAAAACTTCAAACACTTACGATGAACCCAGTGATGTATGCATTTATTGAAAGCATGCATGATGGAGGATATTTCCTTATCATATCTTGAAAAGCTTGTTTCTAAAACTTTGCACTTTATGCTTCCCGTTTTTGGTACCAAATAATGAGCTGCCCAAGAAGCTTGACTGATGCATTGCATTCCTTTATTGAAAATCAGAATGGTGGTGGCTGGAATCAACCATAAAGTGGCTAAAAATGCTTCAATAATATCAACAAACAGAAGATCACTCTAATGTATGACTGAGTTTACTTGTTTGGCTGCATACCAACTGTTGAGCTGGCTGGAAATGACTATGACAGCAGCTCTCCAACCTGTAATAGTGAATCCGGTTTGAACAAACACATCCTCTTTGAGTTCCCCTTCACACCATGTGACCGAAATTTGCTCAAAAGTAATCTCAAACTGACAATTACTCGCTATAATGACTGAAATTACTTGCATGGTAACAAGTACATAAAGATCAAATGGCTTACCCACCTTCCATATCAAGTATTTTGCTGCCCCGACAATGGTGACTTTCTTAACAGGCTTGTCCTTATGTGTAGGACTTGACTCCAAGGAGTGATTCATGGTATGAACATCGGATTGCAATAAGGGGAAATTAGTATCGTGTTAGTGTATGAAATCAAATGTAAAATAACACCCTAATAACTAACACCTTAAGCCTATCTCAAGGGGAGAACGAAATAACAAAACTAAATGGAAAACACAACTAGAATGCAAGAGACAAATGATCCTTCACCTCCATTGGATGATCCAAATGGCTAGTTGAAGTAGCTTGCTCGGCTTGCACTCAATGAGTATTCATCAAAGGAGGCTTGGATATCTCCTCTTCTCCTTTGCACCAATGACTTTGTGATGGCTTTGGCTTGGCTCAACAATTGGGCATGATAACACTACATCAATGGCTTGAGAGATCTTTTTAGCATTATAACTTTACACCAAAAGAGCTTTTTGAGGTCATTTGGGCATGATAACTTTGGCTTGAATGAGATTAAAATTATGAGTGTGAGGCCTTCTATTAATAGATTTTTGCAAATGATCAAAATGGCCCTGAACTGTTTATCTCAAGATGAAGATGTGTGGCTAAGAATCCAATCAATTTTGGAAGCTAAAATCAATAAATGCCCTTATAAATATTTGGGATAGAGAGGCACTAAAGAGACATGGGAGGTCTTAATCAAATAGTTGTTACATTTATGGCCCAGAGATGCTTTCTCAAAAAATGATGTCACTTGATGATGAAGTTATTCAATATCAATTTTCATTAATGAAATATTCAATAAGTTTCATGTAATTCTTAATTAGGCTCTTGATTCAAACTAATTAGTCTAAAACATGATTTATCAATGCTGGTGCAAATCTTGGCAATTAGTGCACAAATTAATCAAATTGGTCAAAATGTCATATTATTGGCTCAAAATGTGACTGGATTGGAATTATGATGCGATATTAGATGCGTTGGAACCATTATCCCATTTAGAATGTTGCAAACACAAAATAACAAAGGCACGTGTCTCGTGCAAGAAATTTGGTAGAAAAGAGCAATCCAGAGCACCCAAAAGCGAAATCATCATTTTGACTCAAAATGATTTGATCAAAGTTAGATGTCTCATAAAATGCATTGCCCCATTTAGGGACACATTGGCCAAAATCGGGACTCATATATGATAGTTTCACATTATTTAGCGTGTTTTAGTGTTTTTAGCCCAAATTGTGCATTTTTTAAAAAATTGATCAAAACCCTGGTTGGAAGTCATTGGTGGCCACTTTTAGGTGTCTACACATGGAACGTGAGCATTGATTCTCCATAACTTCATTGGAATGCATGACATCCTTCATAGGATTCCTCATGAACCTCTTTCCTATCCAAATGTATGAGATAAAGAATTCATTAAAAATAGGAAAATTGAATTTCTCAAATACCTTACCCTTCTTGTATCTACAAAGTTCACCCGGATCCCAAACTTTCATGTACAAGCAATTTGGAATTTGTATGAAAGGATCTATGTACCCTTTGCCACTCAAAGTGTTATTCACTCTATCACCATCTTTACTATGTTGTCCACGATGACCCCAAATTTGCCGTGATATACATGAAGCATCAAACTTGACATATGATCGTTCTTTCTAACATTTCCCAATGATTCAGTGGCCTCAAAAAGATCAATTTTGCAGCTGTCCAAGTCTAGAAATAACAACTTATAATCCGATTTTCCCACATCTATCTCAAAAAATGGATTATCAAAAGTTGATTTTGATTTCAAAAAATGGATTATTAAAATATTGAAAGTTATTTTTATCTTTTTGTTCAAACCCATCTTTCTGCTGATCCAATTCCATACTTTCAACTTTTGGTTTTTCTGAGAAATGTTCTAAATCAAAATCTTCTTGGGCTGGGACATCTCTCCCACTTTCTCTTTGCATGGTGGATGCCTCCATGAGTTGTTCACTAACCTCTTTCAGATCTGAATTATCTTGTTTTTTGATTCGTTGCTTGGAATTCTCATGAGGGTTTGACTTTCCATCTTTTTCCTTCAAGATAACTTGTAGCTCAGTTTTTTCTTCGTTCTTCATCATTACAATTTAAGAATTCTTCTCTATGGCAAGCTTAATATTTTGTGGTGATGAAGTATTCATCACTTCTGTTGGTCCTTTTCTTTTTAAGGGAGACTCTGGAGGTCTAGGGCTTAACCCTAGAAACTTCATCCATGCCTTGGGACCCATTATCCTTAGCTCCCTTTGAGATTCTTCCATAGCTTGCAATATCTCTTCCATGGCTTCCAGTGTTTTCTTCATTTTTCTGTCACTACCCTGCATGAAAAAGAGTCTGCAAACAATTCGCTACCAACAGTTGGCCAGAAAATGGCTCTAATACCACTATAATGTCCCTTTTGGATCAAAATTAGAAATTGGGTTTTCCACCAAACCCTAACACAAATATTGCAATTTCTGATTTTTTACCGAACCCTAAACAAAGGAAAAAATATGAAACTGAAAGTGCCCATTTAGGGCACAAAAATCAATATTTTATTATTCAAACACTTGCCAAAATTCAGATAAAATACAGCCATACAAACATCATCAAATTTGAATTTTTGAGCCCAATAGATAACTAGAAAACATCATAAAAATTATCAATTGAAAGTATGTGTATTCAGATAACTAGCAAGCTTCAAAACCGCCTCAACATGGTACCAAGAAACCCTCCAAGGGGTTTGCTGCCCACTAAAACAGATCGCTGTAATTTCAAGGGCTCCAAACTAGGGTTTCAGCCCCCAAACTGCAACACCCAACCTTTAATAACCCACCAACAATTGCGCCCCACCTTGAATAATTCTTTGATGCCACAAAGCAATTCAAATCTACCCAATTCCGCACAATGTAACCCTTGAAGTAGAGTTACCCAATTGAAGGTAAGGATTTCTGTCTTTATCCTCCTCTTTCCAATGAAGGTTTTTGTCTTCAATGGATGAAAGCCAAGCGTTTCGTGTTTAAACTCTGAAATTTCAGTTAAAAATGACCTCCTCCTCCAAATGAACCCTCTCATCCTTTTTTATACCCTTTTCCCACCAATTATCTTCCCAAAGTGGGGCACTCCACTCAGGGGGGAAATTCAAATATTTAAAAGTACCTTTTTCTTATAATTCCCTTAAGGGTTAACTTTTTAAAAAGTCCCCTTCTTAAGTCACAACTCAAGTTAGAATAAGTTGCCGACATATTCATCTTTTTGGCAACTTGAACATATCATTATTTTATATTTTAAATGTTTACAAATATTTTTTTATTTTAATAATGATATTATTTTAATTTAGGAAAGGGAACATTATAATCAACCTCTAAAAGTTGGAGTCCTCCTGGTCAAGTGGTAGTGGAGGAAGTGAATGATCTAGGAGAAGGAAATCAGCATACAAAGGAGCTAGAAAAGAATAAAGATGGAGAAACAACTACACACAAGGAGGAATTTGTGCCAACTAAGGGTGAAAGAGGAGAAGATCAGAGTACTTCTATGAGATACCCATCAGAGGGTGTAAAGAGAGGTCACAAATAGGATAACTCAGACTTAGATAAAGAGCTAGCAACACAATCAAATCCGGAACACTTGATTTCAAATACACCATTAGAATATTTGGCACCTAACTTGCAGATTGTCACGATAAGCCCTCTCAAGGGTTGTGGCAAGACGTGAAAAAGAAGGTAAAAAGGGTAAAAAGGGCAAGATCAAAGATTACATGCGATATATTTTTCACTAATTTGCGGGCCCTTGGTCCTATTTTTTCGGGCCTAACATGCTTGGATGGTTACTTTCTGTTGTTGTCATCATTTTGTCTTGTGCTGACACTTCCCCATTTTTGGGACTTATGTTGGAATGTCCTCGTCCCTTTATTGTCCTCTTTTTCCTTTGGAATGTTGTTGCATCTACAAGATGTAATTTCTAATTTTAATTAATATGAAGTTACGATTTTTTTCAGGGAAAAAAAGGAGCGTGGCAAGGGAGTCCACACCATATTTGATGAACTTAGCTTTGAGACCTTCACTATTAGTTGCTTTGTTGGTTCACAATTTCAAAATAGCTCTCTTGATGGAAGAAGTGGAGAAAATAGAGGATGGTGGAGTGGGGGTACTGAAAACAAGATGGACAGGAACATCATAGAAGGAACTAGCATAGGAGACCCATGCTTCGAGGGTGATGTCGGAAACTGCGGTTTGTCTTAGGAGAAGACTACGCCAAAAATTCTTAGGTGAGTGGTGTAGATCATCAAGGAGTGTAAGTCATCTAGACGCAAGAAACTCCTATTTCTTACGTTGGAAAAGACAACGGTACTCCCTATGGAGGGAGGGTCATGGGTTAAAGAAAATCGAAATCTTTGATGAAGGGATTTACACTCATCATCATACCATCGGTTTATGGGTAGGTTTTGTGGTGGGTAGGTGATCTGAAGTAATGTAGATTGTGGAGACGAGTCAAGAGTAGCATCCCAAAGGGTTTGACGTAAGAACTCATACATGGAATCGGAGCTGGGAAGAGGTAGGAGGTAAAATACAGACATAAGGGAGAGACGGACAACATAGTCAATGGTGTAGTCATCATCAAAGTGGATTGTACAATGTCTAGTGTTGGGGGTTGTGGTGGAAGGAGAAGGGTTGGGGTGAGAGGGGTGAGAACTAGTATAGAGAGTGAACATCAAGACGACATGGTCAGCAAGGGGGAGCTGAGGAGAAATAAGAAATCCACATATGTGGGGGATGAGGGATCTGTTGGTGAGAAGTCCACGATGCTCGCACCACCATCATGGGGAAAATAAGTGAACCTACCAAAGTCGTGGAAGTGAAGAAGCCCGTTGAGAATGCGGAGGCTCTAAGATTCACCCAACTGGAGAAGGCATCTTCCATAGGCCATAACTGTAGAATTCATGTCAACAGAAGCTCTCTATAAACCAAACTCCTCTAGATCCAACTCATGAAGACATAATTTTGGAGGTTCATTGTACGGGCATTAAAATCGCCCAAAAGAATGATATCACCAATAGTGGAGTATTGAGAGATCTTTGGATAGAGGTCAAGTTACAGGTCTCCATCAATGTGAATGGCGAATGGAGATGTGGCAGGGAGAAGTAACATACAACCATGAAAACATCCAAAAAAGGTGGTGGACCCCTCTGAATCTATAGCCACAAGTATATGGAGTGGACATCAAAAGCCACATGTGAAACTCTAGCCCTGAGGCTATCCTGAATGAGGACACCAACTGAGCCACGGACACCCCCTAATTTGCAACTCTCATGACGAGAAGCCAAAACCCATGAGTACCTTGTGATTGGAGGGAGGGCCTATTCACGGCTCTCATGGGTCTCATTGAGGAGGATGAGATCCTAGGAAGCAATAACATCCTGGAAGGCATCTGGGGAATACCATAAAGTGTCATCGCAATTCCAAGAAGCAGTGGAGATGCCATCACCACCAACTGAGACCAATCAAGGGCGTGACCACCCAGGTGGGGGAGAACCACAAATGACAGCCCTACAGTCTCTAATAACAGCCCACTCGTTCTCCTTCCTAGCAGTTACATACAAGATTTCCGAAGCTCCTCCACTTGGAGTCATGTGAAATCTGCATCTATAAGGATTTTCTGCACGAGGGAAAAGAGTTTCTTTTTTGCTTTAAGAGCTTGCAAATGCTCTTCTACCGTTTGGAATTGGATAACAAGGGTGCTATCCGACAAAGTCTAAGCTTTGTTAAGGGAGATATCTTTCAATTCCAAAGATTCACGCAAGAATGCGTGACCTACCTATAAGGGATCAACAAGTTTAGGGAGGCCATGAACATGAAAGCTGAGTGCCTTGGTTTGACGTGTCTTTTCTTCTTCAAACTTTGCTTGGACAACCATTTCCACAAGTAGACATGTTTTCTTCCCTTTAACCACTTATACCCACAAATTATGTTCCTCAACTTGTTTTTGGATAGATTTTTGTTGTGCTGGTTTCTTTTTTAAGGTGCTCATGCTGAATGATTATCTTTAATTGTTTGTTATGATTTTCTAAAACCACTTCATTAAAGCACTGAAGGCATGGGGAATAAGTGGGGGTGGCTTGGGTTTGTTCAAGCTTAGTTATCCTTGCAAATTAGCAATAATACCATCTTTCTCCTATAATTATGTCTGAAACAGCGACGAAAGGTCTTGGAGTGCAAAACCTAGAGCCTCAATTCTAGATATACGGCTGCGAATGCTAGCGTATTTAAGTTTGGGGGTCAAAATCTTGTGATAGCGAGCAATTTTAAACTCTTGCGTTAGAGGGATTTCCATTCTGTTTGCTGTACAAGACTACACATAACCTGAAAGCACAAGACTGGACTGTATATTCATGTCCTGGAAGTTCCTCACAGACCTTCACATATTAGTCTCTGGTCTGGAAACCCTGTGAAAGTTTAAAAGCTTCTGCAAATTCAAGCCCAAGCGATTGTTCCCCTGATTGTGTTATTCCCTCACTACCCTAGTGTCAATATGAACTGCAAACCATTCTAAAAGTCAGTCTTCACTGCCCTAGCACTCATCCTGAAAGCCAGTATTACTGCCCTAGTACGAACCCTGAAAATTAAATCATGTCAGCAAACTGGAAATTCATTGATCTAGGCTGTTGCATTTTATGAGAGTGAATTCTCAAAATAGACTTGTAAGGGAGAAGTTGAGGGAACAGAGACTAGAAACAAAGTGGCATCAACCAATGAGCATGGTACCTCCAGCACTAAAATCTAGTTTAGCCCCCCAATAGAGCCGATCCTTGATGGGTTTGTAACATCTATCAAAATTTAATTAGACTAGTGCTGAAACTAATTGAAGCATTATTGCAAAAACATCATGTCTGTAATGAAATGATGTACTTGTAGAAGCTTAAATATATGCACCTATGTATTTGAGAAAGAAAATATGATGAAATGAAGCAAATAAATAGAACGAATATCTAATTGTACATGTTTTTTGTGTTATGTGATGAGACAATGTCACATAGCTCATAATTAGCTATACTGATATTCTGGCGGTAATGAAAGAATAAGTGGTGTTACCTTTTAATAGAACAGATTTAGGGCAATAGACATTGCATAAGACTCCTTGTGAAGGAATACTGCTTACTTTTCAAAACCTTCGATGGAAGTCTTGGGTGAATCCTATGGTCGTATCTTTGGTGGATTGGACCCTTTAATTGGTATGGAGGTTAGTAGGGTTAGCTTTTGTAGCCGACAATTTGTTCCATTGCTGGGAACTTGAGGACACTATGACCAAGTCAAAAGAAGGATACCCTATTCACAACTGGAATCCAACCAGATAAGAGATTAGTGGGGTTAGCTTTCAAGTATTGTTACAATGAATTCGGTTTGTTCGAAATGGGAAAATATTGAAAATAGGTTGAGTCTGGTTTGGAAAATTTATAGATATTGAAAAACACATTTTTTTAAAAATGAATGATCTTTTCACACTATGAAACACCACTTATATGGAGGCTCAACAATAAATGGTTCATAAGGCACAATGCTTGAAGGATTTGCAAATGGGGTAGCAAGCTAAGCAGGACTTGATTGTGAAGGAAACTCCATGGTTAAGTGTGCTTGACCCAGAGAAGTTAAAAAATGAATGACCTCCCAGCAACCTATAGTGCTTCACACCTGTGAGCATCGCCTAGATGCAATGAGTCTCAAGAGGAACGTCCATGCTCATGAGAGATGGGTTCTAACTTCTTGTGAACCACTATCCATTCAATATGGGTCAATGTAGATTGATTCAAAACTACACCACTCAATCCTGAAAATAATATTACAAATGAAAATAATAAATATACCCATAAGTATGCTCAACATTGATATACTTAACGTGTTTATTAATTTTATAACATACGATATACTTAAGCTATTGTGTTTACTTCTTTTATTAATTTCCTTACACACGATATATGCACTACTGCATATTATTTCCTAACATACTATGAACTGATGTGTTTATTCATTTCCTAATGTATTTATAAATGAAAAAAATTACTATGAACTAACTTCTTTTCTAATTCCATGAAGTTAAGATTTAAGTTTTAATTTGGCGCATATGAACAAATTAACTAAATACTTTTTTAGAAATGCATATGTAAAACATAAACTTTGCTTAAGATTTATCTATCGAGGGACATTTGTAAGGTTAATGGCATTACTGTAGAATGCTGTGGAGCTAAACCAGGCCATAGGGCAAGAAAATAAGCAGAAGTTGCACTAAATAAAGAAATGTGGTGCATAACCAACAACATCAAATACATAGAAAAGAGAAAATGATGTGCCTCGCACATTGAATAGGACTCCATAGGAAATTTTCTGTTAAGTGTTTTGACTACTTTTGCAAACTTGCACAACTTTTGCAGACTTCCACAGCTTCCATGGACTGAATAAGTTTGTTTACTTCAGCATTTTTTTGAGTTCTTTTGAAAGATAGTTTACAGTAATTTTTTATCTTAAAATAGTGAAAATTTGTGTCTGGACCAAACCAGACAAGTTCGCCAAAACATTTGGTTTCGGACAGAACCTCGTCCAAGTCCAACCAGACATGGGCTCTAACTGCTGCGACCACCAAATGTATAGAGAACAACACTAGGTGTGAAGATCCCCTGGTCCCATGACTTCTTTCATATTTCTAGGCTCTAAGTGGAGGCCTCCCCCGCCATTCCCACTTACTCAGTGCTCTTCCTCTAGAGCTATACAAAACATCAAAGAGAGAGAACCAGTGCTCTAAGGCACCATCCTTGACGATGTTCCCAGAATTCTATCACCAAAATACATGCATCAATTCGCTGTTAAACAATTCTACCCTTACCTCCTTTTTGCATGAGGGTCAATAGTCTTCAAGTCTTTTCAGTGTCATCACTGCATCTTATTGTCAAGAACCTTAGCAGGACATCTTGTACTTTGTGGCTTAGCACAGAAATCAGGTCTTCTGCACTCACATTTCCCAAGAGTGTTCTTCCAGTTTTATATCATTGCAACCTCTTCCCACTTCTTCGGATAAAAAAAGGGCCTTCTACTATACCACTGCACACATACCTACACATCTGCCCAATGTTAACTTCAAGCTCCTTCAGCACGTACTGGATCTTAATACAACACATTACACAGAAATCTTCCATCCCCATGTATACGGCAGAACTAACTACTTCAGCACTTCAAACCACTTTGAGCTCAAACCTAACAACTCCTCTGTCACTTAGGATTCGCAGTATAGCCATCAGGGTCCATCAGATCAGTCGTCTCAGTGGCCAAACTCTCACTAATCGACATCCTCTGTTTCTCCTCCGGCGCTTGTCCTCAATATGCTGGTCATCTCTCAGAGCACCAACCCCAGTTGTCGCAGGTCCAATTTCATCCATGTCCATTCAAAGCCTCAGGTCACAAAGTTAGTCATCAATTGTTCTGCAGTCCATTCTACTCCCATTTAAGATGCTCACCATGGATGTTGCGTGCCAAATGTTTTGGTCGCCGATCTCAAAGCTCATTTAAAATGTTTGAACTGCAACATCCACCAAATGTTTTGATGGCCACATCAACACAGAACAACCTTTAGGCTTTGGGTGCAAAATGTATTCCAGAAATTCAAATACATCATGCACAGAAAGGATAACTCCACATGTCAAAAATTATACGTATTACTTCTCCACTCTCAAGTATCTACAAAATAACAAGGATAGTCAAACAGCAACAAACCTTCTCACAAATCAGCTCACGAGAGAGATCCTGACAATGTGAAACTAAAATGTTGTGCATATTTTCATTTCCTTTTGCACACTTTAAACTGCACAACAAGCATTAAAGACTTCAGCCATCAAAAGGAAGTCTCACCCAAAGCGCAAAAGAGATCGGGGGCAGTCTAATTGGAAGACCATATGTGGGAGGATTTGCAGACTACTATTCGGCCATTTCGCCAACTCCATTAATGCGCCAGAAGGACCACAGTCTGCAGCAGTCAACAGTAGCACCCTGCACGAACACTCGTAGGCTAAGTGCAACACAAAGTGGAGCCTGAACGACTCGACATAACAAGTAACTACAAAGCACCATTTTCCAACACGCACATGTAGCGCTGACAAACCCTAAATCAGTTGCATTTTTCAAGAACAATACTGCCATCCAACATTACAAACTGACAACTACAAAGTATACCACAAAACATCGTTTTGTACATAAACCCTACACTTCTACAACAGAATATAAATATACCATAGAAACAACAATATACACCATTGATGGCTCAATATGCTCCGTTTCCATTAATGCCTACCAAAATCCTCCATACATCATGCACTTGGGCAAGGGAGCAAGCTCTAATACAAACTTGCTCCTCAAGCTACGAACCATGGAAAAACCAATCTTTACCTCCCCCTATTACAATGATTACCTAAGTCATCCTTCCTTATTCTTGCACTAAATGCTCCCTTATTTCTTCAATCTCCATACAAAGTTTCTATTCAAACCTTTTTATGTCACTGATATTCTCTCTTTTCTTCCAACCCTCTCAGCAGATTCGCAAGTATCTTGTTCAGTGAGTGTTTTACTTTCCCCTGTAACACTCATGGACTCTCTCCTCTAACCCATACTTCTACTCCCATCACTTCTACACACTACAGTTTTTGTCCCTTCCATCAGTTGTATATACAGTTTTTCAGATTATTTTTTTAGCCTTCTCCTCTTGACACCTCGCACATGCATAGTCTTCCAATGACTCATTAATTTCCTGTTGTTCCATAGATCAACACCTGCTTCATGTAACAGCTAGGTGACATCTTCTAGTTCAGTCAACGCTCGTTCCTCAGCATTCTTTTTGGGCCTCTTAGTTTCTCTCTCACCATCATTGGTTCAACACCCTACTCTTCATGATCTGATGTATCATTTGACCCCAACCTTCTCTTCATCCCTCCGATGGTCACCTTTTCCTTCTTATTCTTCCTTTAGCACTACTTTTGTCGTTTCTCTCTTTATTATTTTGGTGTTGCATCACCATTGATACTTTGGCATTGTGTTAGATTTTCTGCCAATAGAAATGACTTCTGCAAAGCTAGAAGAGCCTTTACCTTTTTTGATTTGATGATAAAACATTCTTTAGTAGAATTTCCAATTCACTATAGATAAGTGCAATACTTTTCATTGCTAGATGGAGTTGAACCCTTAATGGAGTCACACTATGAAGAAATCCCATTCCTTCACAACAAGCTAGCAGGGTTATGGCAGAAGCAGAAGCTGTACTCTTTTTCCAAGATGAAAAAACTGGCTGCCCTTTGGAGGGCCCTTTTACTCCTTGGTTTCCAACTTCAATGCATGCTCTAATGAAGTGATGGTGAATAGCTCTAACTCTTTCCAAAGCTCAAAAAACAACTCCAAGACAAACTTAATTCATAGAACCTCATCAAAGTCATGTACCCTTAACTTGATGGAGAAGTGATTGAATTGATCAATATACTAATTGACTATGCATACAAATTCCTAACAAATATGGAGCAATAGTTCCTATTTGTACTCGAGGGACTAAAACCATGTCTTTGAAGACTTCCCAACTCTCAATAGATGGTTGATTTGTTACTTACAACTAAAAATTGTACACTAGCACTACCACCAGGTGAGGGCTTAGTCATTCATATGAACCCAAACTATTACAATTTGTTGTTGTTCAATGACCTTGGAATGTGTCGTGACGTATGCCTCAAAACTGCAAATCTAACCATCCACTAAATAGTCACCTAGAGATGTCGGGGTATGGGTATGGGGACAGGGACGATGCCATTTCAAATCAGGGTACTGAGTAAATCGATACGGGTACAAGTACAGGATCCTCATCCCTATTCTGGAGTCTCCTGGTGACTCGGATCCATCCAGTAGATAGTCACCTTGAGATGTGGAGGTATGGGTACAGGTATGGGGATGGGGACGCCATTTCATATCAGTGTACATGAGTAAATCAATATGGATCCGAGGACAGGGCCTCGTCCCTATTCTAGAGTCTCCTGGTGACTAGAATGCAGTTTCCTGATTGGTCATGTGATCCAAAATCAGGCCATACCACTATAAATTTGCAACACTGAAACCCTACCGTGTAGGCCTCAAAATATGTGAATGGGCACTAGGAAAGGAACATTGGTTGTGCAATAACACCATGCTAATGAGAATGGTTGTCCTAAAACCAAGAGAAGAGAAGGGATGGAGCTGAAACAGTCTCTGATACCAAATGATATGGACATAGAAAACCCACATCTGAAAAATAAGGAGAATATAAGCAAACAACAAAGAGATGAAAGAAGATAGCTGAAATTTTTTGATGTTAGCTGCCATAACTTACGTCTGTACACTTGACGTTGGGAATGTGGAATAGATATACAATGATGAGGATGAGTGCTGGGTGTGTAAAGCCAGAGATACATGCTAAGTTCCCAGGAACTGAACATGCAAAGACACCCCTCAATCTGTCTATCTTAAATGCAGTGAGGAAGGGCTCCAGCGAACTGGACCAGAAGTGTACATACAGATTAATACAATGATAATGATATTAACAAGAAAGGAGATAAATAAGAGAGTGGTTCTCCTCAGTGGCAGAAATGCCAGGGAGCACGATAGCGCTTGCGCCAGAACCAAAATCCATTGAGCACCAATAGCACTAACCCTTGACGAGTTGTTAACCTCTTTAGTAACGTAATTATACTAGCAATGAAACTGATCTGAGCACTATTGCGGAAATTCGTCTCTTATGACAAAATATATTCATGAATGCTCATAAGAAAGACAATATAATAAAGCAAAGTAATAGAATGAATATCTGATTGTGCATTTGTGGCTTAACTGTTATGTGATGTAAGGATGTAGAATTTATTAGTAATTTGTTATTCTGATAATATAGTGCCATTGACAGAATGAGTAGTGTTAACCTCTAACACTGTAGATTAATGAGTAATAAACATATTAAAAACCTTGTTATGAACGAATGATGCTCACTTTTTCACGATGGTATAGATTTAGGGGTAAATCTAATGGTCATATATCTTGGGGATTAGACTCTTTAGTAGGTATGGAGGTTCATGGGTTATTGTTCCAGCCAAGAATACAACTCTCTTCTAGAATATTTCTTACAATAAAATTATATACAAAGAAGTTCTAACTGGAAATACATTCAATATGCAAAACCCCTTGTATCAAATTTTTATGGCTCCATCCCCAAATCTCATTCTTATCCAGACAGAAACCCAGACACACAAATAATCTTACACCAGCAATCTTGGATACAAGTTCAAGCCAATTCTTTTTCTCAATTCTATGCAGCAATTTCATTGTTATGCAGAAAAACAAAAAGCAACAGACCTGAGCCCAGTGGGTGGGTTCTTCTTCAGGAGCAGTTGACAATACAAGAGAAGTAGATTTTGCTCGTTTTCTTCTCCCATTTAAATTATCATTCCCAGATAAATTGCTGCTGACTGAGGATTCTAATTGTGTGCCACTGACTATTATTGAAGGCCTTTCGAATCTAACATCAAACCATAATGCAAATCCATGAAGGGATGCTGCAAACATGATCAACAGCAACAATGAATGTGAATTCATTTTATTTTAATGCGAACAAATCTTCTTAACTGGAACTAAATGATGTCTCAATATAACTCAAGCCATACATACATAAGGATTCACTTATATTTTCATGGGACCAAGAAAGTGTGGTTGAAAGGTTGCAAAGTAGAGTCGACTAAAGATAAGATTTAATTCTAAAAATTAAATAATACACAAACGACAATTTTATTGGAATTGTTACAAAAAAATCAAACATTAACCAGCCTCTCTGCTTAAATGATTGTATCTTCAAATATCTAACTCCTGATTTTGAATTGCAGAGTTCCATTTCATAAATTCTAACACGCCAAGGGGAAACCTTCAACTATAGGAAGACAAAAAATGAACATGTATATATTTGGAGTTCTTATTGATCCATGGGACAGATCACAGTTTACCACAGGTTTTCATCTGCCACTGTAATGCTCAACTCCATTGAAATATAATAAGATCCCATATATTAGTCTTCTGAGAGATAACCTGCACATTAAACAGGTATTGATTTCTGTGAGAAAACACCACACTGTACCTGGTAATATGACTCTAGGGGCAGAATGGGTAGCTTTTTTCCTTAAAAACCACACCTGTACACAATGATCTCAATAAATAAGACCATGAATCTCTGTGTATTGAGATGAGAAAAGATCTTACTATAGGCTCCCTTGTATTATTAACATCTAATATGGTCAATGATCTGAGAACTACCTCTGCAGAAGAACCGATATTTTTGGGATTAAGTTATTTTATCCAGCTGTCTATAACAATGAAAGTCAATGAACATGCATTTAACACAATCACAAGTGTCCAAAACCACCAAGGCTGTATCTGCATGGAATGCAGGCACATACAAATTAGCCCAAGCTAAAAACACTTAAGTCAATCTTAAACCTCAAACATTTAGTTATTTGCAGTAAGGTGAAGAAAATCATGGTTGAAAATCCACCAACATCCTCCAAAATCGAAGAAAGGGTATAAAGTGACAAATAATCATTCCTGTGCAGGTATCATGTTGAAGTAAGTAGGCCTAAAACAGAAATGTAAATGGGGTCACCTTTCATATGGATTGGGTACACATACATAACAGCCAAACATTACTTTGATTGACAAGGGAAGGGAAGCACATAGAAAGTATACTTATGAGTGAAAGAAGAGAATGAAATAAGTATATAGGAAGAAAAGGGAAGGGTATAGATTAATGAGGCGTGAGGTTGAAAAGAGTGACAGTTAGGTGGGAGACGTGGGTAATAACATGGTCGAAAAATTCGAATGTGGAGATATGGTTCTTTTGAAGATTTAATACATGCCCAAGTGACCATGTATCTATTATTTATTCCTTCAGCCAACCTGGTTATTGAGACCATGGTTTATAATAGGTGCTTTCTCTAAGTCAACCAAGGTTCAAGCTTCAAACTATTGGAAATATAATGTCCATGTGGAGTTGGTAGTCTATACTAAGTTTATAACATTTAGGTTAGAGTTATTTTATATATGTGAGATGTCATTAGAATTAAATAAAGGGATTTGTTAATGGTGGTTACATATCTGAAGGGTATTTAAAGTGATGAATAATTGCTCATGTTAAAGCAAGGAGGCCTAAAATAGACATGTAAATGGAGTCAACTTTCATATGGAATGGGTACACACACATAACAGCCAAGCATTAATTTCATTGGCAAGGGAAGGGGAGCACATGGAAAGTTTACTTAAGAGTGAAAGAAAGAAAGAAATTATATTAATGTTCACAAATGACCAAAAGTAGGTCAATGGGACTGAAGGATACAACCATTAGCAATAGAAAGTTCTAGGAAGAGAGAATCCTAGAGGCAAACCAAATAAATAAAGTATAAAGACAAAATAGAACATGTCACTAACATAAGTGGCAAAGGAACCAATACAAATAGCAAAGAGGGGCGAACAAGAGCCCCAAGAGCATGTGTCAATGAAGACTAGAGGCAAATCTCATCGAATATCTTTGTTTGTGGCTGAAGTGGAGGAATCATCGGAGCCATTATCGATCATTGTGAGAGATCTGATAATGTTGTCCGGTGAGTATACAAGGTCGGAGGAGCCAGGTTGGGGGATCCTAGGAGGAAGCAAGACACTTCCTCTAGAATTTCCCCTAACATCCAAGGCCGGGGTAACTCCCATAGTAGAAAAGAATCTAGTAATATCAGTTTGCTCTTGTGGTTTGGGGGGCAGCAGGCAAGTAGTAGGTCTATGTTTTCGGAGGGGGGTAGAGCCACACCGACGGATTAGAGCAGAACCACGGTGCCGAGAGATAGCAATCTTGGAGATTTGAGTAGTCTGAGTAATAATGATGCGCTAAGAGAAGCATTGCCTAACTAATCTATCTAATCTGATGTGTGATGTACCGATGTCCAAAGAACGCTTAGTGCTTCCAATCACTTGAGTGGGCTGAAAGAAAGAGGTGATCAAAATGGGAGCTTTAGAGCCCCTACGCTCCTCCTGTAGGGATTTGCACCTGAATGTGACAGCCTTACAAAGATAAAGAGCCAGGCACCGCTGATCAATATAACTAAAGAAGGTAGCTAGAGTGTTGTCTAAGTCTCTGTAGAGGTAGTGATATCTTCCCCGAATCTCATAATAAATTGGGCATCTGAAAATGAAGTGATCCTCGGTCTCCACCTCCTAGAGAGAGCAAAGACGACAGATCCGGTCTTGACAAAGAATGTGGTGGTCTGTTTCAACCCATAACTGGAGGGAACAAACTCTCATCTAGCCAAGGGGAAACCTCAAGCCGTGAGACCAATGGCATTGGAGATAATGAGGGTGACAAATAACACTGTCCACCACCTGTAAGAAATAATCGGCATAGAAAGCAAGCTTGGGATTAAGTGGCTCACGGGGGGAGGTCCAAGTGGTCTGTATATACTGTCTGTAGATGTCCTCTCTGGAAACCCTAGTGATCACGTCCTTAGTGGGAAGGAAACCGCGAGGGGCATCCAGGGAATACATGAAAAGGGGTAACCAGTTAATAGAGATGCCGATCGAAAGGAGCAACCTAGTCTCAAGGTACCAACAGTTCCGATGTCTGGTGGGGGATAGTGAAGCAATCCTCTCTGAAGAGAAAAGTGCTAAGTAGGGATATCTCTCACGAAGAGAATGAAATAAAAGCGCATATGCAAAAGGGGGAAACAAATAGGTTAATGAGAAGTACGGTTGAAAAGAGTGAGGGTTAGGTGGGCGTTAATATATGTGTGAAGTGACCACATATTTACAATTTATTCCTTCAGCCAACCTAGTTATTGAGACCGTAGTTTAGAACAATTGATTTCTCTTTGTCAACCATGGTTCAAAGTTATTACATTATCGGATACATCCCTGCAAGGCAACATATCTGGATACGATATGTATAGGAAACATATCCTGAAGGGATACGCCCTCGGTTTGTATAGGGTACCCTGTGCGTACCCAGAGTGTATCCCTGCAGGAGAACGTGTTTTTTAATTTTTCTTCAGTTTCACTTAATGAAAAGTCAAATTATCAAGCAAAGGAACTACTAGATGGATAAAGTGAATAATGAAGCAAATTGAAGCAGTTAGTGGTTGAGGTGATGGGTTGTATACATTAGGCATTATATTTCTAAACTTTGTGAGTGAATAGACCTGAGTGTGGACAAAGGAGGGCGTTGGGCTCTCACAGTATGTCCAACAAGATTATGCAAAGCATTAATAGTTGTGGTGAGGTGAGGGAGCATGCATACGTGTAGAATCCTTGTAGACTAAACTTGAAGAGGGTCCCTGTTTACAAGAAGTTGTAGATTGCTTGCCTAGGGCTGCATGATTGCTCTCTTCCTTTTGGGGCGATGTACTTCCATTTGAGAGCAGATAGGTGGAAAGGGTGAGGTGCCCAGAATTAGGCACCTCCACCCCATGCTTGAATCCTTGCCTGACCATCTGTATCAAGGGATGCAAGTGCCTTTTAGTGGGCATTGAAGATGAAATATATATGGGCATTGATGGGGCTATGAAAGTTGCTACAGATTGTAAAATGTATGAATAGTGTGTGGTGAGAAGGGGTTAGGTGGTGGGGTATGTACGATATAATGTATTTTGAAGACTTAGGGGGAATATTGTGGGGGCTTATGTGGAAGTTAGAAAAAAAACTATATGAATTGGGAATTAGGGGGTTGGTTAGGTGGGCGTAGGACTATTAATATAGATGCCAATAAAGTTCAAACAAACATATATTTCCTTGTAGACTATTAACTTAGTAGTTGATATTAATAAGACATGTTGGGCGAGTAATGGCATAATTAATCATTTTAATTGTGGTCATGGTTGAATGGATTTTCTAAGGAAAGCATGGCTAATCTAAGTTCGACCATTGAATATTATTATATTTGACATTGAATTATTAGTATGTTTTGTGGTTTTTTTGACTTATTTTGTTTCCTCTATTGGTATTATGTGGTTAATTTTGCTTATATGGCTATATTTTTTATATTTTTAATTCTTTATATATATTTTTGTACAGCCGTATAAAAAAACATATCCAGGTCCATGAAAAATCATTGTATCCACGTATTTGATTCCTGTACCCATATCCGAATCAGCTACTTAGGTTCAAACTATTGGAAATATAATGTTCATTTAGAGTTGGTAGTTTATACTTAGTTTATAACATCCAGGTTAGAATTATTATATAAATGTGAGGTGTCATTAAAATTAGATAAATTGATTAATTATTGGTGATTACATACCTAACATCTTGTGGTGATGTATAGATATGACACCGAGTTATAATAAAGCTGCCTCATTCTTACCTCTCATTCATGCTGCTTCTTTTATTGATGTCTCTTCTAATATTTTAATATGCATAAATCCAATACAAACTCCTTCAAGGAGTGTGGCTTCCTTGCAATAAACTGCAAATGATGAGTTTACATAGGGTATATAGGATTAGACATAGGTTAGTTTTATTATAAAGTTTATTTCCTATGGCATAGTTGTTAACCTATGTAATATGTGAAAAGTTAGATTATTTTCACTCCTAGTTGTTAGCTGTTAGCAAAACTTAGAACAGGCTATTGTTAACTGATTTGTTTGCTATGTTGTATTCCTACGTTGGTTGCATCCAACAAACTAGGAATTTATAAAAAAAATTATACTAGGCATAGTTAGACCTATACAAGCAACACAACTTTTCAATGACATTGAATCAAGTTAGTGAGTTCAATTTGCAAAGATTCTTTGTCACACTTCTATGTTGTCCTCTGTTTGTTTGCATTCTTGCTTTGTGAGTGGATTATCCACATCATTGATATCAAAGCCACTTCTGGTCCGTTGGGTTTGGGTTATTTCAATCCATTTGTATTTGGGTATTTGGGATCTCTTCTACAAAAATTACATTAGAAGCCTCCTAGGCTAAATCTAACACCACCAGTGCAATTGAAGCGTTTAAAATAGTGGGTCAAGCCTTTCGTTTCATCTGAAACGGACACCTAGGGCTTCAATTATCTCCGTTCAAAGTTCCCTGCGTTCTCTATACTTGTGCAAGCTAGGTGAGGCACATTTTTCGGGAAAAAATAAAACAATACTTTGTGGGGCCGACCATTATCAACCCCAAATGCACATCCCCACAAAGTTTGAGAATGGTTTTTGTGCGCTTGCATCATACCTTCTAGCACTGCCACCTCATTTACTGCACCTACATCATCATCGACATACCCTACATGGTCACTTGCATTATCCCCTTGTAGACCGACAAAGTACTTGCTAACCATACTTGTCATTGCCATTACTATTTTGCACTATCACTTTGATGTTGGAGGATGTCATCACTATATTCATTTTATTGTCAACGCCACCCGACAAAGTACATTATCGCCACTAACAACAGACCCCAACAGCCAACCAACCATATTTGACTTTATATTTTTTCCTATCACGCATGTAGGGCCCAAATCATGTTTGACAACTTTGCTAATATTGTCCATGTGCACCCTGTCAACATTATATTGGACCTACCATTGTCACTACCCCACTGACTTTCCAAGCCATCCATTGTCGTTGTTGCCTTTCACGTGGACCGTCATCATCGTCCTTTGTTGCCTCCACATCCATTGTTGCTAGTATGCTGCCACCATAGTTAGTTGTCGAACAATCAACACCCCCTTGCCAATCCCATCACTCCCTACCAGTATCCACCAACCATGTACACACATTGACTTGCATAATTGCCACGTCAACTAACCTGCCACATCAGCAATCAATGTGCCAAAGCTGCCAAGCCTTCACCATTGGGATTTTCAAATTTATTGTAAAAATTTGATGGGCCCATTCTCACCCATATGAAATTCAAATGACATCAAATTGTATGACCTTGACTATTTGTTTTCCAACTACACAATGGTAAACTCCATTTTCAATAATTGTGCTTCACTTTCCATAAATTTGCAGTTTTCTATATTAATTGTTGCTTTGTTTCCATTTGTTGAAACGTTTCTCGCTCATCTGGAATTTGTTTTCAGTGCCATTTTTTTTAAAGTCCATATTTTTTCATGTAGATTTAAGATATATGATCAGATTCATTTCACTTTGTAGTACAAATCGTATAATTTATATTGTTATTATGGGAGGACACACTTTTGATACCAATTGGCCGATACTTGCACCATGGTGAACTCCACGATTGCCGACAAAATGGTTTATCTTGCCATTGTAGTTGTCAATTTGACAAACAAGGTCAATGACATCTTTGTCTCAAACCTTCCGACCCTGAATCCTTGTCAGTTGGATTCTTGACATGGAGACTTGATTCAAATATAGCAAAATTGTTGACACGGAAAAAGATTCGCGAAGCTGAAGTTCTTAGGCATTGCTAAAGTCTTGCTTACTAAATTACAAGGTGCTTAGAACCCTATCAGCACTTAGGCACAACTTTTCACAGCTCTTCAAGAGACCTTGTACCCATCCAACTCTGAATAAGAGTTGGGCATCAAATGAATTCGTTTGTGTCAAAGAGTAACCAGCTCTCATTCTTAAATTAAAAAGTGATCTACAAGAACACCTGTTTTGAGAGTTGAACTATGCCAATAATGTAACACTTGATACTTCTTTCAATCAAGCATAATTGGCATAAGAGAAATTTTCTACCAAGTCCAAAATCTCTCGCCCTTCATTTTCTTAAAGCGATTCAAGATTGATGGCTTCGCAGTCTCAACATCCTCCTTCAACGGAGAAACGATCTTTCGCTTCTCCGCCTTCTTCTCACAATACTCATTTTCCTTGTGCCAAAAAATCAAGAAAATTGTGGGTATTGTAAAAATCACAAACATGATGAGTCCCATTGATTTAAATTGAAGAAGAAGACTTTGATTGTACAATCTTTTGATGAGGAAATGGAGAATGTTCCCATCGATACTTCTAGTCATGATAAGACCTATGATGAGTTTAAATGTCAACTCAGTAAGGTCATTTTGATGCACCATCACACTACTCCATGGGGATGTGACAATTTGTTTGTCACTCTTGCTCACCTTACACATGGATTTTCCGTCGATCATATCATCGACAATGGCTTGCATAAAAATTTTAATTGCAAGATCCATTGTCGACAAACTGCACTTGCCAATGGACCCAACCCCTCATATGTATGCACTTGGATGGAAGGGTAGTGGTTCATCCACATAAATCATGCACACATGCATTGTGTCCTTTGCTTTTGGTCCCAAGTTTGTTGATAATGTCCCTTGTGATGTGACCACTATGGACCATTGTGACCTATAGCTTGGCAAACCCTAACAGTATGATAGGAAAGTGCACTAAGATGCATACAACACCTACACAATGCAATAAGGTAACAAAGTGAACCTAATTAGATGCACTTCAAAAACAAGCACGTACTCAATTGCAAGCAAGCATGTAAAATAGTCAATAAAGTAACAAAACTTGCATTAATTTTCATAAGGCCACAATCTAATTCAAAGCAAGCAAAAGTCACTTTTTCCACAGCGTGCATGTCTTGTCAATAATTGCAGTCCTATTTGGATGTGTTTCAAGAACCTAAGTCATTTCCCCCTGATGGAGAAATCAATCACACCATTGATCTTCTTCCTGATGTTCCTCTTCCTAATGCCCTAGTGCATCGCACAGTGCACATCAATCTTACAAATGATGAAATCAAACAGAAAATTCAAGACTTGTTCACCAAAGGTTTCATTCAACCACGTCACCTTGTGCTTCTCCATTTTTTCTTGTACTAAAGAAAGATGGCTCTTGGCATCTTTGTATTGATTTCCGAACATTAAAAAGGATAAAAATCAATAATTGATATCCACTCACTTACACTGACGACCTACTAGATCAACTTCAAAGAGCAAAATTATTCTCCAAGATTGATCTAAAGAGTGGCTATCATCAGGTCATAGTTCAAGTAGAGGACACATGGAAGACAACTTTCAAGACCAAAATGGGACTTTTTGAGTGGCCAATGATGCCTTTTGGGATCACAAATGCACCTGCCACATTCATGAGAATGATGAATGATGTCTTCAGAGATTACTTTAACCAGTTTGTAATCATCTATTTAGATGATATACTTGTCTTCTCCAACACTTCGAGCATGTTCTTCACATGCTCCAACAAAACAAGTTGTATGTAAATTTATCTAAGTGTTCATTTGGTCAAACATCAGTCTCCTATTTGGATTAATCGTTGATGCCCATGGAATTTGGGTGGATCTCGCCAAAGTGAAAGTTCTTCTCAAATGACTGACTTCTTCTACCATCATAGAGTTGCGGAGTTTTCTTGGCCTTGTGAACTACTACTATAAGTTCATCCTTGCCCTCCGTATGAGTTACCCTCATCTTTCCATTCCCAAGTACCAAGCACATTCAGAAAGAGCAAGATAAGGCACACTCCTTCGTTTAGGATTTGCAATCTCTTCAATCCAAAGTTGATTCTTCAAAACACTCGAGAAATAAAAGTAACTCACGGATCATCGACGTGTCCCTCATCATTTTCAGGTTGGGGACAAAGTTTGGTTACCCTTGGATAAATGCTGCTTCAAGGAGAAGGTACATAGTAAGATCAAACCTCTTTGATATGGACCTTACACTATTCTCCAACAATTATCTAAGAATGCTTTTTGCCTTAATCTATTTTTCAGTAGGTGTCCTATAATTCTTTGTCTTGATCTTCCAGCACAATTAAGAATCCACAATGTTGTCAATGTCGATCTACTCAAACACTACCATGAATTTGTGCTTCCCATCAACCATATTGTGGATATTTTTCCTAATTTCCAACTTCCACTGGATGTAGATCGAGTTTTCGACACGATGACTTGATAGACCCGCCAGGGTTTGACATTCCATAACTTGTTGCGAAACAAGACCAACTTCCCAATGAGGCCCAACGAATTTCTCAATAGCAAATGTTTCAGTTTTTTCCTTCTATTTTGAGAGCATTGGAATCTAATGCTTCTATTGTTGGGAGGAATGATAAGGATTCATAGGGTATATAGGAGTAGATAGAGGTTAGTTTTATTTTCCTATGTCATAGTTGTTATCCTATGTAATGAGGAAAAAACTCGATTCTTTTCACTCCTAGTTGTTATCCTAAACTTAGCATCAGCCATTGTTAAGTGATTTGTTAGCTATTTTGTAGTCCTATGTGGCTTGCATCCAGCAAACTAGGAAACTATCAAATCTTTTATTAGGCATAGTTAGACCTATATAAGCAATGTAACCTTTAAATAACATTATATCAGGTTTGTGACTTCACTTTGCAAAGATTATTTGTCACACTTATGTTTCATTCTTTGCTTGTTTCCATTCTCAGTTCATAAGTGGATTATCCACATAAATGGGACTCGTGATGAGGTCATGATTTTCTGCTTCTTTAGACATGAGATGCATCGCTTCATTCTGATGTCTTTTCTCTTGTTTTAAACTAATATCCTTAAAGTGTTCCATGGCCTCTATGATCTATGTTTTTATATATTCCATTTTCCAATGAAAGCAACAAGAGGGATTAGTATTCATTCCTTTTTATACTCGGCACTTCCTACCTTTGGTGACTAGAGAAAGTATAATATGTCAAAATCCTCCTATATATATGCAAGGTTTTGTTGACTATTGATAGCTTCATTCCTATATGCAAGGCAAAAACTCAACGTAGTTAATCCCTTGTTTGCCTATGCTTTATTGGGAGACTATAACTGTTTCCCCTGGGATTTCTTAATAATCTTGTCAGCCCCAGTAGCCCTCGAGTAGCCTTTGGATGCTACATCGAAATTTAATTGGTGGAATCCTAGAGGGAAATTATCACTACAATTGAGGCTATCCAATACATAGACATCAGAGGGGTGCATATCTCTAGGGACACATCTTTATAGACAAATTGGTTAATAGTTTCAGAATAAGTCCCCAGTGCTTAAGATGCTTTTCCCATAAAGCATAAGGAGAGAATGACACATATCCTAAAACATTAATTTTCACAAGTTCCACTTGATTAGAAATTTTGTAATTTGTCTTATTTGTAAATGCTTGAATACAGTAGGCATTTGGCCACAATTGCTGATGTCATTTCTAAAATCATCTTCTCCATTTTGCATGATGATACCAACTTGGTTGGTGGGGATATGAATCACTTGAACGTGTGTTGTCATGCTTCCCGTTTAAACTAATGAAATAAAGCTTGAGATTCGTCAAAAACATATTCGATTCTTGCAACCAATCAAAACCTTAAACTACATGAACTCCTACTAGAAGCAATGACATAGAAAATTCTCAAAGTTTATAATCTTACATATTCTATTTGACCTTATAATATTTCGTTGACAAGTCTTGATGGAACCATTACGACCATGTCATCAATATCCTTTGCTGGAAAAACAGATAAACTAAATGTTATAGCTAAAGCAAAAACGAAACTTCAAAAGTGGACTAATAAATGGCTTTCAACAAGAGGGAGAATGGTTTTGGTTAAGGCAGTTCTCCAAGCCTTGGCAATCAATGCCTTCTCTATTTTGAACATTCCATGTAGATTTCTGAAGCAATTAGATTCCCTCTGCCAGAAATTTTTGTGGAGTGGTTTGCAACAAAAAAGAAAGTGGTCTCTAGTCAAGTGGGAGACTCTATGCCTACCTAAACAGGAAGGGGGCTTGGGATTCCATTCCTCTTCCAAGCATAATAAGGCTTTGGCAGCCAAACTCTACTGCAGACTGCTAATGCATCCAGCTGATTTGTGGGCTGTCAATATTAGAGCCAAATATCCTGAAAACAATCCTCCATAGAGAATTATTAGGTTATGTCTTCCTCTTAAAGGATCACCTATTCTTCTTGTTCTTAAGGTGAGGGAGGATCTTATAAAAAAGCATTTGTTTTGGATTGTTAATGATGGCCAACAAGCCAACTTCTGGACTGACTCATGGGCTGGACATCCGCCAATCATATCTTAGTATCTAGAGCTAAAGACAATGATGGAGGCGTTGAATGAAAAGGGATGGATTAAGATTGCTCATTACTGTAAGGTAACTAATCACCCCTGGGAGATTGGAAAATGTCGGATTCCTACTCTTGATTGGCCAATTCAAATAGTAGAGGATCAACTATCATGGATTAATAATATTCTTTTGGCATGCCCTCTTTCAATACTCCCAAAACCTAATGCCTTAGCCTGGGGGAAGAACTCTATAGGTGTCTATACGGTCTCTTCAGGATATGCTTCTCTAACTAGGCGTGCCTCTCATCCTCTTCAGGATACTTTTAGCTATATTTGGCAGCCAACTTTCTGGCCCAAGGTGAGCTTCTTTGTGTGGTTGGTTTTAAAGAGGAGAATCTTAACTAGAGAGAACCAAATGAGACGTGGCTTTTATGGTCCCTTTTGATGTGTTATGTGCTTGGAGAATGAAGAAACCATATCTCATCTATTCTTCCAATGTCCATTGGGGATCTACTTGTGGAAGCTCTTATCCAGATTGTTTAATCTCCCCTGGGTGAATATTCAGTCATTAGAACAGATAAGTAGAGAATGGCAAAGCCATCTGCCCAAGGGCCAAAACCTCCTTTTGGATTTGTGGTTTGGCATCACCCTTCTACTTTTGAACATTTGGAAAGAACGGAATTGCATAATCTTCCGACAGGAAAGAAGGGATATAAATTATGTTTGGGAAAAGATCAAAATCAACATTGTAGAATCTATCAAGCATAAGATTTGTTTGACTCAACCTCTAATGCCAGATTCAGACTACTTATGTCACCAACTCTCATTACAACCTAGCATGTCTACAAGGACCACTTTTCAACCAAAAAAGAAAGCTCAAAAGGATCAACATTGGACAGCCCCCCAATTGGATATGGGAAGTTGAGCATGGATGTTGCTTCAAGAGGTAATTTGGGACAAGCTAGTATTGGAGGTATTTACCGATCATTGGATGGGTTTGCAGCCTTCCTTTTTCCTGAAAAGGTGGGATGTATAACCAATAATTTTGTGGAAATCAAAGCTATGCAAGAAGCTTTAAAAATCGGGTGGCAAAAACTACAAATTGAATCTGACTCCAAGGTTATTGCGGGCTTGTTATCTAATCCAGAGGGAGATCCTAGCAAAAATTGGCAAATAGCTAGAGAGATGGGAAAGATTCATAGATTGCAGCAAAAGTTTTAGGACGTTCATTTCAGCCATGTTCCTAGAGAAAGTAATAAAGTGGCGGATGGATTGGCCAATTGGGTGTTGGACAATCACAACCTTATTTGGTATGGTTTGCCTCCTTTTTGGTGGTCATCCAAGCTGCAAGGAGACTTGAGAAAGATTCTTGATTTTGATTTGTACCAATGACTGCTCATAGGTTTTCTTATATGTTTACTGCCTAGGATTGGACTATTAGTTTTCAAGCTTGGCATATTAGAATATGTATCCTTCGATTTTTCTATAATATTATCTTGGTTTAAGTGTTAATAAAATTATGGGTGCTTCCAAAATCAATAAGCACCATGACTTTCTTCATCTAGATATACCCTTGATATTCCAACTACAATTGCTAGTGACACTCTTGACTTCTAGCTGAGCCAATTGATCGGTATCAGACTGAGAACTATTTGAACACATAGTATCACGCTTTTTGTATCATTTTTACTTCCATCTTGCTTCACCTTTGTAAAAGAATACTATCTTAAAATTTTCAATTGGTTGAGATTCTTATTTGTCTTTCCTCTTGTTGTGTCTGCCAAAATTAGTTTTTCAAACCTGTGCTGCAAGTTTTTGATAATTGATATCATAGCACTTTTTAATAAAGGATGAATTATATTTTCTTTGTTGATAGCAAGTTCTTTGCCCAACCATTTGAGCTTTAAGCATTGTATCTTGTGTGATTTGTATATCAAGCATACATAATTCATCTCAAATATTGAATCAAAGACCAATATAAGTTTTCAATAATAGATGTTCAGGAACATTCTTAAAAATGTGGTTTAAGTTTCCGAATCCAAAGAATACTTGCCAAGTGATTCAGTTTGACACAATTGCAACCGAATAAAATAATCAGTCATTGGAGGTTCAAATATTTTCATAAAATCAACAAAACCATTCCAATGTGATTGTAAATCCTTCCATTTACTAACACCACAAATTGTGCCACTTGCATGCAACTCCTCCAAGGTTTAATCATGCCACGGTAATCAATTCTCCATTTGATGTGGTAGAATTCAAAAAGAAATGATGCTTCATCTTGATCACTAGGTCGATAGCCACATAAGGATCATCACCATTGTACTAAGGAAGATTAATTTTAAAATCGATTTTATGAGCATAGGGACTACGATATTGGTTTGACTATATATTTGTTAAAAAAAAAATGGAACCTCTTGCTTGTTTAACTACTGATTTGTACTTATAGATTGAAACTCTTGCTCATTGAATTATTGATTCTTATATGTATTTGATTTTTTGTGTGTTTAAATTTAAGCTGTTCAATCACAAAAGAGTTCAATTGATTGGGGTTGACTAAAGCCTAAAGAACTTCCTCCAATTTGGTGTTAAGATTATCTTCCTCCTCTTTGTTGATTACGTGTCCAGATCAATGAATAAATATTTAATACTGTCCATCTTGGCACTCGTATGGTCCTCACATATTGTAATCTCATTGAAAAAAATATTGTGGTTTTCTTGCAGCTGCATTGATCAACTTTCCAGCTTGTTCCATTTGGTGTTTTTGATGTTATTTTTTTCTCTTTTTTACTTTTTTTAAATCACTTTTTTGCTTTATTTTATTTTTTAAATATAACTATTAATAGTTTTATTTTATAACAAAATTTAAATACTCTTATCTATAGATTATGTACTCATCGGTTAATCGCCGGTCACTCGGTTATTCGCGGAAATTTGGGTGAAACCTGTAATAGTCAGTTTTTTGGCTCTCATACTCGCGATTGATCGAGAGTACCCGACAAGTACTATGACAGTACTCACCGGGAGGCCTATATGTGGCTAGACACATCCAAGGCTACTAAACGCATCATGGATGCTGAAAAAACGCTAAAAAATCATTGTTGTTTGTCTTATAAATTCATTCAAGCCCCCTAATTGGATTCACATAGCATTTGGAGCATTTAGAGCAAATTGGCAGGAGAAAAATTAAGCAAACACAATTCTAGGTTAGTACATTTGTTTTTATTTTTTTAAGTTTCTGAGCATGTAAATGAATTGTAATTTAATTATAAACATGTTTGATAAATATTCATGCATTTCGTTCAATGACATAATTGTGATTTACAATTTATGCATAGTTTTTCATGATTTTTGAATAAAAATATTGTTTTTTATTGTTAACATAAAAATTATGGCTTTTGTTTATCATTATTTATGTTTATTGTAGATCTCATTCAAAATGTTTTCAATATTTTGTCCGTGTAGTACAATCACAACGTATGCAATTGCATAAGCCCTAGGGTTAGATCAAGATGTTTAAATTTACAAATTTACAATGTAAGTTTTTTTTTTTAAAATGTTGTATTTTAATCTCTTTTAAACATTTTTATTTTTATTTTTTTTAAACTATTTTGAACATGTTTGCAAGTTTACCGTTAGCATACAATGGCATTCGACAGTGCATCAAAGTCAAATGCAATCAATGATAGCCAATCGGCTCCCCTTAATGCTCGCAACACTGCTTGGAAGTATGACATGAGTTGGAACATCCCAAACGACTACAATTTATTTGTTTTGCTTGAAGAAGATTTCAAGAGGCATCCATCGCTTCAAGTACTATCTTTCATGCAATCCTTGTCGTGATGTCACACCTTGTCCCAGTGTAACACAAGAGACAAAACGAGAGATAGTTGCAGAGCTTGCATTGTTGGACGAAAAGAAATTAGAGAGAGAAATGATGCAAGCAGTCATGACAGTGGCTATTGCCCCTGCATCGGCAAAGGAAAAAGAGGCAACTATGACAGAAATTGTGGGCTCTACTCGTGGTCCACACAAGCACCTACACACATCAACTTCATCAAGTTCAAGCCAGGAACACAATTTTTTTGTGCCTAGAAACACCCTTGAGACACAATCTTTGATGCAAGGTACAAGATGGAACAAGGAGGCACATGCAGAAGCAAATAAAACATGTGAAATTTTTTGGTATTTTAACAACCTTCCCTTCAATGTGGCAAGAAACATTGCTAATATTTGATGACAGCATTGATAGTTGTAGGAAAAGGGTACAAACCACCATCTCCAAGAAACTTAAGTGAAAGGTTGCTCCAAACTGCAGTTGAAGATGCAAAGGTAATTGTGAAATATCAAAAGAGGTCGTGGCGAAAATTTGGACGCATCATTCTTCTCGATGGATGGACTGATGGAAAGAACCGAACCCTTATCAATTTTTTGGCGGCGTCAAATGGTGAGCTGGTTTTTTTGAAGTCCATTGATGCATCTAACAAGATAAAATATGCAGAAACAAACTTTGAACTTGATGCTCAAACAGGTTGTTTTAAAGGTAGGCATCGAGAATGTTGTACAAGTTATCACAGACAATGCAACAACATATGTGGTGGGTGGGAGACTTCTCAAGAACAGACATTTATCACTCTTTTGGACCCCTTGTGCGGCCCATTGCCTTGACCTTTTTTTGGAGGACATAAGCAAACATGATTGGATGCGATCGGATGTAGAAGCTAGAGACATTACAAAATATATATATAATCACCCTTGGGTTCTCAACTTCATGAGAGACCACACTAAGGGGAAAGAGTTTGTTTGAGCTAATATCACTAAGTTTGCAATGCACTTTCTTAAATTGAAAGTATTTATGGTTTGTTGGCTCCTTTGAAGGAGATGTTTGTGAGTCAAACATGGATGGACTCATCACATTCAAAGAAAGCTGATGGAGTCAAGGTTGGAAAATCAATTTTCAGTGAGACCTTTAAAAAGAGAGCTACAAAGATCGTCAAAGAAACTTGAAATTTCAAGTCAATTCCCTTATTTTCAATTTTTAAAATTTAAAGTATTTATTTTATTTATAAGTTTGTAACTTTAATTTGTTTGTAACGTTGTGTGTGTCGGAGCCTTTGGTGAAAGTTTTGTGATTGATGGATGGGGAGCAAAACCCAATGGGTTACATTTATGAGGCCATGGCTAGGGCCAAAGAGACCATCCAAAACTATTATAGAGGGGATTGTGCAAGATTTGATCCCATTTGAGAGTTGATTGATCGGAAGTGGAACAATCAACTCCACCAACCCATCCATGCAATGGGGTACTACCTTAACCCCAAGTTTTTCTATTTGGATGGTTTCATAGATGCTAATAGGGAGGTTATGGAGGGGCTCTCAACATGCATTGAGAGTATGACCCCTGTCATTGAGATGAAGGACCTCATTATTTCAAAGTTGTAAAACTACAAACTGGGCTATCTAAGGGAGAGGTACACAATCACCAAGTAACAAAAAATGAAATATTTACTTGTACCTTACCAGTTATAAATTTACAATTACTAATTACTTACAAAGTTTTGAATATCTTGTTTGCAAGGTCGTGGTGGAAAGATTGGGGTGGGAATATCCCAAATCTTCAAAGGCTAGCCCTCTGCATTTTATCTCAACCTTGTAGCGCTTTTGGATGTGAATGCAACTGGAGTTTTTTTGACATCATTCACACGAAGAAGCGCAACAAGTTGATTCAACAATGCCTCAATGATCTAGTTTTTGTGCAATACAACCTTCAGCTTCGCACAAAAAAGTTGGGAAAGACATCACACAAGCCCATCGATCTAGATGAGATTGATCCCTACAATGATTGGATTGCACAGGAAGAGGCCCCCATGTTCACAGAGGATGAGATTGTTGATTTCGAGAGGCGAGCTATGGAGGGTGCAACTGCAACAAAAGGAGAGATTGGATTGGAAGACATCCTTAAAGATGAGGCAAAGGTGGAGCCATAGGCGCAAGCACAGTGTTCTAGGCAAAGCGAGGTGGGGCAGCCGAGTGGGAGGACTCGACTTTCTCAATCTCCTTTGGTTTTCCAAAGAGCAGGGAAGAGAAAATTATAGATTCTCATAATGTTTACTTGTAGATTCTTGTGTAAGTATCATTGTATCAATTTGTTCTTGACAACTTGACAGTGTCACAATTGTATTCACATCATTATGCGATTCTGTACTTTATTTATATTCTAATCTAATAGAAAACACTTTCCCAACATTTTACGGATTCATTTGATACATTTTGCAACTATAATTTCTATAAAATTTATGTTTTTTTGATAAATTTAAACATTTTTTTAATTTGTCGGTTATTCTTGGTTAATCGACAGCACTTGTTGATTAATCACGTGTTAAAAAAAATCCTCCTTAGTGAGTATTTGTCAGTTATGGTATTGTAAACTATGTTCTTATCCATGTAATGTTTTGTTCTCCTACATATATATTTTTTTTGTCTAAATAAAATTGGTTTACTTTTCTTAACTCTTTTTTGTTTTTATTTATAAACTCTTTTCTTGCATTTATAAGGTATTTGGATTTTTTTCATTGCTCCTATTGTTCATTTACTCTATTCGTGAATTTTGTTTTAGAACTTATCATAAAATTTGTTTTTCAATAAACTTAAAACCTATGTAATATCAATAAACCTTTGAAATTTTTAAGATTTATAGTTTTCACTTTATGTATTTTCCAGTGTTCAACGGGGACACGTCCCCCTCGAAAAACCCCACGTTTCCAAGACGGGGATGTTCCTGGGATGCAGGGACGTCAAGGAGACATCCCCCAGCGGCTCCGCCACCTCCGTTGTCGTCCCCAAGACGTTTCCCTCTAAGAGGGGATGTCTCTGGACATCCCTTCAAAAGGGGGACATCTTGGGGACTCTAGGACGTCCAGAAGTCCCACATCCCCTTAGGAAACGCCCAGGTGTCCCCCGTGCAGATGGACGCCAAAAAGTGCAAGTTTTTTTAATTCTTAATTTTTTTTGGATTTTTATGCTTTCTAACCCACGCCCCACCCCCAAGGCCTCCCAAAAGCTTATAAAAAGCCCTCTACCTCCCATTCCAAATCACACAAAAACTTCACTAAGTGAAATAGAGAGTTGAAAGTAGAGGCAACAAGCTAAGAGGGAGAAGTTTGCAAGAGTGAGAGAGCATTACAAGAGGGAAAGTGAGATCAAAAGAGGATAGAGAAGCCATTGCCAAGAAGACTCAAGCCTCTTAAATTTCATCATTTCACCCACAAGATAGGCCCTATGATTCTTTCAATTTCTGATTTTTAATTGTTAAATTTTTGTTTCATTGAATCATTATTCATTTGTAAATTGTTTTGAATTTCTAAATGAAATTTTTTTATATTTATTTGTGATTCTCATTCATTGTAATGCTTAAAAATAAATTTTTAACTTTTATTTTTAAATTTTCAATGTTCATTCAAATGATAAATCAAATGCTTAATTTTTAATTTTTAAATCTTAAGAACAAGAATTTTTATTTGTGTATCCTTTGCTTCCACACTTCAAGTAAACTGAAGTAAGAAAAACAAAAAGAAAATCCTTGTGTCTTAAATTTAAAAAATTAATTTAAAATTTTTTAAATCTTCATTCAAATCAAATGCTTAAATTTTAAGAACAAGGATTCCTATTTGTGTATCCTTTGCTTCCGCGCTTCGAGCAAATTGAAGTAAGAAAAACAAAAACAAAATCTGTCTTAATTTTAAATTTAAAATTTTAATCCCTTAAATTATGCATGGTATGAATTTTAAATTTTTTTAATTATTATTTAAAACTTACAAAATGAAAAAATAAAAAATTATTTCTTGCAATGTCATTATGAGTTCTCATAACATGAGTGAGGATGAGGTTCAACCTCAAGGGGTTGGGGTTGAAGTTGAAAGTGACAATGATTTAGATTATGCACATGATGATCTTAGTTTAGGAGGGAGGAGTGACCGTGAAAAGCAAACTAGTTCTGTTGAGAGTCCCAATTATAGTTGCCCTTCACAAGCCCTTCAACAATATGCTAAGGGTCCCTTTGATCTAATGAAACCTTTACAACAATTTGCAAGCAAGGTACCTTCAAAGCCTAGGACATTTGGGCGCACTAGGAGATGGAAGTGCAACCTATGTGACATTGAATGGTTTGGCAACATGGCTAGAACAAATCCTTATCCGAGGCAAAGGCGTAGATGTATGTAAAAAGGTGAAAAAGAATCTAAAATTGAGGGCTGAAATATGTAAATTATGGGGTGCCAATGAAGAAGATGCACCTTCATCTACTACTTTGCCACCAAGGAGGGGTCATCAGAGACAAAGTTCTACTTCTAAAGCTTTGGAGAGGCCAATGGCAATGAATCCATCTAGTCCAGGCCCAGCAAGGCCTAAAGGGAAACGGAAGATGACTAGTGATGCTTCAAATCCACTGGCAGATTTATTCAATGTGCAAGCGAAGGATGAGGCAGATGATGACATTGGCAAATTCTTCTTTGCCAATGGCATTCCATTCCATGTGGCTCACTCTCCTTATTATAAGGAGGCCATGGCAAAAATAGCAAGAGTAGGACCATCATATGTGCCACCAGGAGAGACTAAATTGAGGACAACAATCTTGGATAAGAACTATTCCAAGATTAATATTTTAATGGAAAATATGAAGAAGACCTAGGTCTCTAGTGGATGCAGCATTGTCATGGATGGGTGGACAGACATTAGGCATCGTCCACTCATCAATATCATGGTTACAAGTACAGCTGGCCCTTATTTCCATAGGGCTATTGATTGTTCAAGACATCACAAGGATGTTGATTTTCAGTTCCAGATCCTCAAAGATGCTATAAAGGAGGTTGGGCCACAGAATGTGGTGCAAGTAGTGACAGATGTAGCCCATGTGTGCAAAGCAACAGGGAAGTTAATTGAGGCAAACTATAGACATATTTGGTGAACTCCTTGTATGCATGCCATAAATAATGCACTGAAGCACATGGGAAAAATCAGCTAGATCAAAGCAGTGGTTAATGATGCTAGAGATGTGCAGATGTTTATCTGCAACCACCACACTTCGCATGCACTCTTTAGGACCTTCTCCAAGAAGGAATTCTAGAACCCTGTAGAGACTAGGTATGCATCATACTTTATTCTCTTGGAGAGGATGCTTGAGTTGCAAGAGGCATTGCAACTAATGGTTATGACCGCAGAATGGAATTGGTGGCCAGAGTCGAAGATAGAGCAGGGGAAGAGGGTGAAAGAGGTGGTGAAGAATGATGTTTTTTGGGCTGATGCCAAATATATTGTCTCCATCATTACTCCAATCTTCACAATGATCAGATATGGGGATGCTAATGCACCTACCCTTGGATAGGTGTATAAGTGCATTGATACTATGCTTGATCAAATGAAGGTTGTTGTACGAGATAAGGACCCCACATTGACCTTCTACATAGAGCATATTCAGCCGATCATTCACAGTAGATGAGAGAAGCTCAACACTCCCTTGCACATGGCTACCTATGCATTGAACCCGAAGTGGTATGTGCAAAGAACTGGTAGACTTACACATATACAAGATGTTGAGGTGAAGGCAGGGTTCATGAAGGCCATTTAGAAAATGTATGATTCTACAGAGGCCAACATCATTCGTATTGAGTGGACAAAATTTGCCACTCTTAGGGGATATTCACAGGAGGCCAAAATAGATAAGGAGACAATGGCACAGGAGGAACCAATTTTGTGGTGGACTTTGCATGGGCCTCATTCTTTGACTACCGATCTAGCCATTCGTTTGCTATCTCAAGTTTCTAGTTCTTCTGTTGTTGAGAGGAACTGGTCTACTTATAGCTAGATCCACTCCATGAAGAGGAACAGGGTTGCCTCTAAGAGGGCAGAGAAGCTTGTGGCTGTACATAGTGCCTTGCGTCTCATTGACCGCAACACACTTGCATACAAGGAGAGTCTAGCAGCCAGATGGGATGTAGAGCCAGAGGAGCCAACACAGATTGATGATGATGCTACACAGACAGGGTTGGTTGGTATTGGCTTGGAGGAGCTTGAGTGTGTGGAGTCCAACAGTTTTAGTGATGAGGAGTTTGACATTGGGGATGATTAGCTATTGACTCATTGAGTCCTACGTTGCAGAGGTACACCCTCCCCCCGGCGCCTCCTGTTTGGAGATGCCTCCGGCACGGGAACGTCCCAGGTACTCTTGGAGGCGTCCGTCGCTGTGTCGAAAATGTCTGGCACGGCCATGGACGCCTCCGGGAGTACCCGAGATGTCTCCGGGCGTGCTCAAGGGATTCCGACAGAAAAATGGCGATAACCTTTTTTTAAAAAAACTCAAAAAATCCTTTAAAAAAAACCCTAAAAACTAAGCAACCCTAAATGTAAATCTAGTTCGAACCCAATAGTATACAAATAAAATAAACATTTAAGTATAAGTTTACATTTAGTAAGTTATATTTTATTTATATACTTTCAAGATGTTTGAGAGGGGTTTCGGACCGCTAAGAGCTATAATGCAAATTCTAGGTTTTGGAGGATCCTATCATATTTCAAAGTTAGTCAGATTCTAGGGTTTCAGGGTTTCAGACTTAGCCATATTTCAGGGTTTCAAGATTTCAAGGAGACATCATAGGAGGTATGAAGGCTGCATGAAGGGATGTATGCGTGATAGAATAGTATGAGAATATCTCTCGCAAAGTGCCACAAGCCGATCCCACCCCATTCCTTGTGCACCCCTTAAGGCATGCACTCGTGAGATTCAATGCACCGATGAGCCCTTGTGAGAGAAAGTGTCAGTAAATGATAAAGTTGAAAAATAATGGGAGTGGCATTCATGATTTTGTGGGCAATTGAGATGATTTATTCTAGATTTGAATGTACATCTTGTCTTTGAAGTAATGAATGAATGAATATTATATATTTTTAAGTGTTTTATCATTTATAGACAAATATTTTCATACTATGTAGTTTCAAGTGTTTTACTAAAAAATGAGTAATATACAATATACAATATATATATATATATACACAGACGTACCCACGACATATCCAAATCAAGGTTTTTGAAAAATGACGTCCTGCGTACCCGAGACGTCCCCGTATCCGTACCTGTACCCGTACCCAAACAACATAGATTGAGTCATTTGTATAATTGTATTTACTATTTAGTATTTCACTATTTTGGTATTTTGTTTTTTGAACATTGTTGATACTTGATTGTAATCATGAATCATTATGAAATTTTGAAAATTCAATGTTCAATCATTAATGTTTATTGTTCAATGTTCATTGGTTCAATGGATAAAGTTGAAACTTAGATGATTAAATCACAATGTTAAATTGTTGATGTTCAATGCAATATACTTATTCCTTATACATCTTTTTATAACTAATTTTTCAAGTACTACATGTATTTCAGCACCGTCCTCCCACCGCCCCCACGCCATCCCCCTGCCGTCCCCAAACTTAGGCCCCCCGTCCCCCCATCAGGAAACTCTGTGGAACTATGGTATTTTACCAAGTCAAACACAAGACTGATATTGTTGGAAGCCCAAACACACAAATAAATCTCTTCCAATCAGCATATAGCAAGGACAGCTCTGCTCCAAAACTCAGATGCATTCTAGCAAATGGCGTCAAATTTTAACATGCCGATTTTTGCCATTAGTCCCCCCTTATTGTTGAAAAATTATAGCGTGCAAAGAGAAATAATCACAGTGAAATAAAATAAAGCAAAACAAATTCGAGACACAGACTTAATGTGGAAAACCTGGCAAATCACTAGGAAAAACCATGGGCAAAGATCTTCAGTATGTTTATTATCCAAGAATTAATCTGCACTACAATAATGGCAGTCGCCACGCACAAGCTCAGAAATGCATACAATCAGTACAATGGAATGCCACTTTACAATTCGTGGGTTCCTTATATAGGAAAAAAATACATAGTACAAAACCGTGTTAGTACGAACACGTGTTATTACAAAACACATGTAGTACAAGTCCGCATGTAGTACAAAATGCGTGTACTAACTCCCACGCTCGGGTTAACCATCCAACCTGTCAGCTTGGTCGCAACTTGCTTATTCAAATGTTGACTTCACATATCAACAATCTCACACTTGAAGTCACATTTCATTCCTGCGAATTATTCCACCTGAAAGACCTTTGCCACATGTTGCCTATCATGTAACGTGCAAGCCAAGAGAAGTTCTGCATCAAATGAACTTCTCTCTCCTAATGGGTTTCGTCAACATATTTGCTGGATTTATATTTGTGTGTATTTTGGCCAATGAGATCTGTCCTTGTTCCACCACATATCGAACAAAATGATATTGTATGTCAATGTGTTTTGTTTTGGCATGGTATGCTGGATTCCGTGCTAAGTGCAAAGCACTCTGACTGTCACAATGTAACACCATTTTATCATGCTTGACTTGCAATTCACCCAATAACCTATGAAGCCAAATTCCCTCCTTGCAAGCCAGCGTAGCTGCCATATATTCAGCTTTAGTAGTGGACAATGCAACCACTGTCTGAAGCTTCAAGACCCAGGTTACTGCACTTCCTTTTATCTCTATCTCCACCAAAATCAGCATCCACAAAACCACTTCCCTAAAGACTACTCCCACTGAAACAGATAGCAGTATCAAAAGTGCCTCTCCAATATCTGAGAATCCACTTCACAGACGTCCAATGATCACTACCAGGATTCGCCATGAATCGACTGACTACTCCCACTGCTTGTGCAATGTCAAGTCTGGTGCAAACCATGGCGAACATAAGACATCCAACTGCTGATGAATATGGTACACAAGACATATGTGTCTTCTCTGCTTCTGTACTAGGGCACTGTTCAGAAGATAATTTCAAATGAACAGGAAATGGAGTACTTACTAGCTATGCATTCCACATATTGAAGCGTTGTAGAACCTTTTCCACATATGTCTGTTGTGACAGCTAGAGTTTCCTATCCTTTCTATCTCTATGTATCCTCATTCCAAGAATCTAGTTTGCACTTCCTAAGTCCTTCACTTCAAACTCCCTAGCCAACTGAGCTTTTAACCTGATGATCTTGTGCATGTTGGGCCCTGCTACCAACATATCAACATACAAAAGTAAGATTATGAAGCTGCCATCTTCATACCTCAAAAAGTAGGCACAATGATCAGCCTCACATCTACTAAATCCCAAGCTCATCATGAAGGAATCAAACCATTTGTACCAACACCTTGGCGCCTGTTTAGACCATACAATGATTTGTTCAACCTGCAAACAAGATTCTCCTTGTCTTTCTCCTCAAAACCTTCTGGTTGTTTCATATAAATTTCTTTAGAAAGATCACCATGCAAGAAGGTTGTTTTAACATCTAATTGTTCCAATTCTAAATCAAGGCTAGCAACAAGAGCTAGAATAACTCTAATAGTACTAAGCCTTACTACAGGGGAAAAAATTTCATCAAAATCAATACCGGATTTCTGTGCATACCCTTTGGCCACCAGCCGAGCTTTATACCGCTCTATATTGTCATTAATATTCCTCTTCAGTTTGAAGACCCACTTGTTTCCTATAGCCTTCCACCCCATAGGCAATGGTACAAGCTCCCATGTCTTATTCTTGTGTAGAGCTTCCATTTCTTCCTCCATGGCAGCGCTCCATTTACTGGCATCTTTAGCTTTGCATGCCTCCTGAAATGAGCTAGGCTCACCAACATCAGTAACTAATGCAAAAACTAAATTACAAGTAGGAGAGTACCTTTCTGGTGGTTTTGTAACTCTTGTGGACCTTCGCACAAAGTGTGATGTATCATCATGTGGCTCATCTGGTTGTTGTTCATCTTCTTCATTTACCTGATTTTGAATATTCTCTTGTTGGTTTCCATTTTCAGGTGGCTGATTTTCATCTTGCACCTCCCTCTCAGCATCATATGTTACCACCTCTATTGGAACAGTTTCAGAACTTAACTGTTCTTCACTTCTTTGCACTGAATCTTCCTTATTTTTAACATCTCGGCTAATGACTACTTTGCGGGCAGAAGCATCCCACAACCTATACCCCACCATTCCTTCTACATAGCCAAGAAAAATACACTTCATGGACCTTACGTCCAGCTTACTGCTTTTCTCCTTTGGAATATGTACAAAAACTTCAGAACCAAAAACACAAAGGTAGGAATAATCAACAGGTTTTCCTGTCCACACCTCTTCGGGAATTTTAAGATCAAGAGTCGTAGTAGGTGATCTGTTAATCAGAAAGCAAGCTGCGCTGACAGCGTCACCACAAAATTTCTGCTCTAGTCCAGCAGTGCTCAGCATGCATCTAGCACACTCCATAATTGTACGGTTCATCCTTTCTGCAACACCATTCTGTTGTGGCGTTCTAGGAACCGTCAACTGCCTTGCTACGCCATGCTCACTACAAAAGTTGTTAAATTCCTTTGAACAAAATTTCCCCCAGTTATCTGATCTAAGACATTTTATGGTTTTGTTTTTCTGATTTTCTACCAGAGCTTTGAACTTTTTGAAACAAGAAAAAACTTCAGACTTCTTTTTCAAATGGTAAATCCACACCTTATGGGAACAATCATCTATAAAAGACACAAAATATGATGAACCCCCTAAAGATGTAATAGGTGCTTGTCAAGTATCTGAATGAATTAACTCAAGGAGTTCCTTACTTTTAGTAGTGCTTTTCGAGAAACGCAGCCTATGTTGTTTACCATATAGACAATGCTCACAAAAATTAAGATCTAAAGATTTTGCATCTGGGAGAAGGTTCCTATCAAGTAGTACCTTAAGTCCACGCTCGCTCATATGGCCTAACCTCCGATGCCAGGTAGTCATGGACGTTGTTTCTACATCAGATGCCAGTGTCACCTCTCCAGTATAGGTATCTCCGATCAGACTGTAGAGATTGCCCATCTTCTCTCCTTTTAACACCACCATAGCTCCATTTGTTACTTTCAGGGTACCTTTTTCTCTATTGAACATATAACCCAGTTCATCAAATACTCCAAGCGACAAAATATTTTTCTTCAAGCTTGGTACATGTTTTACATTTTGAACAGTCCTCACTGCTCCATCAAACATTTTAATTCTGAGTTCTCCCACTCCAACAGCCTTGCACGGATCATCATTCCCCATATATACCACACCTCCATCACATGACCAATAAGAAGAAAACTAGTCCCTGTGAGGAGTCATGTGGAATGAGGCTCTTGAGTCAATAAGCCATACATCTTGTAACTGACCTCTGTTATTTGTTGACAATACTTCACCATCTTCTAACGGTGCTTCGACTTCTGTTGTATTTGTCTCAGATGGCAATGGGCCTGTATTCTCCTTGTTTACCTTAACACGGCAATCCTTTTTAACATGACCCGTTTTGCCACAGTTCCAGCACTTAACTCTTTTCCGCCCCTTGGATTTCGATCTGGAATGTCCACGCTCAGATTTCCCCTTTTTCATAGGTCTGCCCCTTGCAACTAGGGCATCACTGGACGAAGATCCTTGGGATGTCTTCCGCCTGGATTCTTCAGAAATCGCTGTGGCTACCACATCTTCAAAGGATAATTGCCCTTGTGGTGTTGAGTTACTAAGCGCCATGACAAGTTGATCCCATGAATCAGGCAGAGAGCACAGTAAAATGGCCGCTTTATCTTCTTAAATCTTCACCTCCATTGAAGCCAACTTGCTAATTAGTGTCTTGAACTCATTCAAATGATCTGCGACTGAGGAACCATCATGCATCCTTAGATTATACAACTGTTGCCATAAAAGAATCTTGTTTGCCAGCGACTTGGTCTCATACAAATTTTTAAACTTTTCCCATAAGTTTTGTGTGGTTTTCTCCTCTAAAACATTAAAAAGAACTGAATCTGCTAAAGATAACTAAATCGTGGCCCTGGCTAGGGCATCTTTTTCCTCCCAATCCCCCTGACTCATGGCTGTAGGTTTCGATGCTGCCCCTTTTAGAGCTAGGGCGCATCCATCCTTCACGAACAAAGCTTGAACCTTCAACTTCCATAGAGCGAAACTAGAACCATCAAATTTTTGGACCTCGTATCTTGTAATTGTGCCCCCTGTCATTTTCACTTTTCACAAGAAGAACCCTCTTACACCAACTAGGCTCTGATACCAGCTATTGAAAAATAACAGCGTGCAGAGAGAAATAATCACAGTGAAATAAAATAAAGAAAAACAGATTCGAGACACACACAGATTTAATGTGGAAACCTGGCAAATCACCAAGAAAAACCACGGGCAAAAGGTCTTCAGTATGTTTATTATCCAGGAATTAATCTGCAGTACAATAATGGCAGTCGCCACGCACAAGCTCAGCAATGCATACAATCAGTACAATGGAATGCCACTTCACAATTCGTGGTTTCCTTATATAGGAAAAACATACATAGTGCAAAACCACGTTAGTACAAACATGCATTACTACAAAATGCGTGTACTAACCGTCCAACCTGCCAGCTTGGTCGCAACCTGCTTATTCAAATGTTGACTTCACATATCAACACTTATTGAATCCAAATGTCAATATAGGATGCACAACATGTGCATGCCATAACGTGCCCTGCTTCACTCTCAATTTGAATGCTTTTTATCAGTCTTGCAGCTGTAGAACATCTGGGTGAAAGAAAACATTTGTATTGTTTGTAGCAGCAGCAGTCCTTAAATTTTATTTTATTTGTTGTGAATGATCTCATTGCAGCAGAGTTCAACGGATTGAAAAACTGGTCTTCTGATAATATTTGATAGAGAACAGAGACGTTTAAATTGGAAATAGATATATAATATATATTGATGTATAAGAATAGATATACAGACACGATTAGTACTACAAATGAGGGTGTCAGATATATAGATCCCAAAGGGGTGCATATCTCAAAAGACACACCCTTACAGGTAAATTAGTTAATTATTTCATAAAGAGACTCAAAGCCCTTCTGAACAATTATTGGACCTGCAAAACAACAGACCATACCCTATTTAATCCATCCAAAATAATTATAGAAGGTTTGTAGCAATAATATCTTGACTTCATTACATACATTCATTCTTATTCTGCAATTACATCTTGGGTGATTACACAGAGGTGATTGTGCTTTTGATGATTACCTAGGCTAATCATAAATTCACACATATTACAAAATAAACTAAGTATATACCAAATATTATAGTGACTAATATAAAATAAAAAAAGAAACTAAGACTTTTCTAGGGCTAACAATCGACTCAAAATTATATGGCCATAGGCTCAAATTCCCTTTACTCAATCATTTGCAACTTGTCAGTCCAGGAATATTGCAACATTACTAGCACCATTACTACTCTCCTTAGACTCGTCACACATGCAATGGCATCCCAACCAAACACTCCACACTTCTGCACCTTCACCCACATCAACCTATCTAGATGCCTCTCTCGTCATGTTGGTGGTCCCTTTAAATACTCTGAGTTGAGGATGAAGCTATTGTCCAAATAATCTAGTCTCCCTGCTTGCCTAAAGCTAAACCTACTCCTCTAGTTAGAATTCCCACAATGATGATCCACCACTATTTTGGTCTTGATAGTTTTCATTTCTGTTACAAATTGTATCAATAGTTTTATTGCATCAATTTCACCCCATTAAGCTTTTTTCAGGATGGAGATTCCGATGATATTTGCATTTCCCCAATATGGCTTCCCTAAACCTTTTCTCCCTCACTTCTAGAGCCACGGCTAATGCTAATGCTAGTGCTCATTCCCTCACTTCTAGAGCCACGGCTAATGCTAATGCTAATGCTAGTGCTAGTGCTCGTTCATTAATTTTCATGAAAAAATGATGCAGATTCACTTTTTCCTATGTTTACTTAAGCTTAGAGGGAGATTCTCTAATCCCTTCTCTTCATGTTAATATCCTTTATTGCAATGATATAAATTTTCTTGGAGGGTACCATAGAGGACAGCCTAACATTAATGAAACCTTGAAAAATAGGGGATGGCTCCTAACAGAAACAAATGATTGACATCATTTCCTGCATCCCCATATCCCCTTTCTAGTGTGGATGAGGAGATGCTTCCCAATGGAGTCCAGTCTAACATCCTATGTGCATGTGTACCAAAGAAAACACTCTTCTGTGTCATACAATGGAGCACAATACAATATAACAGAATACATTTTGTTCAATGGACTTACTTTTCCTTACAAATCAATAATGTCATCCAAGTGGTCAAGTTGATATTGTACATGGATAAAATAGTTTATTAGATTATATGTAGTCTTACCATTCATCATAGACGCCACACTAAAATTTGTTGTGACTGATTCCAACTCTTGCACTGTGACTGTGTTACAGTTAATATCCTTCACCTGCACCACCAATACATAAGTTTATCGAGCAATGACATGATAAATTGTTGATAATTGCAAAACAGAAGTAAAATTTGGCTGGCTGCAGTAGACGCTATTTTAGAAGACTTCTCAACAGATCAGTAGCAAAGCACATGGCTCAACTGCAAAAATTGCTTTCATATGCAAATCAGCATTATCTTATGAGAAACAGTTGATATTTGTGGCAGTAAAGTCAAATTTATATGCAGTACAAGATATCATAGAATACTTCTCAAAAGATCACTAACAAAGCACAAGGTTCGACTAGGAATAATCCTTTTATAATTAAATCAGCACTAGTTAATACAATCTAGCTGCACTGACAAATCTAAAATTATTTGACAGAACATATATTTCAAGTTACTTTCTTGAATTTCATTGGCCTTCTGCACTTGAAGGACAATAGAATTGAATCTTCTCAAGACAAAACATTTCACTCCTTGAGACATCCATTGTAGTGCCCCAAATTTTGCACCACGTAAAGAAGTATAAAACTATAGCAATGGATTTTGATGGACATTGGCAACGAGGATGGTCAGTGCTTGCTGAACATTGCTCCCACAATGGTCAAGTTGAAAGGCATGCGGTGATAAGCATAGGTTTCCCAAGTGGTGGAAAAAATTATTCTAAGCTGATCTTCAGCAGAAACTTCTATTTTCTTATATCCTAAAAACCCATCGAGCATGGACATCATCTGCAATCCAGTTGAGGCTTCAAGATTCTGATCTATTATGGGAAACAGATAGTTATTGTTTAAAGATGCTTGATTCAGTTTGCAAAAAATAGACACAACCTAATATCGCCATTTTTATTTCTAACTACCACAATATTGGCTACCCAACTAGTATGTTGGAAACTGATACGGGCAGCAAGCAAATTCTGAATCTCCCGATATATGTTACCTTCAATCTTGGGATTTAAGTGTCTCTTCTTTTTGGTGATAAGGTTTTGCTCTGGGTTTCAAGGTAAATAATATGATACATGCACTTGGGATGGAATACTTCAAATCAACACAAGGCCAGTAAAATATATCTCTATATTCTTTGAAACGATATTTAAACCATCTTTTCTCTTCAGGGAAGAAACAGTTTCCAAGATTGACCAAGCAGGATTCCTCGGCCGAACTAATATTGATCTTGCGATTCAGATGGTTCACTTTCCGCCGCCTTCTTTATAAACCTATCATGTTGATCAAATAGATCCTCCAAATAAACGAGCACTCGAGGATTTTATTCCCTTGAACAGAATGAAATCTTGCATGCCTCCTTTTCAGAAATGGACTCTTTGGCCCCCGAGTTCCTTTCTTCAAGAAGAAGCTTCTAAAAGCATCAGCCTTATCTAGGAATTGGATGATATGCTGGTCATCACTGAATACCTACCAATTCTCTGAATTGGTGGAGACCATACAACATCTCAATAGTGAAGTCTGGCTGATGAATTTACAGCCATGGTATGAGCATTGAGAAAGCATTGAAAAGTTCAATGCTGTCCCAAACTTCATTTCTAAATGACTGCTGCCCACAAGGGGATTGTTTTTCAGATTTTTCATTTACCTTACATATTGTTCAACAATACATATAACCCTGCCCCCTCCAGATTTGAACCTATACCTGCTCTATGCAGTACACCTATTCACCATCAGGTCCTAATTCAGGAGCATCCACGGTGAACATGCAATCTTGCATCAACCAAAAATAATTGTGGTATGTTTATGTAGTCTTGTTGTTTTGTTTTTCGTTTTGGCATGGTGAAGAGGATCATAGGAAGCTTCAATACTCAAACACTTCAGTGGCATAAATGAAATCAGAGAAGGATAAGTTTCAAAAAGCTACATGGTTCCAAGCGAGTTGGTTGAATTTCTCAACCATCAGTACAATCCACGAAGTGGCCATTTAATTGAAGAGCTAAAACGGATAGGTGTCAAACAGGTAAAAAGAGCATCAAAGATTTCCCTAGCCCTAAATGTGATTGCATACCTAGATTCCCCTTGAAAAAGTTATGCACCTTAATAAAAAAATCATCTCATTTCGAGTCCATATGAAAAAGTTATGCCCTGTGAAAGTTGGCAAGCTTTGCACAGTGACAAAATTGTCAGTCTGCACTAAGTGGCAGTTTTGCAAGCTTAAGTGGCAGTTATGCAACCACTAGTCTGCATATAGTGGCAGTTTCGCAACCGCATGACTGCATAAAGTGACAATTTCACCTGCATAAATTGTAAAAATAAACGGTCCAGAATGATGAACTGTTGGTTCCTGAACATTTCTAAGAAGCAAATGAAGGTGAATAGGCCCTCCAAGAATCAGAGGAACTTAGAGAAAGATTCAAATTGCACAGAGGAGTGAGTTTTTCAAGGCAAAAGAGCAAGAGAGTTGGCTCCAAGGGGAGAAGACTTTGAAGTGTGAGCTACAACAAGAGATGTCAAAGTGTAGGAGTAACCCAGTCCATGAGAGATTGTGGCTATATGTTCTTCATGTTTATCCCTGAATAGCCTTGTAAAGCATGAGTAGTATGTGTGCAATGTAAAGCCATTGTAATTATGTCATTTGAATGAAAAACAAAGTGTGCTTTATGTCAAGGTCTGTAAATGATGTTTGGGCAAGTGTGTCTTAGTTTGAGTATGAGATCATGCTGCACAGAGTGAAGATTGTCCTTCATTGGACCCCCTTTTTAAGACTGCACCAATTGGTATTGGAGCAAAGTCTTTCCTTGTTGGGTTGTGTGTGAAGACTCTAGTTGAGTCAATTGGCAAGTTGTGAAATAGAACCTTGCATTAGGTGAAGCGAGGGCACACAAAAGTAATGATGCTGGAAGAGAAGCAAGACCAAGGGGACCTACAGTTGCAAACTTGGCAGAGATGATGAGAGGAATCCAAGCAAGATTGAATGTAATGGAGACATCACAAAGAAGAGGAACTCATGTTGAAGATGTGAGTGATGATGAAGTAGAAGGGGCTCGGGAGTTTAGAGTAGAAGATATGGAGAATGAAGCTAAGAGTAGATTTCTCATAGCTGTTGCAAGGCTTGGTAGTAAGCCAAAGATGGAGACACCTTGCTATAATGGAAGTTTGAACCCTGTGAAACTTGTAGATTGGATCAGAGAGATGGAAAGATACTTTGAATATGAGTCAATTGAGGAACCTAATAAAGTAAAGTTTGCTTGCATAAAGTTGAAAGGTAAAGCCTCTTTGTGGTGGGATCATGTGCAAATCGAGAGGTAGAGAAAAAGTAAGGGAAAAATCAAATCTTGGGATGGAATGGTGACAAAGTTAATGGCTGAATTCTTGTCTTCCAATTACCAAATGAATGTTTAGGAAATCGCCGAACCTAAGACCAAAGGAGATTAGCATCAAAGAATAAACTGAGTTTTATAGACTCACTATAAGAGATGGACTAGTGGAAGAAGATCTGGAGAAGGTAGCAAGATACGTAAATGGCCTGTGTTTTCCCATTCAAGATGAAATCAATTTGCTGACCCTAAGAACTGTGGAAAAAGCCTATCAATGTGCATTGTCGGTGGAAGAGAAGTTGTCAAGAAGATAACAAATGAACTCTAGAGGTAGCGGAAGGTCTTCGAGAGGAAGAGGACAAAGTTGTGGCGGAAGAGGACAGCAAACCCATGATAGAGAGACATGCAGCTCTCAAAAGCAGAATTCCAATACAAGAGGAAGAGGCTATTCTTCTAGAAGGAGAGGATCCTACGAAAGAAATAGAGGCTTCACGGGTAAGTGATATAAATGTAATATGTATGCTGCACATAGAGCTTCTGAGTGTCCAGAAGACCTTCAGAACAGCACCAAAAAAGCTGATAGGATAGCTCATATGGGTCATGGTGACGACGAAAGTGTTGGGTCTCCAACACACAAGGAAGAGGTGGAACAAGGAGACGCTTTATTGTTGAAAAGAGTGTTGTTGAAACCAGCCAAGAAGATGAACAAACCAACGCAAAGGAAAAGTCTATTCCGGACTGTTTGCAAGTCAAGAGGTAAGTGTTGCAAAGTGGTCATTGATAGTGGTAGCACATATAATTTGGTCTCTCAAAAAATGGTAGAAAAACTTGGGCTGAAAAGGTTAGTGCATCCAACTCTAAACAAGGTTTTGTGGTTGCTTAAGGGTCATCAAGTGTTAGTGATTGACCAATGTATGGTGAGTTTTCAAATTGGCTCATATAAGAATGATGTTTTGTGTGATATTATGCCTATGGATGTGTGTCATGTGCTATTGGGAAGGCCATGGCAGTTTGATAGAAGAGTCGTGTGTGATGGTAGAGCGAACACCTACACAATTGTGAAGGATAGAAAGAGGTTCACATTGAGCCCATTGAAGGATAGAGGAGATGAGGTGTACAACACTCCCAAAGTAATGTTGGTTACCAGTAAAGAGTTTTTAAAGGTGGCAAAGACAGAAAGACGTGTTTTTCTTTGATATCAAAGCTATGCAAGTTGTCATAGCCGCTAAGGAAGTAATCATCCCATAGTTCAAAATCTCGTTCTCGATGATTTCTCGGGAGGGCAAAATTTGAACTGGATCTCGGATCTCAAGAATTTCTCAGCATTTCTCAACAACTTTATCTCTACTTTAAAAAACATATAAATTCATAAAATAAACTTAAATTAAATGTAAAACATTGTTAAATGACATGAAAAATGAATGTAGAGAATGCCATAGGCCTATAAGTATATTTTCTATCAATGCGAGATCAAAAAAGAGTACAATAATAACAATACTACAAAGTTGCAAAGTACAAACTACAAAGTTACAAACCGCAATGCTCATAAAGTCATGAAATATCAAATATACATACTATCTTTCATCTCTAGCGCCTAGAATAAGTTTGATGTGGCAGCCCTATCACTATGCACAGTCCAACAGACTATAGTATAATAGGCCAATCGATTCTCATTGTGAAGTGTCAATAGTCAATCAATTCTCACTGTGAAGTGTCAAGCTACAAAATAATATTACAAACTACAAAGTTCAACTTCAAACTTCAAATTTTTAATGGGCCCCAAAGTTCAAATCGTGGAGGTTGTGCATAGTGTAGGGTTTGGCGTCAGGCAACAAACTTGCAACTCGAATGACAGCAATGGGCACTGTAATATGCATGAAATGATTGTAAAATACTAATATGAGGGCACGTTTTTTGCATTTCACTTAGCAATATTGTTTGTGGCCTGTGCAAAAGAAGAATGACGAATCATGATAAAACATTCTAGAGTTTACCTTTAATTTTTAATGCATCAGGTTTTTTTTTGTATCCAAGAAATGGGACTTTCTTGGTGATTTTCGCCAAGAAATTACTGAGATTTCTCGACGGAAATCTCTGAGAAAATCAGGGCTTCTCATCTTGTGGGATAGAGCACGGTATCTCAGCAGGCTAGTATAACATGAGATCTACCGAGAAACAGCAAGAAATCACCAATAGTTTATTCTATGCATCATCCTATTGAAATTCAGAATTTGTTGGAAGAATATGTTGATATTGTGTCAAGTGAATTGTAGGAAGGACCCCCACCTATGAGGAGCATTAGCTATCATATGGATTTAGTGCCAGGAACCAGTTTACCAAAGAAGGCAACTTATAGATTGACTCCAATGGAGAATGGAGAATGAAGAGATAAAGAGACAAGTGCAAGAGTTGTTGGAAAAGGAATTAATCTGGGAGAGTTTGAGCCCATGTGCAATCCCAGCCTTGTTAACACCCAAGAAAGGTGGAGAGTGGAGGATGTGTATTGATTCAAGAGCAATTAACAAGATCACCATTAAATAGAGGTTTCCGTTGCCAAGAATGGATGACTGAATGGACTGTTTGAGTGGAGCCAAGTACTTTACCAAGATAGATTTGAAAAGTGAATATCACCAAATTTGAATAAGAGAAGGTGATAAGTGGAAGACCGCATTCAAGACAAATGACAGACTTTATGAGTGGTTGGTTATGCCATTCGGTTTGTCAAATGCCCCAAGCACATTCATAAAACTGATGAATGTAGTACTGAAGCCATTTTTAGGTAAGTTTGTAACTATTTATTTGGATGACATTCTGATATTCAATCATTATAGAGAGAAGAATTTGAAGCATTTGACATTGGTTTTAGAAAAGTCAAAAGAAGAAAAATTGTTGGTAAATTTAAAGAAGTGCATCTTCATGCAAGAGGAGCTAGTATATTTTGAAATTTGTGATCTCAAAGGATGGGTTAAAGATGGACCCCAAGAAGGTGAAAGCAATTGCAAAGTGGCCTTCACCAAGGAGTGTGTTTGAGGCAAGAAGTTTCTATGGGTTGGCAAGTTTCTATAGAAAGTTCACCAAAAACTTCAGCGGCATATGCACACCCGTTACGAAGACTATGAATGGAGATAAAAATAAGTTTCAATAGACAATTGCAACTGTGAGCAGTTTTCAGTTTTTGAAGAAAAATGTGACAAAACCGCTGGTGTTAGTTTTGTCGGATTTTGGAAAAATGTTTCAAGTAGACTATGATGCAAGCGGGAGAGCCATAGGAGCGGTACTAATTCAAGAAGGTATTCCTGTTGCTTATTTTGGTCAAAAGTTGAATGAAGCAAAAAGAAAGTATTCCATTTATAACAAAGAATTTTATGCAATGGTGCAATCTTTGAAGAAGTGGTGGCATTATCTGTTGCCAAAAGAATTCATTTTGTACACGGATCATCAAGCGTTGCAATTCATAAATAGACAAGGTAAGCTTAATCAAAAACACACGAAATTGGTGGAATTTCTTTAAAGTTATTCTTTGTTTTGAAACATAGAAGTGGGCAATCCAATAAGGTTGTGGATGCCTTGAGTAGGTGAGTTCTTGTTGTGAACAAGCTCATGGTAGAGGTCACTAGGTTTGACTCAATGAAAGATTTGTATGAAGACTTGAATTTCCAAAATGCATAGACAACGTGCATGAATCAAACAAAAGTGGACAGAACTCCATGGCTGGAGTATGTGATTCAAGATGGATTGTTGTTCAAGGAAAAGAGGTTGTGCATAACTCAAGGTTCCGAGAGAACTTATAGAAAGAAAAACACAATGGAGGCTTAGCTAGTCACTTTAGGTATGATAAAACATTGGCACAACTGAGTGACAATTATTATTGGCCAAGGATGGGCATGGACGTGAAGAAGTTCATGCAAAAATGTAGAGTCTGCCAACATGCTAAAGGCAAACGTCAAAATACCGGATTGTATCAGCCATTGTCTATTTTGGATAGACCATGGGATGCATTGAGCATGGATTTTATTCTTGGGCTGCCAAAAACTCAGCGAGGTAATTACTCTATTTTTGTTATATTGTTGATATATTTTCTAAGATGGCTCACTATGTAGCATGCAAGAAGACTAGTGATGCCATCAATATTGCTAATTTGTTCTTCAAAGAAGTTGTGAGATTGCAGGGGTTGCCAAAAAGTATTGTAATGGATATAGATACAAAGTTTGTTAGACAATTTTGGAGGACGCTATGGCAAAAGTTGGGCAAGAGATTGGACTTCAGTTCAACCTATCACCCTCAAACGGACAGACAAACAGAGGTTGTGAATCGTAGTCTTGGCAATTTGCTGAGATGTTTGGTTCATGACAAGCCTAAACAATGGGACTTAGTGCAAGCCCAAGTTGAATTTGCATATAATGATTCAATCAATAGAAGTGCAGGTATAAGTCCTTTTCAGATTGTGTATGGGAGCAGCCCTAGAGGTGTGTATCAATTAAGAAGTACTGCTGATATGAGTAGAAGTGTGGAAGGTGAAGAGTACGCACAAGCTATGCATAATGTGCATATGAAAGTGAAAAGAAGATTGGAAGAGAGTGCTGAAAAATATAGAAGGCATGATGATCAAAAAAGAAGAAAGCTGAATTTTGAAGTTGGGGACTTGGTATTGGCACATTTGTGTGAGGAGAGGTTTCCCAAGGGTAAGTATAACAAGCTCAAATGGAAGAAAATCGAGCCTTACAAGATTCTAAGGAAATTCTCAGCCAATGTTTATAAGATTGAGTTGATGGATAGAGTAAGTATCTCACCTATCTTCAATGTACCTAGTTTGTACCCATATGTGACAAGACAAACAAAGGCAATATAAAACATGGATGTTTTAGCTGTTGATTGGAAGAAGCAATTACCACAGAAGGCAAAATCAGAGATGGAAGCCATTCTCAACAAACAGATTCATAAGAAGACAAGAGGCAGCAAGTACTATGAGTACTTGGTCAAATGAAAGGATGTAGTCGTTGAAGATGCAACTTGGATGAATGCATCCGAAGTTGAAAAACATGGAAAAACCATTGACGAGTTCACAATGGGTTCATAAGCAGAAGATCGTAGACAATTGCATTACCCTAAGTGTTTGATAAAAGAGCATCCATGGTGAACAAGCAATCTTGCATCAAACAAAATTAGTTGTGGTGTGTTTGTGTAGTCTTGTTTTGTTTTTCGTTTTGGCATGGTGAAGAGGATCATGGGAAGCTTCAGTATTCAAACAATCCAGTGGCATAAAGTACATCAAAAAAGGATCAATTTCTAGAAGCTACATGGCTCCAAGCGAGTTGGTTGAGTTTTTCAACCATCAATAAAATCTAGGAAGGGATTGTTTACATTGAAGGGATAAAATGGAAAGGTTGTGGGACAGAGGTAAAAAAAACATCAAGCACTTTCCTAAACTTGAATGTGATTGCATATTTAGATTCCCCTCAAAAAGTTACACTTTCAAAAAAAATCATCCCATTTTGAGTTCGTATGCAAAAGTTATGGCCTCCAAAAGTTGGTAGAGTTTGGAGAGTGACAAAACTGCCAATTTATACTGAGCGGCAATTTTGCAAGCTTAAGTAGCGATTACTTAACCGCCCTGATGATTTGCAAATCTTAAGTGGCGATCACGCAACCACCCTTTTGCATATAGTGGCGGTTTCGCAACTGCCAGACTGCATAAAGCAGCAATTTCACCCACGTGAATTGTAAAAAGAAAGTAACGGTCCAGAATGATGAATTGTTGGTTCTTGAAAAAATTTAAGTGGTAAATGAAGGTGAAGAGGCACTCCAAGAGTCAGAGAAAGATTCAAATAGGGCAGTGGAGTGAGTTTTTCAAGACCAAAAAGCAAGGGAGTTGGCTCCAAGTGGAGGAGACTTGGAAGTGAGAGCTCCAACAAGATAATTCAAATTGTAGGAGTAAACCAGTCCATGAGAGACTATGAACATATGTTCTTCATGTTTATTCCTGAATGCGCCTGTAGGCTCGTGAGCAGTATGTGTGCATTGTACAACCATTGTAATTTTGTCATTTGAATGAAAAACAAAGTGTGCTTTATGTCAAGGTTTGTGTATAATGTCTGAACAAGTGTCTTAGTTTGAGCATGAGTTGATGTTGCACAAAGCAAAGATTGTCCTTCATTGGACCCCCTTTGTAACACTGCGCCAAAACCACTTAGACTGTACAGTTCGTCAGGAGATTAGATAAAGACTCTTACACCAAAACCAACCTGCAAGAAGCCCCTCTCAAAGTACATGGTCTGAAGCATAGTTACCAAATCCAACCGGATCTACACTAAATCCGACCGGATCCGGAATTTTCTGCCAGCCCAACAAAGTTTTTAATGGGTCAGCCTTGTTTTTTTCAAAAAAAATTAATTTTTTTGGAAGTTTTTAGCAGAAAAATGCCCAACAACCATAAATATTATATAATTAACATTCAATATTATATTATTAATGTTTTTCATTGTACTTTTCAATTTTGCATATTTATAAAACTATGCTCTCTTTAACACACACAAATATATATGTATGTATGTATGTATTCTGGACCGGATTTTTTCAAAGTTTTAAGAGTACTAGATTTTTAGAATTTGTTGCCCTCCCAAATGGATCCGAGTTTCTAGACTTCATAACTATGGTCTAAAGATACGTGACTAGATACTCATGGTAAGGCCTATGAATATGATACAAAACGCTTCTCGATACGATACGTCCCTGCCCCATATGCCTGAATACTTTAGTAAGGCTTGTGGATACAATACGAAATGCTTTTCAACCAAGTTACGTCTCCGCCCTTGTGGTTACGCCCAGATATGTCCCCAAACGTATTTTGAAATATTTGCAGGGGTAGGGACATACCCTAGCCATATCCGTGGCAAATCCCCCATAAAAAATGTGAATTTTTTATTTGTTTTGCAATTTCGCTTCATGAAAAGTCAAACATGGACTTCAAAAAACAATTAAAAATAAAATAAAGTAGATTCTCAACCCTAAAAGCAACTTTCACACTCATTTTATCAAAAGAAAACAACACATTTACCTTTCATTGCAATTTTACCTCTCATTGCACATTTGTTCTCTCATCTTCATTTTTTCAATTGCACAGAATTGAAACTCCTTGCTTTTTCTAATCCTAAACTACTACCTCTACCCATTTGGACCAAAGGAGTTTAAGGAGCATGCAATGAAGAGGATTGTTGATTTAAGATAGGTTTTTAGTTTTGCGGCTTGTTTTAATTTTTTTTTTTTTGTTTTTCTTTTAAGCATTCTTTCAACAAATGACAAATGCTATAAGTTTTAAATTTTTAATAGCCATATTATTGTTTTGTACCATGGGCTATAAGGATTTGTCAAAATGTCTCAAGCTCAAGTGTTAGTTCAATGGACCAAGGGATAGCCCCCAGAGCCAATCCATGAATGCCCCTTTGGAAGTATGTGATGATATTAGAACAAATGCCAAGTGGAGGGTGTTTCCTTTGGCTTTGCTCAAAGTGTAATTGTAAATACAAGAGCTCATATAGTCGGGTTAAAGCCCATTTGTGTGAGATTCCTAGTAATGGAATCAAAACTTGTGGTCGGCCAAGGATAAATGGAAAGCCAGAAAAGGGCTTGCCATAGGGAAAGATCCTTGCATACATCATAAAGCAAGAAGAAACAGATGCCATTGTTGGGCAAAGATTGAAGCATCCTTTGAGAAAAAAAGGATCACCACCTGTTGGTCCATCTCGTGCTAATATGGTGACCCCATCACACCCATTTCTTGCTACACGTGTTGAGGCCGCAGAGGAAGAGGATTCACCTTTTGGTCGCAAGAGAACAAAAGATGTAGGCCCATTGAAAGGGCATTCCAGAATGAATCCAGGGACAGAAGCAGAGCATTGCACGTTATATTAACGCATGTAGGCTGCCATTTAATGTTTTTAGATCACCATATTGACAGGATATGGTGAGATCCATCAATGTTGCCCCTAACGGGTTCACCGGCCCAGGGTATGAAAAGGTGTGCACCACCTTGTTGACAAAAGAAAGAAAATAAGTTGAAAATGCATTGAAGCGCATCAAGGATTTGTGGATTGAAATAGGGGTCTATCGTTTACAATGGATGGAAACATGCGGCAAATAGGCCATTGATTAATGTGGTCACAATGAGCCCTAAAGGGGCAATGTGTTTGAAGGCCATTGATTGTGAGTGGAAAGTGAAGGATGCACAATTTATTGTCTACATCCTGATAGAGTCCATTGAGGCGGTGGGCTCAAAACATTGTCCAAATTATAACGATCAACACTAAAAATTGCAAAGTTGCAAACATGTTGGTTGAGGCAAGGTATGGGCACAAATTTTGGACACCTTGTACAGTTCATTCCGTCAACCTTATGTTACAAAAATTGGGGACCACAATTGACTGGAACAAACAAGTCTATGAGGAGGCGAGCAAGATCCAAATGTTCATAAACAACCATCACATGTCCAAAGGCATCTTCAGGGTCTTCTAGAAGTTGCAGTTGTTGAAGGTAACTTTTTATTTAATCATCCATGAATCATGTATATTTTTAATTTAATTTTGTAAGTTTGTAATTTGACATGTTTTTATTTTTTAATGTTTTTTTAAATTTATTTGTTTTAATTTCGTATTAGATTGTTGAGAATCGGTTTGCCTCACATACACTCATATTGAGACAACTTGTCAAGGTGCATTGAGTAACATGGTTATCAACAACCTTTGGAGTGTATGGAGGCAAGGAAACAGTGAGAGGGCCATAACGATGAAAAGGTAAATTCTTGATTACATGTGGTGGGAACGTGTGGAGTCTTTGCTCAATTTTACAGAGCCCATCATCAGCATATTGAGATATGCAGATATGGATCATCTATGTTTGGGTGAGCTTTATGATAGAATCGACTCAATGATTGAGAAGTTAGATCCATCATAAATGCCAAAGAGCAGGATCTTATGGAGAGGTTCTTCAAAGAAGTGTAGTTGCATCTCATTAAAAGGTGGAACAAAATGACCACCCCATTGCATCTTCTTGTTTTTGTCTTGACACCCAAATACTATAGGACAGAGATCCTTTATTTGCCTAGGAGGGTCGCACCATATAGGGATGTTGAGATTAGTGAGGGATTTAAGGCGAAAGTCTCTAGACTCTTCCCCGATTCAGAAGTAGAAGACCAAGTTATGGAAGAGTTTGTGCATTTCATATCCTCTGTGGGTTACTCCCTTGGTGTTATTCGTGACAAGTACAAGAAGGAAGCTCAATTTTGGTGGTACCTCCATGGGCAAGCATTCACCCACCTCCAGCGACTTGCCAAAATAATTCTATCACCAGTAAGATTTTAATTTTTTGTTAACTCTCTACTGTTAGGAAGTAAAGTCACTATTCATGTGATGAGGTGGTAGTCATTATTCACGCTGAGGTGGCAATTACTATTCACCTTAGTAAGGTGGCAATTACTATTCATGTTGAGGTGGCATGTGGGGTGCAGTACTCCATTAAGGCACATGGGTTTGTCTTTAGTGATGCACATGGGTAGGTGTGATTGACATAAGCGGATATGGGGTGCATTTCTACGCAGGCTCCATTATTTAAGTGCATGATTAAAGTCAAAAGATGATGTAGCATCTTCTAACTTTAGTGGTTGAGTGGAAGACAAAAACAGATTGTCACATGGAGGTGGTGATGCCTTTTATCTAAAGTAATTCCACTATTTTTTGGACCTTTTCACTATTGCACCCAATAAGAGTGTGGCGTCATTATTTCTCTCACCTCTCTTCTCTCTTTGTAAATGTTATAAATGCATGATACAACTTTGTAGTTTATACCCTAGTAAGCTTGGAAGCAAGTTTTGCTTTGTAACAAGCTTGTATGCTTGGAGGTTTTGCTGATAATAATATAAGTCTGGAAGCTACCATTGCCTTGTGGTTTTTCTTTGCACATTGCAAGGTTTCCACATAATCTCTTGTTATCTGGTTATTCTAAATCTATTGTTGTGTAGCTTGTTTTATTCCGCATTTATTTCTCGCACAGTGTAGATATTTTTCATAACACCTACCCTTCTTTTCGACGTTTTGTTTTAACTTTTTGCATTTATATATTCTAAATGACTTTGCAACTCGCCTCAATAGGTTGCAAGTTCCTCCTCAGCTAAGCGGAAATGGGGTACCTACAACTTTATTCACTTAGTTAAGCGCAACAAGTTGGCACCAAAAAAGGTGGAAGATTTGGTCTATGTGCATTCCTACTTGTGTCTTTTGTCACTGTAGGGTCCCTTTTTGGGTTGAAACCAAACAAAAGGGGTAAACCGTAAAATCCCAAAAATAAGCTCAAACACTTGGCTAAAAACTGAATGAACCAAATCTGAATTTTGTTGCAATTTCTACCCCAAATCTGGAAGTCGCTATTCCCCTTTGGGAAACTAGGGTTTAGTGAGAAATAAAAATGCAAAACACTTCCAAAAATTATGAAATTAATTTTGTAGATATACAAAATATTCCAAACACAATGATGCAATCAAATCTAGAAAATAATGCTTCCTCAATTTTATTTATGAATCTAAAATGCTGCAGAAAATGAAAGATTATAAAAATAATAACTCCCAAAATATGGGGAGTTTTACATCAAGCAATAGCTTTAAAAAGAGCTAAAAATATAAGCTATCAAATGCACCCAAAAGCATAATTTTCCCACCAAAAGAAGACCTCCAAATTTAAACTCCAAGCTCTCAACTAAGTCGCCCAAATTGAAACCCTAGGACATGTAGAAATTTGTCTTCACTTTGGTCTTCAAGCAAACGAACCAGCAAATCAACACCTTTGCAATTTCTGAAATGAAATTGCCTCTTCAAGATCTCCTTGGAACTCCAAGTGCCTTGATCCCAAATTGGTAGCCACTCTCCAAAACATGAAAATAGAAATGTTTGACAAAAAGCATCCTCTACAATGACCTCATGGCATGTTCTTATAACTCTCCCAAGGTGGGAGAACCACTATGGGACCCTTTTAGACAAAGTGAAACTACTTTTTAGCCCACAAGGGTTTCCCCAAGTGTGGCATCCAAGTATGGGTCATTTCCCATGCCCAAAAGTCATTAATGATTTTTACTTGAGGGTCAAGTCCTCATGAAAAGTGTCCCCCTCTTATATTATCTAATTTTCACTTCATAATATAATAATTAAAATTATTTGAGGATCAATTAAATAATAAATTACAAATAATAATTAAGAATATTGCTTTTTAATTTCAAATGATGAAAATCACTCTCTAGCAACATCTTAATTACCATAAATATTCCCCTTGATTTATCTCTTAGCCCACAGGGAATAAAATACGCTAAAGGTCTTCAAAAGGTTGATCAAAAATTGACCCCCTAAAAAAGGGGACCTTACAGTTCTCCCTTCCCAAAATTGCTTGCCCTCAAGCAATTCCAAGCATGGTTGCTCTGAATTTCCTAAATGTATAAATGCCTTCCTTGACAAAGCATCCGCTAACACATTGTTCTTTCTTTCCACATATTCGATGTCAAAATCATATGCTTGAATTTTGATCACTCATTTTTGTTGTCTATCACTCAAATCTCTTTGATTAAAGAAGTATTTCAAACTATTATGATCAGTTTTTACCAAAAACTTACCACAAATCAAGTATTCTCTGAATTTTGCCAAGGCATGCATAATGGCAAGCATCTCTCTATCATAAACTGAAAAATCCATGCTCAACTTCTTTGAGTTTTCTGCTCTCATAAGCGATGGGGTGTCTATTTTGCATGAGGACAGCCCCTATACCTCCACCGGAAGCATCACATTCAACCACAAATGGAGAAAAGAAATCTGGAACAGCAAGTACCTGACAAGAACTCACTAATACCAGACAGCCCCTATACCTTGAGTTTTTCGAATGCTTCTTGGGCTGTTTTTGACCACATGAAAGCTCCTTTTCATGTCAAATCGGTCAAGGGGGTGGCAAGGTTGGAAAATCCCTTGTCAAACCTCCTATAGTAGCTACAAAGTCCCACAAAACCCCTCAATTGTGTGAGAGTTTTGAGAGTAGGCCAATCCATAATTGTTTTCACCTTTTGTTAATCCACACGAACCCTTTGGGCATTGATGACATGCCCCAAATACAAAATTTCAGTCAACCCAAATTCACATTTGGATTTCTTTGCAAAGAGAGAATGCTGCTCCGAGGTACTTAAAACCATATCAACGTGTTTCAAATGCTCTTCCCAAGTTTTGCTATATACAAGAATGTCATCAAAGAAGACCAGCACAAACTTTCTCAAAAATTTATTGAAAATATGATTCATACAAGATTGGAAAGTGGTTGGAGCATTAGTAAATCCGAAAGGCATCATCAAAAATTCAAAATGCCACCTAAAAGTTGTTTTTAGAACATTCTCTTACCCGAATTTGGTGGTAACCCGATCTCAAATCAATCTTGGTGAAGTAAATGACTCTATGCAACTCATTAATCAATTCATCAATCCTAAGTATGGGATACCTATTCTTGACGGTCTTCTTATTTAGCATTTGGTAGTCCACACACATCCTTAGAGTCCCATCCTTTTTCTTTACCAACACAAACAAAGAAGCAAAAGGGCTAGAGCTAGGCCTGTCCTTTCTCCAAAAGTTCCTTGATGGTCTTCTCAATTTCTTCCTTGAAGGCTCTTGGATGACGGTATGGAGTGATCATAACTGGTGTTGTACCTGTTTCACACTCGATATTATGCTGAAAACCACAATCTAGTGGCAAAACCATGTGGCAAATCTTGAAATACTTTGTCATGCTTATCAAGTAATGACTGAATTTCCACTGAATATGCTTGCTGTTCTGAAATTTCAGACCTGTAATTTACATGACAGCAAGCTGTCCATGCAATTTTTCCTCCCTGAAAAGCCTTAGACATCTTTTTTATGGATAGCTCTTGAGATGCTCCATTTGCCAAACAATGTAGAACCACTTATTTGCCCTCAAAACTGAATTTTCACTCCATTGTTATAAAATTCTGAGTGTATTATCCCAAAGAATGCAACCATTGCACTCCTAGAACCATATCTGTGTCACCAATGCTCACAACATAAAAATCATCTTGGACCTTGTGATTGCCCAATGTGAAATTAAGTTGTGGAATCATCTTTGTGCAAGGAATGGTGAAGCCATCCCCAACAATGACATTGAAACCTTCAAAATCCTTGGCTTCCAAAGCCATCCTTTTTGTCAATCCTTCATCCACAAAATTGTGAGTGGCACCACTATCAATAAGAACAACAATTTTCTTTCCATTCAACATGCCTTTTACTCTAAACGAGTTGTATTTGGGAGCTCCGGAAATAAAAGTAAGAGTGTTGTCCACATTTTCTTCTTTTTGCTCTCCTTCAACATTTTCATCATCTTCAAAATCATAAAATACTTCAATGTAATGTATTTTACCTTTGCCCAAGCAATTGTGATTTGGTGTCCATTGATCCTTGCAATGATAGCATTAATTCCTTCTTCTCATTTCACTTCTTGACATGTATTCTTTGTTGTCATTCGCTGTCCCCTTTCCGAGTGTTTCCCTTGGCTGAAATGACCTCTTTTGCTGCCCATTACTTGCTGCCCATGGTGGCTTTTGATTCCCAAATGGCTGTCCACTCATTGTTCTACTTGGCTGTCCCTGAATTTCTGAATTTTGCAGCCCAATTGTGGCTGTCCTTGGCTGTACCTTAGGCTCAAAATTACCCCTAGAAGCTGATCCTTCCAAATCAAATGCCTTTGTGATGGCATCTTGAAGGGAAATGAGGTTAAACGCTCTTACCAAGCCTCTTAAAGGCTCCAACAAACCCTCAACAAAAAGTACAAGTCTTCTTTCACTTGCATCTGAAACCATGACCGCTATGCTTTGAAAATCAGCCACATACTTTTCCACATTTTTCTCTTGCATCAGTTGGGCCAACTCTCGAAATTGGATCTTGGGATCTCTCTTATCAAATCGTATCACTATCTTCTTGATAAATTCTTCCATGGTGCAAATCGAACCATGTCCTTGAGTGTGCAAACCATGGTACCACCATTCATGAGCAATACCCTCCAAATGTGAAGTGGCGAATTTGAGACCTTTTTCTTCATACATTGGATTTAATAACAAATAGGTCTCTAATTTCTGCAACCAAGACTTAACAGAAAATTTGTTAGATCCATCAAATGAAGGTAAAGTTACCTTTCCCAACCTTTGTTGGATGTCCCTCCTCGGTGTCCCTTGATGTTGCTTCCTCCTAGCATCAAATTGAACCTAAAGTTCACCAAACTCATTGAAAGAAAGCTTGTCTTTTACCTCATCACTCACAAGATTATATTCTTCAATATTGGTGAGCATTGGGTTCTTCTTAGGTGGTTGTTCCACCTCCTCAATAGGCTCCTTTCGCAAAAATTTGGCATGAAACATATGCTTGGGTTTTGGAGAAACCCTCTCATTGGAAACCCTTTTATTTGCAACCTTTTCACTTGCAATTTTTTTTATTTGCAGCTATCTCATTTTCCGAGCTTCCCTCTCCTTGAGGTGCCACGATTTTTCCTAGGGCTTTGAGAAATTTCCCTATGGTGTCTTTGATTTCCTTTTGACCTTGAGCTAGGTCTCTCAATATCATCTCCATCTGATTTTGTTCTTCCATGCCTTCTTCATGTGCCATTGTATTTGTTCTCTTGTAGTATAGGATCTCTTTCTTCTTTTGCATCCACAAACCCTCAAGCTGACAGGACCAAGGCTTTGATACCATTGTAGGGTCCTTTTTTGGGTTGAAACCAAACAAAAAGGGTAAACCATAAAATCCCAAAAAATAACCTCAAACACTTGGCCAAAAACCGAATGAACCAAATCTAAATTTTATTACAAATTCTGCTCCAAATTTGGAAGTCGCTATTCCCCTTTGGGCGACTAGGGTTTAGTGAGAAATAACACTGCAAAACACTTCCAAAAATTATGAAATTAATTCTGTAGATCCACAAAAATATTCCAAACACAATGATGCAATCAGATCCAGAAAATGTTTCCTCAATTTTATTTTTGAATCTAAAATGATACAGAAAATGGAATATTATAAAAATAATAACTCGCAAAATATGGCGAGTTTTACATCAAGCAATAGCTCTAAAAAGAGCTTAAAATAAAAGCTATCAAATGCACCCAAAAGCAGAATTTTTCCACCAAGGGAAGACCTCCAAACTGAAGCTCCAAGCTCTCAACTAAGTTGCCCAATTTGAAACCCTAGGACATGCAACAATTTGTCTTCACTTTGGTCTTCAAGCAAACACACCAGCAAATCAGCACCTTTGCAATTTTTGAAATGAAATTGTCTTTTCAAGATCTCCTTGGAACTCCAAGTGCCTTGATCCCAGATTGGTAGCCACACTCCAAAACCTGCAAATGAAAATTTTTGACAAAAGATATCCTCTACAATGACCTCATGGCATGTTATTATAACTCTCCCAAGGGGGGTGAACCACTATGGGACACTTTTAGACAAAGAGAAACTACTTTTTAGCCCACAAGGGTTTCCCCAAGTGTGGCATCCAAGTATGGGTCCTTTCCCATGCCCAAAAGTCATTAATGATTTTTACTTGAGGCTCAAGTCATCATGAAAAGTGTCCCCCTCTTATATTATCTAATTTTCACCTCATAATATAGTAATTAAAATTACTTGAGGATCAATTAAATGATAAATTACAAATAATAATTAAGAATATTGCTTTTTTATTTCAAATGATGAAAATCACTCTAGCCACATCTTAATTACCATAAATATTCCCCTTGATTCATCCCTTAGCCCACGGGGAATAAAATAAGCTAAAGGTCTTCAAAAAGTTGATCAAAAATCAACCCCATAGAAAAGGGGACCTTACAGTCACACAAACAACTTGATTACAAGGGGCAACAAAGTGTTGGGATGTGGACACAAGAATAGTTGATTTGGATGCCTCCATTATCTACCTTTCATTAATTGACATGGACCTAGACAGTGCTTCACGCCATAGTAGAGAAAAACGGGAACCACGGTTACTCGTCAACCAAAAATTGTGACCCGTACTCGAGACTCGGCGATTACTCGGAACTTTTATCGCTACTTTTAAAATATATATAAATTCATAAAATACAGTGAAATACATAAAAAAATGAAATGAATTTAGAGAAATGATTGTAGAGATTCAGAGAACACATAACTCAAAGTTAGAAACATGCTTTATATTAGTTTTTAAGCAAATTAGATTACAATGTAAATGTTGAATGCTCTATTTTAAACAGTCATTAAATTGCAGGAGTCCAAACAATTATTATTCCTTAATAGCTTATACTCAGTAACTTTGTATTATCAAATTCAGGTGGAGAATCATTTAAGTCCCATTGCACCCTTTTGTGCAATCTAACACTGCACTCTTACAAGGCAGGCAAAGGCAATTAACTTATTAAGTGAACCAAATTGAGACGGTAATCAATATTCATTTACAGCTTCAAAACTTCACTTAATATCTGAAGTTGTGATCAATCCTGTAAAACACAATATGAAAACCAGACAACCAACGAAATAAGTTTCTAAGTGTAACTGCCCAGTTTTGACCTTGCATCCAAGGTTTACATCTAAATCTTAAATTTGTAAATATTTGTTTGTAAAGGTAAATACTAAAACCTAAATTTTGTAAAGTGGGAGTAAAAGTGCTACGGCACTATCAGGTAGTGGTATCCACTAGATTAAGATAAGAAGTAACTTGAATTTTGTAAAGGAATATAGCCTCAAAGAGAACTGTGATTTGAAGGAAGATTGCACAAAAGAGTGCAATGGGACTTGAAGGAGCCAGAATGAGCTTCGAATGCATTGTTGTAATGTCCCCTTTTTCCTAGTCATCACATTTTCGATGAGATTGGCCTATCATTGACCTTCGTAGGCCAAGACAAGATGATTAGAGGGTCACTTCGGCAGTTACCTGGCCTTTCAAGGGGTTTTCTCTACCACATTCAGTTGTTTCTCATGGGCGTATTGGCGTTTTGACACCTAGAGAGAGTATCTTTATAACTTTATGTTATAAAGTTACTTTATGAATTATAACTTTATTTTATAATAAAGTTATTTTATTAAAAAAAAGAAATTAAAAATAAATAAAAGAAATAAAGTTATTTATTTCTAGAAGTTTCTAGCCCCCACCAAAAGTGGAGACATAAAAAGTATATATGGAGGTGTTGGGCTCTTTTCTTATCATCCAAGTTTATGTTTTGATATTGATTTGTGGTTGAGGAGACTTAGGGTTTCTGCAGAATAGCCATTGAAGACGAAAACCCTCTTGATTGTGTGACTTTGAGGTTGTGAAATATCAACCGAATTGTTACCAATTGTGGGCTTCACTTTTGAGGCTCAACTTGTGCAACATTGAGATCATTTGCAGGTTGGAAGAATAAGGGTTTCATTGCAAAATCTGAAGATTTATTACAGCTATGGTATTTGGTTCGATCCTCTCGTTCTAGGTGCAATTTGAAGCAATGAAGACATCCATTTGAGGCTGCCTAGTGCGGAGAAGATTTGCTTGGCAATGGAGGTCGATTTTGGTAAGGGTATGATGATTTATGGTTGACTGTAATTTTTGTTTCAGACTTCTCCATTGGTTCAATTCTCCTTGGTGTGGCACTTTTTAGCATCATGGATGCCCTCTTGGGAAGCGCCTTAGTATTACAATGATGTTGAATGCATTTTGAAGGTCTATAGGGGCTAGAATGCTTAAGGAAAGGTGAATGTTACAGGCTGCCATTAATACTTCAAACTTACCTTTTTGTTCGAATCTTCTTGGATAGACATTACTTGGCATTGTGAGTATCACCACTGGGATTACCTAGGATTGGCAATAAAATTAGAAGTGTTTCTCATGAGTATTGGATTTCATATTGAATGATATTGCAAGTTTTTCTGAAGACACCATTCTCAGATCAGACCATTAAAGTAGGTCGATTTTCACCCACATGGCATCATAAAATTCTGCCAACACTCCCAAAAAAGGCGGCCAGCATTGGATAACATTTTTGATACTTTTGGAAGGCCATTTGTTGAAGGAATGCAAGTATTTTCATGGTCTAAAACATTCAGGTCTGCAAACAAAGATAGGGGTCGAATTTGCTCTTAGAGGGGTCTAAAAATCATATAAAACACACCAAAGGGGGCGCCTCACCTTGGGAAACATTTCTGGGCACTTTATTGACACTTGGGGCATCATTTAAGCTCACTAATCAGGTCTGAATCAGATTGTAAAACTCTGAAAGCACTGTCAATCAGAGTTGCACATTGAAGCTAAGAAGCAAAGGGGGACATTAAGGAAGGGTTCCAGCTGTTAGGGATCATTGTAAGGCATTGTTATCTTTCATGTGGCACTATACTAGAGGTCTGATATAAGACTGTAAATTCTGAAGCACTTGGTTCTAGATTTGCATTTCAAGCTCCCCATTTATCCAAGAACCAAAGGCACGTCTTCTACATTCATCATTGTATCAGGTTCGTTACTATTTGGCAAGTTTGCTATTATTTATACTCACTGTTATAAGTCTGAAACATTGTATGACAGTCATTTGTAATACTCAGAAAATTAATACAAGTGCCTTGTCAAAGTTATATTTATCGTTACAATCATTGATATATTTTTTTATTATCTTTGCTTCATTCAAAAACATATGTGGCAATTCAAAACGATCAAACCAAACCAAATAGTGCACCATATCATATCAGATCAGCAATATTCAGATAAGTGTTTGAAAAAATTCCTTTGAGCCATAAATCAGAAAAATTGATCAAAGTTCGTCATATTGGTAAGGGGATTTTACAATTGCAACAATTTTTAGGAAGCAAGGAATCCAACTAAGATCAACCTGAAGATGAAACATGGAAAAGCTTCCCAGTGAATGGAGCTCAGTACTTGACGGCCGACGCAGTCAATCACAGTCACGCACAAGCAAAATGCATCCAGCGAAGCAGCAAAGGGGAAAAACGATGGCGGCAGAATAAAAACGCATGGATCGCGATTTGATTTTCAGGTTTTACCTGTATTTTTTTGGTTCCCAGTTTTTGACTAGTTACTAGGTCAAAAACCACGGATTTTGGCACGTAACCGGCCCATAAAACCCGCGACTTTTGGCCAAATATCCGGCCAGCAGGTAACCGGCCATATACCCTGCAAACTGTGAAAAAACATTTTTTCGCGGGTACCCTTTGGGTACCTGAGTTTTTTAATACATTGCTTCACACGATCTACACAGTGGAGCTAGTGGGAGTGGCATCGTTGTTGCCTATGGTTCTAAAGAACCATAGGATGATGAAGATATCAAAGCCGAAGACGAAAAAGACTCTAGGGAATCATAAATACGCTGATATGTCTTTATTCTTGTCCATACATTATAGCATTTGTACTACGTACCTGTTATAAAACTAATCTAAGTTCGACCATTGAATACTATGATATTTGGCATTGAATTATGAGTATGTTTTGTGGTTACTTAACTTACTTTCTTTCCTCTATGCATATTATGTGGTTAATTTTGATTATATGGCTATATTTTTTATATTTTAAATTTTATATATATATTTTTGTACAGCCATATCCAAACCCCAAAAAAAAACCTCTTATCCATGTATCCGATTCTCGTACCCATATCCATATCAGCAAGCCCCGAAAAAAATCCCCGTATCCACATATCCGATTCTCGTAGCTGTATCCATATTGGCAAAGTCAAGTCTAAAGCTTATCTAATTTTTCTTCTTGTTGTGTTTCATCTAATTCAATGTGCAAATCTTTTGGGATGATGAGAATATAAAATCCTAGTCTAGTTTCTTCATATAGAATATCTGTGTTTAGGTCTTTGGAATTCTACTAAATGAGTTTCCTATTCGGCTCACACCAAAGGCTCATCATGCAATCTATAGAGATTATAGCATCAAACCAATCTAGAGATACATAGCCACAAACTTCATTTCCAAACCATCAATGCAAGAGAATACCATAGCTTTCAAGGATATCTGCAACTAGGATGGTCAATTTGATCCTAATTTGAGGGTAGGCAGCTAGAGCTAATAGTGCATCCTTCAACTATCTCACTAAAGGCATAGGTTTGGTATCCAATCAGTATCAAACCCCAAAAAATTTAGTACAAAAGAGATACAATGCTATGGTCTACAACTCCTAAATATAGGACACAATTGTTCAAATGATATCTTGCTAGCAGCAAGGATCTGTAGAAAGAATTTGGCTTGTCTCCATTAGTACTTGAAGCAGAGATGACATGAGTACATGCCTCTCATTCAACATTTACACTCTTTACCCACCTATTTATTTGTTCAAGTCAACGATTGAGGAATTCTAGGGCAAAGATGTCAACCATCTTGTTTTCCTATTGAGCCACAAAGTTAAAGTTGATGGTGAAGTGGGTGTGTTCACCGAATTTGAAGTTGATGCCCAAAATTGAACTTTGGAGCTAGCAGGGGGATAGTGGACTAAACTTCCACAGCGTTGACCTGTTCTTTCTCCATTTCTTTTTCCTTTTATGAACTGGTTTGGAAAGAAAGTGCATGAGTTGTCATTTCTTCCAATTCACTTTTTGATGCCTTCATCACCAAGATGATACTCAATCCATCATGTAGAAATATCCCTTGTCTGATTTTTATTTTTAAAGAGTATTTCTTACAAAAGTTCTTGAGCCCTTTGCATGTTCGAACATGACTCACTATCATGACCTTCCAAATTATTGAAATGGCAGGAGCAAACAGATCCTTCTTCAATTGCGACCCTCTTTTTGGAAACCAACAGTTGTGCCTGATAGGGCACAAAAGGATTCTTTTGACCTCTTTCCTAAGGAGCATTTTGACTTTGTATTTTATGTTTCTTTGCAAAACCTGTGGATAATACAACTGATGTTGATTTTCTTTGACCATCTACGGTTCCTTCCTCTCTTCTCTTCCATTTTTACTTTGCCTTTCTTTTTCTCGTTTTTCTTTGGCTCCTCTTTTTCCCTACTAGCTTTTTCAGGCTCAACTTGTGCCATTTGAATTGGTTTTTTTGGAAGGGTCATTCTTGTGCTTTGTTCCTAGTTCATGTTCATCTAAATTTTCTTCTTCATGCTCTAATTATTCAACATTAAACCACTTATTCAAGAATCTCTTTACTGGGGTTAAGGGCTTCGCTTGATGAACATGCTTGCTCTTCGCTATATTAGAAGATAAACTTCCCACCACATGTTCTAGTCCCCTTGCTTCCTATTTGTGAGGCTAAATCAACCACTATGCCTCTTGCAATGTTTGAGCGACCTCCTTTCTTTCTCGAGTAAGTGGCTAGGTTGGATTTGCTTCTTCGTCTCAGCTAACATTAACCGGACAGATGGGAAGGGGAGTAGCTATACTCTTGTACTCCTAGTGTTGCATATATGACTTTGTGCTCACCCCAAGTTTCATTTCTTTGCAGAGATTTAGGCATGGCTTGCATTACAACTTTATAGCCTAGATATTTCAACTCATGTTGACTTTCCATTCCACCTCACATATGATACATTTTCTCTTCCTCGATCAACTGTCTTGGGCCTACTCACAAAGGTATTAGCACGAATGAAATCAAGATACGCATCTCCAAGGAACTAAGGCGCATCTCCAATACCAGAAATTGATCCGAAGACATCTAATACTAGGATACTTTGTTCCATGTCTCCCATGCAGTCTCCTGACTTGAGACTCAATCTCCTTTTTAGAAATTTAAACAAAAACGGACAAAGAAGCCCCTATCGCTACTATCTAACCCTAGTCAATTAATTCCTATTACCTAATCTCATTTGTATGCTTTAAATTTTTATGCATTCTAAGTCTTCTTAAAGTTGTATACTAACATTTTTGTTTTCTGAAATTAATTATATATTTAAATATATTTTTATTTTTTGGGGTCTCCTAATACCCCCGTACCCATTTTCTTGAAAAAATTTGTCCCCATCCTAGTACCTATCAGTTATACCCCCGTCCATGTCCAAATCTCCTCATAAATATGGGTATACCCTTCTGCACTCGATCTAGGTCAACAACCAGCTCTGTGAAATTGACAAGTGTCATTACCTCTAGAGCTTTTCCTACACTTTTACAGACAAGTGGTTTTTCGATATCTTCCTCAACCAGATTCTCTTGCTGGGTGTTGGTCACTTTCTCTTTCTGCAGGATTTTATTGACGATGGATTGCAAATGGAGAGAAGTCTTAGTATATATCTCTAATGAAAATACAATGCCAACTCACTCTTTGAGATTAATTGACCAGCATCACTACCAGATTTATTAACGATGGGTTTCCAAGTTTGGCTCAGGGTTCAGCCTTTATATTGTTCAGGTTATCTTGGTGCTTCTATATTTCTGCAGTTTCTTTCAGGAGTTGCTTGGCATAATCAGCGATCCTTCAAGACTTTTTCATCCTCAATGTGCATATGGTGTTTCTCAAATGCCCTGGAAATATTTTGCTTCCCTGGCCTATTATATGAAAATCCGACAGGGCAAGGTCTTTTAAAATATATCTCATGTTGTTCTCAGAGTTTACACTCTTCAAAAAATATTGATGTACGTCACTCAAATCAGCAGAAAATCCATGAAAATCATGTCATGACTGTTCCGTTGATATGAATATGTTTATGCTTTTTCTGAGCAATGTAATAACCCTAAAGAGTAACCGTTCTGTAGATTGATGTTAATGGCATGAAATTCTAAGATCTAAATAAAGGCTTCTTGTCACACTTATCCTCTCAAGTATTATTTAATTCAATGCAAGGTACTTCTCAAAAAACTTTCCTGTTTTGAACAACCATATAGATTTTCAAAGAAAAAACTTTACCACAGTTGGCCATGTCAGGACATTCTCCCCTGTTATTATTTCAACTAATGGTTCTTCAAATGCGCATTGCTTTGCCAAAGGTAGCATTGGAGACACTGCACAAAGAAATACTAATTATTACAGAATAGTGAGTCGTTATTGAATAACTCAGAAAAGTTGACCATCTAATATGCCAGGTAAGCAAGAAAGGACACTTATATGACACCCTAGAAACATGCTTCTATGTGAGAACATAAGAAGAAAACAGTATGTTTCTACCTACATTTAGCAATATGCATAAACAGCGGAAAGTGGAGGAAAAATAAAAATGTAAGGTTCTCACTGTCAATTCCATATACAGCATTCCAGAAATCGATACTATCACTATATCTCTCAGGATGTGTGATTGGTGCTAAATACAACTGCACAGAACCAACACAGAATCAAATATAAACAAACAGAAACCCACAAACATATTCCTCAAGCTTCATATCTCAACACTAAATGTGGATATGAGAACAATAAGGTGAAGAATAATCATGCGGTTTGCAAGTGAAATACATTCTTTATTGAGGCATGCCTTCCACAGAGTTCATATTTTACTCTAAGAGTCTAATGTCTTCATATTTTAAACATTAAAATATTTTTATACTTTACATTTTCCCGATAGTCATACCAAGGATAGAAGAATTCACAAACAACCAAAATTAATACAAGTTCACAAATAATTGATTAAAAATTTGTACGTCTTATTTTTCTCCCAAAGAAGCAAAGCAAAAAAATGGCTTATCTGTGAATAAATCATGAATCTGAAATTATGTAAAATAGAAGTTTGCTAGGCCTGCAAATAATACAAAGTGGACAAAAGTAACACGTCAAGGAAAACATGACATGCAATCTGCAAAGGAAGGACAAGCACAATAAAAACAAAGAAAGCAAATAAATCAGTCTCACGTTGTAACCCAAATACAAAAGTTTGCAGTACTGAATGCCACGGTCAGATTAAATAATTGCAGGATGTTACAGACATTAAATAAAAATAAAAATGAGATGAAATGAATTTGTATCAAAATCAAATTGCCCACACAACACACTGCAAGTATTACGCGGCCCAGACTTGGCTTAAGGGGTTCCAATAAAAGGCAATTGAAAATTTGTACAATCTAAGAATTGATTAGATATCATTATACTAAAATAAAGACTTAGATTCATTTAAAGGATAAAAGTAAGAAAGGAGTAAATATGAAATTTATTAAAAATGCGTTATTGAACAATTCTCTTACCGTCCCCGTGAGGTCTTAATGTCAACTGAAACAAAAAAGATGTTGCCACAAATGTTGTGGTTATATCTGTGTCCCATGAATGGACTAAAGAATCTAAATATAAATTTTAGAAAGCAATGACTTGTCCCGCATGAGTATAATGTCACAACTCCTACTCTGAAAAACTAAAAAGAAACAACGACTACCGCACAGCAAAGTTTGAATAACCACACATTTGTAATTGACAATCAAATAATTTCTATGTCAAAAGTACCGTTGCATGGGAAGGAAGAATTAGTCCTCCAGGTTTAAGCCAACGATCTCTTGCACTGATCACGCTAGAGAGCATGCTCTGCAATGCAATGCGTCAAAATACATTAGCAAAGAAAATTTAGGATCAACCTAAGTTTAGATGATGATAAGAAAGCGCATACTGAAGCAATTAGAAGTAACCAAGAAAAATGTAATAGAATATCCTACAGACTTTTCAGATTCCAATGTCTCATACAGTCTTACATAATGTTTGCTTCTCTAATACAAAACATATATTTTTAATATAAAGACTTAACTAACTTCCGAATTTCACCTCATAGAGAAGCATATAGCCCATCCACTCGGAGATAATGACATCAACTTCTTCATCAATATCAACTTCCTGCATGAAGAGCCACCTTTAGTGAACAGTATCTAAGATGGCTTCTGCAAATTACACACTTCCATGTCTCCATCAATTTCTACAAGACAGAATCGGCTACATGACTAACAGGGACATCATTCCCTTTAGGAATAAGTTTCCTTTGTAATAAGAACTTTGTAAAATCCATGTACAAGTGGATATGAGTAACCACATACTAATAACCTTTGTTACATAAAAAACCAACAGGTATAAAAAATGTAAAACACTTTAAAATAATTGGACATTCGAGTAAAGCTAAAAGTTATTCCAAACAAATGCCCTTATGTTGAAAAGGTGATATTCCCCACTGTGATTCCCAAAAGTGAAGTGGATAAAAGTTTAAATGAAATAAAAAGCCATGGTGAGGGACAAATCAAGTATACCGTAGTCAAAATAATAAATAAAAGAATTTCATTATATGCCCTATAATATGATGTACTTGTTACAAAATAAAACCAACAGGTATTATAGATGTAAAACACATTAAAATAATCGGACATGTTAGTAAGCTAAAGGTCACTTCCAAACAACTGCCCTTTGATGAAAAGTTGATATCCCCCACTATGATTCCCAAAAGCGAAGTGGATAAAATTTTAAATGAAACAACATGCAATGGTGAGGCAACAAAACAATTATACCGTAGACAAAATAATTTCATTATATGCCCTATGATATGATGTGCTTGAATTTCAGTTAATTAATTTTTTAGTTATACAAGCCAGCAGTGTCACAATCATTCAGGTCAACCGTCTCACCTAACCCAATCCTTCCTCTATTTTTACAAGTTATCATGAGTTGACCAGGAATCTCCACCGTGTGTCTATAGTAAGATTGTGAGTGAGTCAAGAACGCACTGGAAATCAAGTACATCATGTTAGTTATATATATAGAAATTTATTTTCTTATATATTTGTGTTCTCATATAATGTAATCACGACAATATTTATATATTTTTTTAAGATTAGATTGCTAGCATTGTGTCAGTGAGTGCAAATTTTATGGATCAGACTACGAAATATTGAATCCAACATTTTGGTCTCTCTTTTGGACCCATCGTCAGGGGAACTCTCAAAACCAATGCTTGATTAAGAGATAGACATAACATCTTTATATCTAGACAGCAACAAAGAAAAAGGTAGGAAATCAGTTAATTAAAGGTGTTTTCTAGAAAAATTAAGGAAAGGTTAATAATATTTAATTATGACAAGATTGAACTAAGTTTAGACCTAATTTATGAATTAATGGATTCCATGTTTGACTTAGTTTCCAACCATCATCCTTTTTAAAGAATTATAACTTGCCTCTCTATCTACATAGCTTCCCTAAATCTTTTGTCTACCCAACAACTTACCAAATCTAGAATCTTAAGTATTTCCAAAGCAGATAGGATGTTTCGTGTGGCTGATGCTGATTTCCTCACTCCGTCACATTGGATATCCATAGTCTGTCCTTAATTCTAGTTCGAAAGGATCATCCAATATAGGCAATGCCACAAGAGCAAGGGATTTTGTAAGCACCTTTCCTCAACTTAAGTTTAAGAGGGTCTTCGTTGCTTCTAAGGCTGTTTCTACGGGTTCTATGAGGTCTAAAGCAAGTCTTAAAGCTCTTCTTTTTCAAAACCTTGGCTATCTTGCTTGTAATGCCTTTAATGTAAGTTATGTAAGTTTTCTTGTTATCAGCATCAATGTCGGTTCTAGGAACCCTTCTTCCTCTTTGCACCTTCCTTAGAGAAATGAACCAACAACTGGGACGCTACCCAGCCTCCCGGCCAATCAAGGGGAAAGAAAAAAGGGGCCCTGGCTGGCCAAGAAAAAGACACTATCCAAGGGATTGTGGTACTTGACAGCCTCCTGGCCAATCAAGGGGAAAGAAAAAAAGGGCCCTGGCTGGCCAAGAAAAAGACACTATCCAAGGGCCCACAGTCCTTGACGGCCTCTCAGCTGGTCCATAGAGAGAGGTGCCCTATCTGACAATCAGGTAGTTTCCCCTATGCGACAATCAGGGAGTTGCTTCTATCCCTAGACATAGGGTATTAGTAGAGGTGCGCATGTATCAGCAGCGGTGACAATCCCTATTACTAAATTTTTATTACATACATAATAATCGAGAGATATAAATATCATTTGTATTAAATAAGAGGCAGTAGATAGTGGGGTCAGTTAAGACCCGAGACGAGATCGTGGAGGGGAATCTAGTAGGGAGATGAGATCAGAGTATCGTTCTCATTGGCATCCATCAGTGAAGTAATGAGATGGAGAAGAAAATAAATACAAGACATAATCAGATCTGATTCAATGGAATTAAACATAATAATTTACATCCTCCTTTCTAATTTCGTCATCTTTCCACAAAGTTGAACTCTTCAATTGACTCTTCCAAAAGTATGAAATGCTCTTCCTTTCCAGTCGGCGATTTGATTCCTTTCTTTCATTTGAATGTTACCAAAATCTCTCGCCAACTTATAGTTAGGGTCAATTTTTCCACAACCGAGGTGCAAAGTTAGCTTGATCCTTTTATTCTCTGAAATGGGACTTAGTTGTCAATGCCAGCCCTCCCTCCACCAATTTGGCGACTGTAGGGTGGCTCTCAACTCAAGTTGGTTGCTTGCTTTAGAATGTGGTGCAGAGTCACTTCATGAACTCATGTGACTCAACACGCCGAGGAAGGGCCAGAGAGTGGCTTCCTTTAGGGCATTTATGAGTTGAGGCCCAAGTGATTGTGCAATCATTGTACCTTCGAATGCTTCCCCATTTGTGCATTCATTGTACCATCGGATGTGAGTGAGTGATTGTGCAGTTGTTTGGATGCTTCTCCATTTCAGTTACTATTTTGGTAGATAGTACATACCTTACCTTGTTGAATTCACATATATAGGCTATAGTTCAATCAATCTAGGGAATTCTACAGGCCCCTAGACTCTATTGTTCCTGCCTTCAGGGAATCTTACCTGCCAATATAGATCAGATCTAAAGACCCACCCTACCTTTAGTTACGTCATCGGCCCCAATGCCACCCCAACCCCAACTTGTATGCTCCCCTATTCTTAGCTATATATGTAGGCTCTCAACAAGCTGCTGAAAACAAGGATCTCAAGTTGGAAATTCAAATGTTAGAGGAGATTTGAACATAATCCTGGACTACAATGAAGCATGATGCTAGACCATCTAGCAAACAAAAAGCATTAAATTACTCAATCAAATAGAGCAATTACAGAAAAATCTTAAGAGTCGTTGACAATGGGAAATCTATTAGTCAGCTTTCTCATATGAGCATAAGTATAACTTCTTCCCATAACAATATTGAGGTATTTCTTCATGGGCCCACATATGGTGCCTGATGTGCTTAATATTCTAGGATGGTAGATAGATTTAATTCTTTTGATGTCAAGTACACATCCATATATCTTGGGAAGAGATCAAGGCACACACAAATAGGAGCAGACTTGGCTTTAATGGAAATGATGAAAAATTCAAATTTTTCTAAACCAATCATATTTGTAAGTGCATATTTTTCCATTTATGATTTTTTTAAGTCAATGCAGTGATAGTATTGTTGTGGCCAACTCTTTCATTTTTGCAGAAATAAGAGGACCTCTGCAGTGCATAAATTTTCAACAATCCTCGGCCCTCTATTGAGCCCAACCCGATCATCATCTTTTCAAAATCCCAAGTCCTTGTTAGATTCTCATTTTTTGATATTTTCTGCAATTCTAATAATAGCCTATTTGTTTATGTTGAAGATTTTTCATGGTTGTTTATTTTAAAACATTTAGTCCCATTACACTTTCAAAGTATTTTCCATTGTTAGCTTTTTCGGGCACTAACTTTTCCCTGCAAAAAATATTTAAAACAAGTATTTACCCAAGCCTCAATCCCGGAGTCCAGTTGGCAACTCCCAGAGCCTCTTTTACGACAAGTAAGCATCCCCTTTGCTTACGAGGCATTTTTAAAATGACTCAGTCCTTTTGTACGTTTTACAAGTCCCAGAGGTGTCAGAGCCCCGGGAGGCCCGATCCAATGGGAGAGCACCACATGTATCTATAAACCAAGAGGTGTCATAGTTGTCACAGCCCCGCGAGGCTCGATTCAATGGGAGAGCGCCATGTGTATCCATACATCCAAAGGTGTCAGATTTGTCAGAGCCTCAGGAGGCCCAATCCAATGGGAGAGCACCACATGTACTTCCATACAGACCCAAATGGCCAAATAGGTCTCGAACCAAACCGATGAGTCAGATAAGGGTACAAATCGGGAGACCCCCAATCCAATAATACAATGCCGCGTATACTTAGTACACGCAGGCAGAGTTGTTAAGTTGAGGAAGTACCCCACTGCACCAAGTCATTGCAGTACCCGCTGAGCCCACCAATGCGTAAATGACATGTGGTTGACGCAAACACATCTTAGATGCCACGAGGCCCAAAGCTAGATGTGTGCCTACCAAAACTCTCTGCATTTATTAGCTCACTTGGGTGGTTCGCAATTCGACACCTAGACAAGACCCATCGCAACTAGCCAATCCAATTAAGGCTTTTCCGTGAAGATCAAATTGAAACCGAAACGGTTAAATTAGGATCGAGCCCATCAACTCAGAGTTTAATTCGCACAACGCGAGCCTTCAAAGCCATATCTGCAGAAAAGATCACAGAGCCCTATAAGGTCCCATCTAAACTGGGTTCACCGTAATCCGTCTTCTGCAAACTCAAATTATTCAGAGCCCTCTACCTTGAATTCCCACCAAAGCCCAAAGTACATCCTTGCTAAAACCCTACACACAAAAGAGAAGCAATTCAGAGATGGCCGCCCCAATTTCAAATCCAAAATCAAAGCAAGAATTATGGGATACCACCTTCCCGCAAAGCATCACGATATTTAAACACTGCAATGAAATCTTCAAGATGGTTGAAGATATACAAAGGCCTAGCAATGATGAACCAGAAGACGATGATGTGGAATTCACTGACAATCTCATATCTATTAGAGCCTTTAAACTACACAAGGCCACTGCCAAGACGGAAGTCTTCCCATGCAGTGACCTCTTTGGCAACTTACTGTACACATCCAGATCCAGTAAGGACATTGTGTATTCCCCAACTGCAGAATTCAAGATTGCAGGCATCTTCGGGTTTGCCTTCAAGTAGTATTACAATCTTCCAAACTTTGACATCACATATGACGCGGAGGTCACCAGGGGATGGTTGAGCACCCATGATATCTACGATGTACTTAGGGACTGGGCCCAAGACTCTGATCACTGGGTGAACAAGCAAGATCCTGACTCCTACACCATCAAAACAGTTTGCGAGGGAGTGCAGATTGACATGTTGTTGCTCAACCTCTTCTATGGGGCGAGTGACGGTGTATTTGTCAACAAGGGTTGTGTCCCTCTACTCAGCATCATCCTCAAAAGGGAGGAGGTCCTTGCACTCGAGGACATCATCACCTTCAACATCACACAGCAGATCAACAAGGTGTGGGTTGGGGGAAATTTCTACATGATGTCCTACTTGGTTGATGCCACCTGCGCCACCTTGGAATTCCAAAGCACAACCTTCCCTCCATGGGTGCCAACAGGGTTTGTGGTGCATGTGGTCTTTGCCAAACTCTACATTCATCACTACAGGCACCATGTCCTAGGACATTGCGACAGTTTCTATCTTGGGTGTACTTCGCCATTAACGAGAAGCAGATGCTCAGGCTTTCTAAAGAAATGCGGGCCTCAATTCTGCCCATCAGCGTCTATTGGTACTATCGCGACCATACTTTGATAAGGGTGGAAGGCATCTAGGGGGGGCCCTCTTCAGTTGCCCTACATGGTCACAGACCGCCTCATGGAGCAAAAGATCACTTGGCAGCTGGCCAATGGCATCGCGAATCTCTGCCTCACCAGAAGGCAAAAGGCTTACCCATCATTCCCCATGATTATTGAGAACCTTGAATTGTCGAATACAAAATTTTGGCTGCTGCACTGCAAGCGATGACCCTCCACAAGGACTCATTCAACCTCCCCAACACTGACAACAAACAATGGGATCCCTAAGGCATGGTGCACACCCATGTGGAGAAGTATCGGGTGTGGCTAAACACTACATACCATCATGAGAGCCACCTCGATGTCATGATCCACCTCAACCCTGCCAACAACACGGAGGTGATCATGGAGATCGAAGTTGCATGTCGCCCAAAGACACAAGCACAACCCAGGTTGGTGTTAGAAGAAAGACCAATGCCCCCACAGACAGCTCCTCGACAGCGTGTTGTCAAAATCCCAACAACAACAAGGAGGCTCTCCCAGTTAATAATGTAGGGCATCCTCACTGCTACTACTCCATCAACCTCGACATCCACTTCACTTGCAACAACCTTCCAGGTAAGCCAACCCTAGGCTGCTCGTGAACTTCATATCTCAAGTAGCTCAGAATCACAAGGGAGCCCATCCCAAGACCAATTTATAGCATCCTCGGAGGTTTCCACTCCTACTTTCGGTGTATCCAAGCAACTCCTTGCAGTTCCTCCTAGTTTCCCAACCCAAGTGCAACCTACCCCTTTTGCACCCCCTTCCATAACATCCCTGATAGGTGCCTCGATTTCCCCTGCTCCACCGACTTCGGCTACATTTGTTGTTCCTGGTTTCCCAACCTAGTTGCAGCCTCCTCTTATGACTCATGTGTCATCCCCTACAAGTGCCCAGGTCCCCCTCGGTTTGTTGGCTTCTGCATTTTTTGGTGCTTCGAGTTCCCTGGCTCCCCCAGTCTACACTGTGACCCTGCTTTGGCCCGCTTCGGCGACATCGGCTTGGTTAGCCCCGTCAATTGCTCTCAGGCTGACCCAACAAGTTGGCACATTCCCTCCCAGTACCACAAATGCCCCTGCAACATTTGTGACTGTGAATGTCCAAGCCTCCTCCGCTCCCACAACTTCTAGCACTTCAACAAGTCCAACAGCGATCGCAACGCCTCTACAAGCCCCATTCAAGACAACCCCTTCAAGTTCAGTAGCACCATAGGTGAGCCCCAAGCAGAAGCCTGCTAAGCGGCCAAAGCTAATTGCACCTCGACCGCCCCTGCAGTGTCCAACTACACCCGCAACACCATCATGGGCCTCTCTCTCCCTTACACCGAGCTCCTCAGGACTTGGCTTTAATCAACCAATCTCCTCTTTTACGCAACTTTCGAGCATTAATTGGCCCCTAAGTCTTCATGACCCAGGGCCAAATAACATCTCAATTGTTCCCTTGGGCTCCCAATTTGGTAGTCCCTCCCTTTGCACCCATGCCCCCCCCTCCATCATCCATCCCTCACCTCATTCTTGCCTCCTCCGCCCATGCCTCGACCTTCAACTTCAATTGCTACCACCCCTACTATCTCATCTTCCATTACCTTGAGAACAATGGCGGGAGAAGGTTGGATGAGCCCCATTGAAGCCTGAAGGTGCACAAAGGCCAAAGATAGTCTACCAAGGGGACCCCAATATCTAGTTGCAATTTAATCGAGACTTAGGCAAAATGAAGAGAGTGCTCACACGAAACCTTAACACAGGATGGGGACATGGTGGTATGGAGGACCAAACAGGATCTCTTCTCGCTCACGAGGAAGAGGACTGCCTCTCGGGAGGAGAAGATTGCAGAGGACCCAGTATTTGTGATCAAGGCCACCAATGAGCTCATAGAAAAAGTTGATGGAGGACCTTAGGGACCAAGTCAGGACCCAGGAGTCCCAGGTGAGGAGCTCATTCCCTGTTGGTTTTGTCAGCGAGCTTGAAGCTGCCTTTGAGCAATTGTTTGAAGCCCTTAGAGAGGTGACGAGCTCTTCCAAAGAGCACAATGGTATTTAGAAGGGATTGTCAAGGTGAACAACAAATGCAAGAAGATGGCGGCTATCATCAACAAAGGGATGTTCCCGGAGCTCAAGCTCATGCCTCTCATGGCCCTAAACTTGTATCAAACATTCGCAAGGAGCATGAGGGCTGCATTAAAAGATTGGCTCAGGGATATAGAGGCCACCATCGAGCCCTTGGAGAAAGGCAAGGATCAAATACTTGCCTACTTCAAGGAGGTCAACATCACAGCGCTCTTGCACCCCGATGGCACCTTGCTCGGCCTTGACAAATTTGGGGTCCACTTGGAGCACGTCAAGGTGGCAATGAAGAAGAAGGTGGCAGAGGCCAACGTAGACAAAGTTCGGGCCATCTTAGAACTTGCCATGCAATCAATCACGAGCATTAGCCAAGTCAATGAGGTAAAGATCCCATTGGAATCCCCTCTCAAGGCTTCATAATAAACTACTGACTTAGGCAGAGATACTTTTCTAGGAACCACCTATCAACCTGTCAAAGCTTGATTGGAAGGATAACTTGGTGGCACAAGCCTTGGCAACTCAACAGGACGCCCCGAAACAACTGGGAAGTGGTCCCTCACTTGGTTCTAGTCGATGCTCCTTGTGGTCCCAATGGAGGGTGTGACATCATAAATTTGGGTCCCCTTCCTCTCCTCTATCTTTTCTGGGAACATCATGGCAATGATTAGGTTTGTAACTGTTTTGAGCCACTATGGCTAAGCGTGGGACCTTGTTCTATTTGGGGGCGGATCCCATCTCGTCTCTATATATGTTGCTTTGCAGCTTGTTGTAAAGGTTGGCAATTTTTTAGTAAAACACCAAAATATTAATACATGAATGTCTTCCAATTCTCTGTGGCAAAATGAATGATATTGATGATAGAAGCTCAAATATATGTCTTTCTGAAATAGATGTAATTGTTAGAATCCACAACAAGCTATTCTAATTAGTTTATTTACTCTTTCTATTTTATCTAGATCATTGTGAGTCTGTGTGTGATTAACAACAGACTTGTGTTTATTTGTAGAAAGAGTTATTGAAATCCAGCACATACTATAATTAGTTTATCTATTGTTTCTATTTTATCTAGATCATTGTGAGTTTGTGTGTGATTAACAACAGACTTGTGTTTATTTGTAGAAAGAGTTATTGAAATACAGCACGTATTATTTTCCCTAGACTTACTTCCCTCTGTGGCTAAAGTCAGAGCTCATGTGAAACTCGGCATACAATGGTAAAACTATAGCTGGGCACATGTTTGGGCCTTTAGCATTGATATTCTCCTGCTTGCCCAAAAACCTCTCTTTTCTGCCTTACCCTTCCTTTCCTTTTTGTTGTTTCTTTGATATCTTTGACTGGCCCCTTTTATTTAGAAATTGTGAACTGAGTTGTCTAAGCAGTGGACTTGTTGAATTGGATCAAGTGGTAGAAGAGTTTTCTGCTTGTGAAAACAAGAATTGAGCCTTCGGTTGTAGCAGTTCATCTCTTGGAGATCTATTTCAAGCAGAATATTTCATGGAGCCCAAATCCTACAACTCGTGCCTTGGATTGTCTCAGTAACAATCCTAAAATGAGAGGACGAAAGTCCCTTGAGTTTCCTCCAAGGTTACTCAATACACCTAATTCAGTAGGTGCATTTCAAGTACCAATTGGAAGGCAAACAAGTACCAATAATTCCTAAACATAAACTTGAGAACCATGTAGACAAAGGGGTCATCCAGAGTTTCGATGCATCGACCAGCATCCTTGTAACAGTTGTTTCATAAGGAGAACATAGTCCGGGGTTTAGACAGATGGTCACAGAAGAGTAGTCTATCTCGAATAGACAGACAACAGAAGTTGCCAAGATATATATTGCAAAGTCATTTCAATGATGATAAAATTCAGTTTCCTTCCCTAGTAGTCTCATTTGACATGGTGAAGATAGAAGATAAGAGTTCATATTTCTAGCAAAGGTAAGATTTAACAACATTGTAAGACAAGAGACTGCAATTCATTCAGATACACCATACTTCGCGGTTTACAATTCACACATTTGAGCACTATATTTAGGAGTATCACTGTGAGTATTTATAGGTCACTGGCGCTCAGATTTAGTGATGCACACTTCAAATACAAAGATATAGTTCCACAGTTTCTGATTTGAGACAATACCAGATTTCTAGATCCAAGACAGTTTCAAATTACAATTCATTTTAGCATTTTGATTTACTACAAGTTTTGTAATGTCCCTTTCCAAATGTTCAGAGACCTACTTGGCCTACTCCACCCCTTTTCCTTATTTATTCCCTTGGGAATTGGGGCGTGGGAAGAATAAAGGGAATATTTGGACCCTTTGGTGTATTTAACTTTATATTTTTATGTTAAGGATGTCGTTAATGCACTTTATGTTATATTTTCATGTTGAGGTGCTTTAAGTCATAACTTATGACTAGGAAAAATGTTATTTTCCCACTATGGGTGTTGGACCCTTAATGAGTAGTTATGACTTATTAATTATTATTTTTTAGAGGAGTTGGAAAAGATGAAAATTTTAGGGTTTGGAGGAGTTATAAAAGGAGAATATGAAGATCATTATGTTGATGCCTATTATTTTCTGAAAAAGTTTGGTGAACCTGCGTGTTCATTTTTGTTGCTCAAGGAGTGAAATCCCTTGGGATCCCTTGCTTCAGTGCAGAGGAGACTTTGGACCCTAGCTGGAAGGGTTATTTCGATGAGAGGATTTATCCTCAAACCCTAGTAGTTGCATTCACGGGTACCGTGGATTATTTTCAGTATATTGGCAATTATTCTGGTACTGGCCATATAGATTGGGAGAATATCACAGGTTATTTGTCATAGAGGGGGCCCAGAAGGTTGACGCCATAGCTGGATGACTGGCATTTTGATTTGGAGGCAGCATGGGAGCTTTGGGTGCAGATCGTGGGGTTTCCCAAACCCATATACTGTTGGCTGCCACAACATTAGTGGGTGCACGGATATCTTGAAGGGATACGTGAGTATTGAAAGGGAAGCGCAACATAGGAAAGCGGTCGTTTCAGATCTATAAAGAGTTGTTCCCAAGCTATATCTGCCACTCAAGCAACTGTTCATCCTTCTACGTCAGATTAGCCTTCATTCCTAAGTGTGTTTGATTTTATGTTGGAGGTTAGAGACTAGTATTCTTCATTTCCTGTACTTTTGATTTTTTGAGACAGCATATATATATATATATATATCATTCCGGCATGGTTTAATGATGAATATATTCAGCAAGACAATGGATGCATACAAAATGTTTGTTAAAATGTCAATGACTTGTTTCATGCATGACATCTATTTGTAAATATGCCCTTGATCAATAATATAATTGTAGTTGTTTAAGAGATTGAAATCAAATTCCTTCATAATAGACTGCATACAAACTGTTTGACAAAATGCCTACAAGTTAAAATTTAGAATTTTGCAAGTTTGGTACAATATCCCCTAGTTGGGGATATTTCAATGGTATCAGAGTTGGTGACCTTGCCAGCCTGTTTGGGAAGTTAACCCTCTTGCAAATCTGAAGTTGAGGAATAGAATTTCAGCCGTGCATGTTAGTGATCAGCACTTGCATGTCAAAGCTGAAATTGAATTTTCACTTGCATGATAGGAATCAGCACTTGCATGTAAGAGTTAAGATTCGGTTGAATAACTTTATGCAAAATAGAACTTTCATATGCAACCAAGTATAGGTGTGAATCAGTATTATCTAAGAAGAAGACCATTGAATCCGGTGGGTAATACAGAGGGAGTTCCTACTGATTTTCCGATTGGGAACGTGATTGAAGAAATGGTTGAGGACAAAAGTAAAGAGGCAATTGTAGATGATCCCGATGATGCATTCATGAAAAAGGTGCTTATAAATATGGTCAAGCAGCAGGAGCAAGGGGTATGCAGCAATGATGGTGGTGGAGCTACAAATGGAGAGACAAGCCATATTGTACATCGCACGACTAGTTCACCTAGTGTGCCACCAAGACCATTTATGCCTACCTTTTTGCAAGAGGTAGCACCTGATAGACCAAAGCAACCAGAGGAGGCTGTGTTTTGGAGAGTTTACCAGTAGTTGGGACCTGACTTTCAGGCAGCGATGCCTTTTCCGGATTATTGCAGGTGGAAGTCTAGCACTAGACCATGACAAGATAGAGGTGGTCCCAATCAGGGTATGCAGAGACATTTGGGAAAACTTACCCTACCAAACTTTGATGGTTTTCGGAAGTGCACAGTGAGGGCATGGGTCCAAAAGATGGACACATATTTGGAGTTGAACCCCATGCATGAGATAGAGGCGATTAAATTCGCTACCATTTATCTGGAAGGAGAGGCACATGATTGGTGGCACCATGGGTTGGTAACCCAAGGGCATAGGTTCATTGATACATGTGGAGAGTTCACACAGAGGCTGATAGACAGGGTCGATAAGAAGGATCCTGAGATGTTTTTTATGGTGCCGACACATCTGAGACAAGTTGGCACACTTGATGCCTACATTTCGAAATTTTAGAGGTTGTCATAGTTTTGGATGTTTCCAAAAGATGATTGACCTTATTTATCGAGGGATTGATAGAACCTTTTCGGGGTTGGGTGAAGGCATTTGGACCACTTTCACTACAGGATGCTATCAGGAGAGCACGAGACTTGGAGTTCTCTACTCCCAAGGCAAGATTTCCATCGAGATTTCCGGCTAAACCTTTTCCACAAAAGCAGGACAAGGGCCCTGAATTGCCAAAGATGCCTTACATGACAAATGAGGCTAGAGATGAGTTGCAGAGGAAAAAGCTATGTTTCACATGCAAAGACCCATGGGAACTGGGACACAGGTGCAAGGGAAGGGGGGAAATGCACTACATTCAGGTGTTTTTGGAAGAGGACAGTGAGGCTTGAGATAGTGATGTGCTAAACGATCATACTGAGCATGAGGAATTGGAGCCTACACCAACACAAGAGCCCACACCAAGGGGTACTATTGCTACATTGTCTAGTACTACCAAGTACAGTGCATTTAGGGTTCGTGGTGTAATTCAGGGGCAAAGGGTGTCCGTACTAATTAATAGTGGGGCAACCCACAACTTCATTGATGAGGCATTAGTCATGCAGCACGGGCTACAAGTTGAAGACTTTGAGGGCTTCAACATGGTTGCAACAGACGGCTTTACTATGACATGCACCAAACGCGTTCCACAGCTCAGTATTGCATTGGGCAATCATACGGTGACCGATGATTTCTATGTGATTGGTATTGGGAATACCAATATTGTATTGGGTGTTCAGTGGCTGCATTCGCTTGGGGAATTCACTCAGAATTTTCAGACTATGGAGCTGAAATTAAAAGCGAATGGGAAAAATGTGGTGTTGTAGGGAATGTCCAATGGGGCAACGACAGTGGTTACGGCCAAGAGGATGGAGAGGGCATTAAGGCATGGTGACATAGACTAGGCAGTTCATTGCTTCGTTTCGACGAAGGATACAGGGAGTGGCGAGCAGGATTACCACATTGACATACAGTCCTTGTTGGATAAGCATAGTGGTGTTTTTGGTGAGATGCCTCTAGGGAGACCACATAATAGAGGATTTGAGCATGTGATAGAGCTTGAGGAGGGGGCCAAGCTAGTTATCACTACTCCTTATCGTCATCCTCGACATTTTAAGGAAGAGATCGAGAAGACTATCAGAGAGTTGCTTGACATGGGACACATCAGGCCCAGTTCTAGTCCATTTGCTTCTTCAGTGGTGTTGGTGAAGAAGAAAGATGGGACTTTGTGGATGTGTATTGCTTACCGTGCACTCAACAAGAAGACTATCAAGAACCGGTATCCCATTCCTAGGATCGATGAGTTACTTGATGAGCTACATGGAGCGGAGTACTTCTCCAAAATCTATCTACGTTCAGGATACCATCAGATTAGAGTGTGGGAGTAGGACGTGCACAAGATAGCCTTCAGGTGCTATTATGGACACTATGAGTTCTTGGTAATGTCGTTCGGGTTGACTAACGCTCCAGCTACATTTCAGTGTTGTATGAACCATGTGTTCAACCGCCACTTGCAAAAATTTGTCCTAGTGTTCTTTGATGACATCTTGATATATAGCAGAACATGGCAGGATCACCTTAGACACCTTGATGAGGTCTTGTCTATTATGGGAGCACAATCACTTTATGCGAAGGCTTCCAAGTGTGAGTTTGGGATGAGGGAGGTCCTCTATTTGGGCCATGTGATTGGAGCAAGAGGAGTCAAAGTAGATCAAACAAAGATATAGGCAATTATTGAGTGGCCACCGTCAAAGACTCTGACTCATTTGAGAGGCTTCCTAAGACTTTATTGTTACTACAGGAGGTTCGTGAAGGGATAATCTCAGTTGACAGCACCAATTGACAGATTTGACCAAAAAGGGGGCATTTGTTTGGTCAAAATCTTCATAGCAGGTATTTAATCACCTTAAGAAGGTGATGAGCACATGCCCAATGTTAGCATTACTGGATTTTTCATAGCCCTTTATTCTTGAATGTGATGCTTCGGTGGTGGGTATCAGTGCGGTACTGATGCAGAAAAGGCATCCCATTGCCTGTGAGAGTCGGTAGTTGAGTATGGTAGAGCATGGGTACTGTACTTATGACAAAGAGATGTTGGCTATTTTGCATGCCCTGGTCAAATTCCAATAGTATTTGGTGGGTAACAAGTTTGTGGTTTGGACGGATCACAATAGCTTGAGGTATTTCATGGAGCAGAAAGACCTCAATGATCATCAGCAAAAATGGGTAAGCAAGATACAGGCCTACGATTTTGATATAGAGTATGTGACGGGAAAGAACAATGTAGTAGTTGATGCCTTATCCAGGCAGCCATCCCTTTGCTCTATGTCAGAGATTTCAGCTGACTAGAAGGCTCATTTATTGGTTGAGTATTCCAAGAACCAGTTTACTTGTGAGATTATGGATGAATTGATACAGGATGATAGGTATAAAGTTGTGGATGATGTGATATACTACAAGGGTAGGGTATACCTTGTGCCTAAATCGAAGATGAATATCTTGAGTGTCATACATGACACACCTTTGGCAAGTCATCCAAGGTACTTCAAGACTTATAGATATATATGGGAGAGATTTGAATGTAAACGATTGAAGGACGATGTCCTTAACCATATTAGAGAGTGTGTGGTTTGTCAGCAGAACAAATCCGAACACCCATTCCCTGCAGGATTACTTTAGCCATTACCCATTCCGGCCCAGAAATGGGAGAGTATATCCATGGACTTCATTACGGGCTTACCCACGGCTCAAGGTAAGAATTGCATTTATGTGGTGGTCGACAGATTGACTAAGTATGCTCACTTCTTTGTGATGTCGTTTGAGAACAATGCACAAGTAGCAGCGTTATTCTTTGAGAAGGTTTTTAGGTTACATGGATTGCCCAAGAACATAGTCATTGATCGGGACAACAGATTTATGAGTACATTTTGGTAGGAGTTGCTCAAGTTAGCCGGTACAACGTTGACGTCGAGTACCAGTTATCATCTGCAGACCAATGGTCAAACCGAGATCGTAAATAAATGGATAGAGGGTTATTTGAGGAATTTTGTGGTAGGGTATCAAAAGACATGGGTTAAGTGGTTGTACTTGGGTGATCATTGCTACAATACGACCTATCATATGAGCATTGGCATGACACCATTCCGAGCACTTTATGGGTATGATGCTTCATCATTTGTTGATTTGGTGATATCAGATAGTCGAGCTCCCAAAGCTCGTGATTGGGTTCAGGAAAATCAAGACATCATGAAAACCGTCAAGGAGAATATGCAGCGGGCACAAAATCAGCAGAAGATGTATGCTGATAAGCGGGCACAAAATCCACAAATGTATGCTAATAGGCATCGGGTGGAGAGATCATTTGATGTGGGAGATTTGGTGTTCCTTCGTTTACAGCATTATAGGCAATCCTCCTTGAAGAAGAGTGGTGCAGAGAAATTGAAGCCACGATTCTATGGGCCTTATAGGATTATGACACTGATTGGAGAGGTTGCGTACGAGTTGGTGTTACCTGAGCATAGCAGGATCCACAATGTTTTCCATGTGTCTTGCCTCAAAAGGGCACTTGGACAACATATTGAGCCATCTACTAAATTGCCACCATTGGACGAGGAGGGCAAGTTGATTCTAGTTCCAGAATCAATTATTGAGGTGCGAGAGGAGAAGCTAAGGAGCCGAGTCATCACAAAGCATTTCGTGAGGTGGAAGGATTTGCCATTAAAAGATGCTACATGGGAAGGTGAATAGATTTTGTAGCATCCTAATCTACAGTTGATTGGGGACAAGCAATCTTGGGAAGGGAGGACTATAATGTCCCTTTCCAAATGTCCAGATACCTAGCTGGCCTTCTCCACCCCTTTTCCTTATTTATTCCCTTGGGAATTGGGGCATGGAGGAATAAAGGGAATATTTGGACCCTTTGGTGCATTTAACTTTATATTTTTACATTGAGGATGCCGTTAATGCACTTTATGTTATATTTTCACATTAAAGTGCCTTGAGTCATAACTTATGACTAGGAAAAATGTTATTTTCCCCCTATGGGCGTTGGACCCTTAATGAGTAGTTACTACTTATTAATTATTATTTTTTAAAGGGAGCATTGGAAAAGTTGAAAATTTTAGGGTTTGGAGGAGTTATAAAAGGAGAATATGAGGATCATTATGTGGATGCCTATTATTTTCTGAAAAAGTTTGGTGAGCCTACGTGTTCATTTTCATTGCTCAAGAAGTGAAATCCCTTGGGATCCCTGGTTTCGGTGCAGAGGAGACTTTGGACCCTAGCTAGAAGGGTTATTTTGGTGAGAGGATTTATTCTCAAACCCTAGTAGTTGCATTCACAAGTGCCGAGGATTATTTTCAGCATACTAGCAATTATTCTGGTACTAGTCGTACAGATTGGGAAGATATCACAGGTTATTTGTCATAGAGGGGGCCCAGAAGGTTGACGCCATAGCTGGAGGATTGGCGTGTAGATTTGGAGGCAATGTGAGAGCTTTGGTGCAGATCGTGGGATTTCCCAAACCCATATACTGCTGGCTGCCACAACATCAGTGGGTGCACGGGTATCTTGGAGGGATACGTGAGTATTGAAAGGGAGGCGCAACATAGGAAAGGCTTCGTTTCAGATCTATAAGGAGCTGTTCCCAAGCTATATCTGCCACTCAAGCAGTTGTTCATCCTTCTACATCAGATAGCCTTCACTCCTAAGTGTGTTTGATTTTATATTGGAGGTCAAAGACTAGTATTCTTCATTTCCTATACCTCTGATTTTCTGAGACTGCATATATATATATATATATATATATATATATATATATCATTTTGGCATAGTTTAATGATCAATATATTCAGCAAGACAATGGATGCATACAAAGTGTTTGTTAAAATGTCAATGACTTGTTTCATGCATGACATCTATTTGTAAATATGCCCTTGATCAATAATATAATTGCAGCTGTTTAAGTGATTGAAATCAGAATTCCTTCATAATAGACTGCATACACAATGTTTGACAAAATGCCTAAAAATTAAAATTCAGAATTTCGCAAGTTTGGTACAATATCTTCTGGTTGGGGATATTTCAGGCTTGAGTAGAGATACAGGCAGTACCAGTTTCAGCACTAGCAGAAATACAACACATTGCAGTTCAACAGCATCATCACCAACTACAACTATCAACCACCAGCTGACCTTGATTTACTTGTAATTTCGTGAACTTGTTTTGAGAAGGGTTGTTAAGAGGACCAAATCAAACTCCTAACACATTCCTGTCATATTATCAATGATACTACATTACGCATGTAATTATGACATTTATTAACTAAGAAGAAATAAATTATATTAATGTCTATGAATGACCAAAAGTAGGTCAATGAGACTCAAGAATACAACCAATTACAATAGAAAGTGCTAGGGTAAAAGGTCCCTAGGATCAACGACTAACTAAATAAATGAAGAAGAACAAAAGCACTAAAAATAAATGAGGGGTAAACTCAACACAGGAAAGTACTTGACCCATTTGCTTGGAGTACACATACAAATAGCCATGTGGGGGGAGGAAGAAACCCCAAAGAGCATGGGCTGATGAAAGATAACCCAGCCATTACTATTTGATTAATGGTGGCGGGTAAAATTAACCAAAATACCTACTCCCTCATTTATGGGGATCTCTCCATGTGCACTATATGTATAAGGTAATATAAATTATTTGTTGGCAGTGCCTTCCTCATGTACCATACATATTTTTTGATTGAAGCTATGTTTTACATATTATAAAGTATATAACCTATTTTAATCTAAGCTTTATGCATTGCTAAGTTAAGAATATAGGATATGAATATTGGCACCGTATTGGTTGCTATGTTATTCTTCATCTACGGCAATTTATAGATGGATCCAATTTTGTTTGCTAGGGTTTTAGAAAATTGAATTTAATTGATTTCTTTCTTTGCTAGGGTTTGCAGTTTTAAGTGATTTACGAGAATGGAATCCTTAAGAAGCAAGTCCAATTACCCCGCATGGAAGCATAGCAAACCGAGTTCGCATTTGGGAAGAGTGATATGCAACTATTGTGGTTTTGTGATGAGAGGCGGCATCATTCGCGTCGAATACCATCTTGCACAAATCCTTGACCGATATGTTAAGTTGTGCACTCAAATAGATTCTAAAATTACATGAGATGAATGTGCTCCTTCCTAACAATGAGGAGAAAAAAAAAATAGAAAAGAAGAGGACAGCTACAGCCATTGCATACGTGGTGAACACTCCCTAATTCAAAGAACTAGTAGGCTTTTGCCTTAGCCCATGGATTTGGAGCTCATTTACTAGAGAGTGTTCAAGTTGAATGCATTCACAAGGTTTCTTTGTTCCTCACAATACTCCTGATGCACAACTTTCGGTTGACGGTACTACTTAAAACTAGGAGACACACCACTAAGCAAGAAAGGTTGCTACAATTTCATGGTATTATAATAACATACCATTCCATGTGGCGAAAATCCCATATTGGAAGTCACTGGAAAATAAATTGACAATTGCCGAGAAAGGGTTTGAAGCACCTAGTCCTCATGATTTATGGGGACCCTAAGCAGGCCATGAAAAATATGAAGGTGATAATAAAAAAGACCATAAAAAAATTTGACACAAAAAGGGTTGTAATGCTCTATCCGATGTGTGGACGGATGGCAAGAATCACACATCAATAAACTTTCTAGCAGATTGGACCAATTGGTGTTCTTGAAGTCCATTAATGCCTCCCATGAAGTGAAGCATGCAAAGACTGTGTAATAACATGGAAAAGGTGGTCATGGAAGTGGGTGCTAAGAATTCCTTCCGAGTTGTAACTAACAATGCATACTAGCATATGAATTGGAATGGAGACTTTTTGAGGAGAGGCACCCTGCCATTTTTTGGAGCCCTTGTGCCACCAATTGCATTGATTTATTACTTGAGGACATAAGAAAAAAAGAACAGGTGAAAATTGTGGTTCAAGAAGCTATAAATATTACCAAATATATATACAATCACACCTAGGTGCTTAACTTGACGAGAGAGCACACCAAAGAAAAGACACTTGTGCAATTAGGAGTCACACGATTAGCCACAAACCTCATCACATTACAAGTCATTGTAGCATCACTAGCATCTCCTAAGCATGTGTTTGTGAGCATTCTATGGTTGGAGTCTCCATATTCCAATAAGGCCAACAAGGAAAAGATCGTGAAGACAGTTTTTGTTGATGTGTTTACGAAGAGTACATACAAGATCCTTAAGGTAACTTTAAACTTAACAATTATCAACTTTCAAAGTAATAAACTCCATTAATTTAGAAATTTGTAAAACTTACAAATTTTAAACTCTTAGATTTACTTTTTTATTCGTTGTTATCATCAAATTTCTATTAATTTTAATTTTTTACATTCAAACTATTTTGTTAAGTGATAGAACTTTTGGTTAGGGTTCTATACTAGTGGATGGTGAAAAACCCTCAATGGGTTACCTATATGAGGCCATGGACAAGACCAAGGAGATCATCCAGCAATATTGTGGGAAAAATTAAAAAAATATGAAGCTATTTGATACATAATTGATCAGAGATGGAACAAGCAACTCCGCCAACACATACATACGTTGGCCTACTATTTAAATCCCATGTTTTTATTCTTTGATTACTTTAAGGTTGATGAGTAGGTTATAGATGGCCTCAACACATCAAAACATACATAGAGGATGATGCCCTACGAAACCCTTAGAGACAATTCTAGATGAGTTGTAGATTTACAAGGGTGCAGAGGGGAGGCTCTTTTCTTGAACCCTATGCATTTAGAGGAGAATGAGCCAAGAACCAACTTTAAAAAAAAAAATGAGTCCTTTAATCATAGTCCCGTAGATTCTAGACTTCTTTATCAAATACACTTCCAGTTTAATTACAAAGTTATAAATGTCCTATTTGCATATTTGTTATGGGAAGATTATGATGCAAAAACACAAATCTTCACGAGATGGTCATTCCTATTTTGTGCCAACCTTGTAGCGCTTTTGGGTGTGAGTGCAATTGTATTTGAAGCCATTCAGACAAAAAAAGCACAACAGTTTGAACCAAAAGTGTCTCAATGACACTTTTTTTGTAAAGTACAATCTTGGTCTTCACAACAAAAAAGTGGAGAGAAAGGTGACTCAAGATGCGATTGAATTGGATGACATCGATCCATGTTCTAATTGGATTGTTGAGAATGTGGAGCCCATGTTTACCAAGGAGGAGATTGCACATTTTGATAGGGAAGCAACGGAAGAGGCAACATGGCAGGAGCCTCGGGAATGGTTGGACTAGATGATGACGTGCTTGAGGACGAATCTGCTCCTAAGGAGGAATATTTACCTCCCAATTTGAGGGCGATGCTAATGACTAGGAGGAGCTAGAGGGGGGAATAGTAATTTGTAAAATATTTTATATATTGGTATTTTCTCTAATAATGACCAGTCATCATATGATATTATGATGTGTATTGTACTCGTATTTTAACCTAAAACTAATATAAAATATGCCTATGTGTTCTCTAAATTCATTTCATGTTTTTTTAAGACTGTTTTGCATGTTAGTTAAGATTATTTTATAAATTTATAGTGTGTTTTAATTTGCAGAGTATTTTGCCGACTCTGAGTCAAAAGTTTGGGCTACCAAGCTTTTTCCGAGTCCAAGTTTTAAAACTATGGTTCAAACCTAAGTTGCCGATACGGATACAGGTACGAGTATCGGATACGGAGATACGTCGATTTTTTTTTTTGTGGTTTGGATACGGCCGTACAAAAATATATATAAAAAATTAAAAATATAGCCATATAAGCAAAATTAACAACATAATATGCATAGAGGAAACAAAATAAGTTATAACTTCAAATAAGCTATATAACCACAAAATATATACTCATAATTCAATGCCAAATATCATAATATTCAATAGTCTAACTTATATTAGTTTTATAAATTATAACAGGTACATGGTGCAAATGTTACAATGTATGAACAAAAATAGAGACAAATCAGCATTCTCATTGTTCACTATATAATATATTCTTCTTCGCCTGCAATGTCTTCATCATCATGTGGTTCATTAAAACCACAAGCAGTCGCAGTGCCACTCCCACTAGCTCCACTATGCAAGTCATGTGAAGCACTGTCTAGCTCCGTGTCAAATAAAGAAAGGTATGTAAGGGAGGCATCTAAATCAGCAGTCTCTGGGTTCACATCCCACAACTTTGTTGGCCCTTCCTTGTATTGAGGTTGTTTATGTGAGAGAAGACGTAAGTTGGAATGCACATAAACCAAATTCTCTGTTTTTTTTGCAACCAACTTGTTGTGTTTAACTGAGTGGATAAAGCCATAGCTACCCCAACTCCGCTCAGCTGAAGAGGAGCTTGCAACCTATTGAAGCCACAAAATGAATTAAAATTTATAAAAAATTAAAAGACTAAAACTTAAAACTTAAAACAAAACATCAAAAAGGTCAAAAGAAGGGTAGAGTAAAAAAATTAAAATCTTACTTGTGATAGAACTTTTATTTCAAGTGGTTGAAGGTGGGTGGGTGCTTGCCCATGGAGGTACCACCAAAAGTGAGCGTCCATCTTGTACTTATCACGGATAGCGCCAAAGGAATGACCCACCGAGGATATGAAATGCACAAACTCTTCTCTGACTTGGTCTTCTACCTTTGGATCGGGAAAGATTTTAGAGAATGCTGCCTTATATCCCTCGGCAACCTCAACATCCCTATATGGTGCGACCCTCCTGGGCAAAAAAAGAATCTCTGTACTGTAATATTTGGGTGTCAAAGCAAAAGCAAAAAGATGTAATGGAGTGGTCATTTTGTTCCACCTTTCAATGAGATGTGACTACACTTCTTTGAAGAACCTCTTTGTGGGATCTTGCTCTTTGACATTTATGATGGATTTAATGTTCTCAATCATTGAGTCAATTCCATCATAAATCTCACCCAAACATGGATGATCAAAGTCCACATATCTCAACATGCTAACAATGGGATTAGTAAAACTCAACAAATACTCCACACGTTCCCACCACACATAATCAAGAATCCACCCTTTCACCTTTGTGGCCCTCTCACTATTTGTCTGCCTCCATACACCCCAAAGATTGTTGATGACCATGCTACTCAATGTTTCACGCACCTTAACAAGTCGTCTCAAGACGATGGTGTGTGAGGCAAATTAAGTCTTAGCAACATAATACAATTATACAAAATTAAAACAAATAATTAATAAACTTAAAATTGTTTAAAAATAAAAAACACTACAAATTACAAACTTATAAAATTAAATTAAGAGTTACTTTCAACAATTGTAATTTTGAGAAAGTCCGAAAGATGGCTTGGGACATGTGATGGTTGGTTATGAACATTTGGATTTCATTCGCCTCCTCATAGACTTGTTTGATCCAATCAATTTTTGTCCCCAACTTTTGCAACATAAAATTGAGGGAATGAACGGCACAAGGTGTCCAAAATATATACCCGTCCCTTGCCTCAACCAACATGCCCGCAGCTCTGCAATTTTTAGCGTTGTTCGTTACAACTTGAACAACGTTTTGAGGCCCCACTGCCTCAATGGACTCTATAAGGATGTTAGCAATGAATTGTGCATCCTTCACTTGCCCCTCACAATCAACGGCCTTCAAAAACATTGCCCCTTTAGAGCTCACTGCAATCACATTAATCAATGGCCTATTTGTCGTATCTTTCCATCCATCAGAAATGGACAACCCTGTTTCGATCCATGAATCATTGATGGGCTTCAATACATCTTCAATGTGTTTTCTTTCTTTTGTCAATAAGGTGGCGTGCACCTTTTCATACCCTGGGGTGACAAACCCTTTAGGGGCAGCATTGATAGATCTCACCATTTCCTGCCAGTATGGTGATCTAACAGTATTAAATAACAACCCACATGCGTAAATACAATGTGCGATGCTCTGCTCCGCTATCTCTCTGGAGTCATTTTGGAATGCCCTCTCCAATGGGCCTGCATCTTTTGTTCTCTTGTGACCAAGAGGTGAATCCTCTTTCTCTTCGGTCGCAATGGGTTCGGTAAGAAAAGGGCGTGATGGGGTCACCACATTAACACGAGATGGATTAGCAGGTGGTGATCTTTTCTTTCTCAAAGGATGTTTTGATCTTTGCCTCATAACGGCATGTGTCTTCTTGCTCTTTGATGTATGCAAGGATCTTTGCTTGTGGCAAGCCCTTCCCAAGCTTTCCACCTATGCTTGGCCCACCACAAACTCTGATTCCAATGTTAGAAATCGCACATAAATGAGCTTTCACTCGACTATACGAGCTCTTGAATTTACCGTTACACTTTGAGCAAAGCCAATGAAAACACCCTCCACCAGGTATCTATTTTAATATTGTCACATATTTCCAAAGGGGTGTTCGCGAATCATATTTGGGGGTTATCCCTTGCCCCACTGAATTAGCACTTACAACCTGAGACATTCTAATTTCTGACAAATCCCTATAGGCTTATAGCTCCTGGTAACACAGAAAATTGCTATTAAAATTTAATTATAAATATAAATTTTAAACTAATTAATAATTTAAAATTAATATTTAATACTTAATATATATTTAAAATTTAAAAACAAACATATTTTAACATAATTTATAAACTATATATTTTATATTTATAAATATTAAATACAATTATACAAACTATAAGTCTAAATTTTAACATTATTTAATATTTATTAAAATTTCAATTTAAAAAGTTTAAAAGAAATAAATTTAAAAAACTAAACTATATAATATAAATTTAGTTTATAATTTATAAAACCCTAAACTGCAGAGTTAGAGTTTAAGAAAAAAAAAGATAAAAGTTTAAAAACCAAACCAGTGAACACAGCGAACGCATCAACACAATGAACACGCAGGGACGCAGGCGCGCAGTCACGGGAGTCGTGGGTAGTCACACAGGCACGGGAATCGCGGGCTGTCGCACAGCAGTCACATTCCAAAATCCAGCGGATGATAAAATAAATTCTAAAATGCAGCGAACGCATTTAGGGTTTGACTAATGTGTTTGCATTTGACTTTTTTCCTATAAAGTGAAAAAAATTAAAATATTTTTTTATTCGTCAGATACGCAGGGGATACGGCCAGGGCACGTCTTGCCCCCTGCGGATACGGCCGGATACGTCCATGGGTCCATGGACGTATCCGCAGGGGGCAAGACGTGCCCTGGCCACGGATCAGACGCGGATCGTACCGTATCCGCGTTTCTCGGCGTATCTAGGGCCCTCACCTGCAGTATCCGGTAACGTAGGTTCAAACAATAGAGAAATTTTCTTCTCTATGACCCAATTGGCATTTTTATTCAAAATGCTTCAAGCCCGTGGTACCAAAATTCAAAGCAAACCAATCAGGTCATGCTAGTTCCAGCCATGCTCAAGCTTGTGACTGGCAGGTTCTTGTTTTCAATCCTAAAGTTAACCCAAACAAAAATATGGATTTTTCTGAGACTTCACAACCTACAATGGAGGGTGTTGAGCAACTGCCCTATCTTGGTGGCACTCTTCATTAGTTCTTGTATGAGACTTGGACCGGATTAATGTAAAATCTGCGAGATGCCCACCTTTGTTTGATAGTTATAGATGGCTCAAATGTATATTTCTAGTGTTTTCTACCACCTAGGTACTCAGTAGTTGTATAAGTCATCGCAGTTTGTTTTGTCCTATTGCAGTACTCCTTTCAGTGGCCTGGTATTTGGCCTTTATGGTCAGTGATCCTTTTGGCTTAAGAATGATCTTGTATTTACTCTAAAGGCAGTTTTTGTACTGTACTCTTTAGATCAATACATAGCTCTTTAACCTTTTTTTCAATAATATATTGCTTTCCAGCTATTTAATATTGATCTCGTAAGATTTGTTTGAGCTGTTTTTCTTGTGCAAGATACATGTGTAAATACTAAATATACAAATACTACCAATATGATATAATATCATATTGATACATTTGTGATTTAACATTTATGTTTCATTATTTATTTTTTAATCTTCTCGATTCCCACTCACACAAAACGTTTTTCATACCCCAACACTGACATATCCAAAGTTTTAATCCCACATGCTCTAAAAACTTTACCAATGGGGAAAGAGGCATACAGTGCGTGTACTAAGCGGGTCCCCTTGCCTACTGATGATTACCAAAAATAGATGAGGAATAAAGTCATTGACTCCTTAGGGTAATGACTACAAGAACACACAAGTAAAATCCCACAAAAACTAATAATCTAATAACAAACAAGAACTATCTTGTTCATACAAATAAGAACTATAGAGCCTGCCTCCAATATCAACGAAATTGTTCAACATATAAATATAAGTGTTATTTCTGCTCACTTTCTATTAATCAAAATTTAACATTGATGTCTACCTTTGTATGAATATTTTGAGTCACTTAATGGTCATGTTAATGCAAGAAGATGATATCAGTGCCAATCTTACCTCAACTTTCCCAATGATGACTGTAATTTTATCAGACAGATTATTTGCTTTGACAATTTCTCTTGCCTGAAAGAAAAACATTATCAAACCAGTCAACAGAATGCAAAAACTATGAGCAATGGCAATGATATATAAGACTTAACTTCTTCCCCTGGGATGTCAACACAGCGTTTCAGTAAAAAACAAAAATACAACACTCTTACCATTAAGAAAATGGATTTTAAAGGAAACATTTCAATAATTGAAGCATAAAATTATATCATTACAGAATATGCAACCATTGTTCAGTACCTAAATCCCCTGGAGAATGAAGAGACTATAATTAATAAATTATGATCTGAATCCTAAATGAATATAAGGGGGTTATATGGGTTTTTGAATATAAATAAAGTATACCCGATAATAAGTATATATTGTAAATTACAAAATAATAGTACATAATAATAACATTATTTCTGTAGTTGAAAGGAGGCATCCTTCATAGTATAACACAGGTAATTTTTATAAAATAAACTAAGTCGTGAATGAAGAATATCGAAAGGCGAGGAAATGAAAAATCCAGGTGCCATGATTTGGGTACATGAAAATTGGTACCACAGCACAACAAAATTGGGACTCGGTAAATGGATTTGAAAGTTATCTAGAAGAAACAAAAGTAGTGTTAAATAGAAAGCACACTAAGGTTTCAAGAGGTGGAGCGTAAATTAGATGTGGAATGTGGATTAGATCGCCATACAAACCTCAGTCCGATGGTATTTATCTTGTGTGTAAACAGCAGGTCAAAAATGAAAAAACATCACAATCCTGTTCACAAGCTTTGCCATCCAAGTTAGCTAGCACCAAAGAACACTTATAGGATAAGAAGGTTCTGGAAGAACCTGGAGACAAAGTAATTGTACTCAAACAAATAACACTGCTATTACATCGCAAGCCTTATTTTGACAAAAGGTAAAGCACATATATTAAAGATGAAATATTACAACAAAGGATGCTCTTAAGAAAAGAGGTCATCAGGGTTTGCTAAAAGGAGGAGGTCAACCAAAGATCACGGTAGCAAATTAAGCTAGTACGGCAAAGCTTCCAACACATACAGCTTTACATGTTCATCACCAACAAAAGTTACTATCACAGCATCGTAGAAAGATAATAGTTTTCATGTGCAAATATTAATCAAATAACTTTCCACATTTGGAAAGTGAAAAGCCCAAGCTCTGTGTAAGGAGGATGCCTAATGTGGGGGATTGGTTTGGTTCCAACCAGCTTCCATTTTCTTGTCTTCAGTGTATACCTCAGCATAAGTTATTTGTCTTTTTGCAGGAGGAGTTGGCTGAGCTTTTTCATGTATAAGGTGAAAGATTGCAAGTGTCGCCAAGCAGAAGGAGATCTATTCTTATATAGGAAGCATAACATTACTAGCCTGTGGTTGATGAAGTGTGATTAATTAATATAAATTCCATTTAAGTGCTGAAACGTGGAAAATTTTACCTTGAAGGGACATTCTAAGGAGATTCTTTTTCAACAAGATTACCCCTAGCACTACGTGATTGCCACGTATAAATACCACAACAGGCACTGAAAAACCAATCAAAGATCCAGTAAGAATATCTATGCAATTGACAATTGCACTTGGAAAAGTCTATATCATATGTCTACAATCCAAGAAAAGTCCAGACTACCATTTGGACAAGCTATACAAAATCTTGAAAACACAATGAAGACAATGAAGTTCATCCATAGCACTGAAAGGAAATAATCATGGATACATAGCAGATAATCCATCAGATACAACATGGCAGATCCATGGCCATTTTCAGTCCAAAAAATGAGCTATCACTGTATTGTCCTTTACAATTAGGACGCTCAATAATTCAGAGTGTCTTGTTTGGCTCATTTGCAGTCAAGCTACATATACAATCTTTTACTGCAAAGTTAATTGAATACGCAGCACACAAACAAGTTTTTGTTTCACAAAAACAGGGAACGAGTATGTTAAAGAGGCATTAAATCATGATGTGAAATTAAATGCATACCAAAGAAAGATTAAGTCCACAAAGAATTGCAAGGTAGCAAATTTTACCAAAAATGGATAACCCAAGAGAAAAGTGGATAAAGAACTAATCCATTTTATTATTTCCAAACACAATTGAGGATTCAAAAAGCAAGATTGCTTTGATTATGCTTGTGGAAAGGAACCAAGTTCATGTCTAATCAGGCTAGTAAATTACGGAGCTCTGAGACACAAATTTGGCAATAACTATTTTAAAGTTGGATGTCACCCTCTATAATGTATGCTGGATGTTAGGTGATTTTTTATATGCGAGCTGCAGTGGCCATGGAATAGCGCATTGAATGCTTAGAGGGACGATATGATCTAAAATGTATCCATAAAGAAATAGAGTACATAAATAAACACCAATACAATGTGATTGCAGAAACAGGCGAGTGTTGTGCAGAATTTGTTTGTTAACCCTGTGGAGCATAAGTACATGGGCATACCCTATACAATATTAGAAAATCACTTGTAAATTCATGGCAAAGGATCTTTAAATTTCCTTAAAGACCTGAAGGAACTGTTTCCACAATAACAATGTCCTACCAGCATTGGTAAAAGCCCTAGATTTTGTTCAGAACTTCAGAGTGACAATTTTTATTAGGTAAGGAACAAAGAGGTGGTGGGGTCCCCATTCTTTCCTCATTGTTTTTCCATTGTTTAAATTTAACTAATTAGTAATTAGATTTGACGGTCTCAAGATATATATACATAATAGTATGGTGACTAAGATGTGGTAAGGATTTATTGAAAGTAAAATTCAAAGAATTCAAATCGCCATTCTTTACTCAACTTGCATGGGTCTGGATTTTTATACAGTAATGTAACCGAGTTCAACTACCATACAATTTTACAAAATGGCTTTGCATATGATAATTGCTTATAAGGTGCATCAATAAGAATCTTGCATTGACAACAAAGTATTGTGGTGGTAGGTTTGGGTAATTACAACTAGATGGATGACTTCCTTTTACATTTGGATTCTCACACAAAATATTACATAACACGTAATAATGTGCCATGGAGCATTCATAATGGCTCAGCATACAATATTGTAGATAGTTGTCTACTATCACATATTGTGTTCTTTTAATTTATTTTGCATACCTACATTTTTGGCACCATTGTCACTTTGAGCTTGCAGCCCATGCGAATCATTAGTGTCATTGTCATCAACATGTGTGAGTCTTTAGCCTTTTCATTGTATGTTGTCAATTGCACTCAACATGATAGCAACCCACAATTTACAACCTCTATGTTGTCATGAGTAAAATTTGAAAACTAAAGAAAAGAGAAAATGGAAAAACTCTATCAATCAGATGTGAAGCCAATGATCGTGTAATCCACAACACAAGGATGAATTGTCAGCGTAATTTAACCTCTACTGGATATTTTTGGAGATGACTACGTCTTTCAGGATGCAAAAGACACAATTACCAATCAACCAAGTGAATGTAAACATTTTCTGGAATGAATATGTTGACAGCTTGGTGGTTAATCTTCCCTCTTTCCTAGCACATTGTTGCATTGATCTCCAAAATGTGAGAGGGACATGACCAAGATTCAACGTTACAGTGTACGAGATAGCACTATAAACCATTGCCAAAATTGCTCTCAATGGTCTAATACATTAGCAGATGGAACACTGAATTTCCAACGTGATTGTAGCTTTATCGAGATTATGGAGATTAAGGAGGTGTATTGTCCCCAAATGGGATGATTTCATGCAAAAGGGGTTTTCCCCAAAAAACACAAATCGAAAAATGCAATCAACAAACCCTAGTTTGTATAATAAGCTCACAAAACCCTTATTAATCCTTAGAAACCCTAGACGTCAAAATAGTAGTGTTTTATTGGTAAATTCCAGCCAATAATTTGCTCCAAAATAATTGAAAATTTGTAGGCAAAATTTAGAATTTAAATTGCACGAAACAAGTACCTTTTTACCCAATTTCTGAAGCTCAAACGCCACTTTTTGATGGCAGAAAATTATGATTAAGCTGTTGTTCTGAGTGATTTTCCTCTTCAAACCCCTGCCAAAAATAGCCATGAATACCCGAAAAATAGCAAGAAATTACAGCGACCTATTTTGGGCATAGAAATCGCCAAAATTGACCCTCCAAGCCCATCGCTCCACTTTCCAAGGGCAAGAAAAATTAGCAGAAAATTAGAGAGTGAATTCTTGCCTTCCGCAAGTGGAAAAATCTTCAAAAACCTGTCAAATACTTAAATAATAATTCTAGAAATTAATTTTTAATTTTCTTCTTCAAACCCTTCACGAATTCATCCAATTCTTCACACCAATAACCAAAAAATTAACAAATAAAATCAGAATATTTAATTTGCATATTTTAGTCCAAATGAAGAGTGCAAACCCTAGATCCAAGCTCCCCAAGTGGTTTGCTTCACTTGCAAAAATAGTATAATCAATTAGCAAGCTTAACGTGCAAAGAAAAAACCACGAAACCCTCACAAAAAATCCACACAAACCCTCCAAAGCAATTTGCCCCACTTCTTAGGGCAAGAACAAGAACTCTTTAGCAAAAGGTGGTGTCAAAAAACACCTTTTAGATTGATCAATCACCAACGGTAGCGAACCTCTATTGGGCATGCATCCCAATAGTTTTCTTCAAGCATGAAAATTTTTATCAAAATTCATCATGTCCTCCATTGTAGCCTTCATCATGTATTTGTATCTTCTAAAGGGCGGCGAACCACTTTGGGAAGATAAAACATCTTTCATTTTCCTTGCTTTAGCTCCCATGCAAACATCTCTTTTTCAAATAATATATTAATTAGTTGCCTTAATTAAAATAGTAATAAAAATTACTTTAAGGCAAATAAATTAATAATTAATTCATTTAAGCACCTTAGTGGTAAAATCCACTTTTTAAATATTCTATTAATTAATTAATAATTGTCTTATGATAAAAATCACTATTTCGACAATTAATAAATAACTAATAAAATATAATTCCCCAAAATGGGTTCCTTTAGTCTATGGGGAAATAGACTAAAGGTCTACAATACCTGCTCAATCATAATGTGGAAATGGGGATATTATAGTCCTCCCCACCCAAAATTGTTTGTTCTCAAGCAATTGCAAAATCCAAGTGGGTGTCCCAAAACTCCTTATCAAACAATGCCCACATTTACCTGTTTCCCACTGAAGGAAATCCTCAAATGGCTTCTTCATACTGTTGTTCATGTACTTTGGGGGCTGCCTCCAAGTGATAGACGTGTCCTCATAACCTTCCAAAGGCTCCACATGTTCCCAATCAACCACCCCTTTCAATACCAAGTGGTGGATGAGGAAGCTCCTATCCCTTATACCCTCCAAATAAGTGATATGTGGCCAAAAGTTACAAAAAAAACATAATAAAGTTTGATTGCCTTGCTGCCCCGTGGGTAATAACCCCCCCAAATGCCATGCTATAACTCTCCAATCATGTAAAAAGAAATCAATTAGGTACCATCTTGTAAACTTACCATGATTGGAGGCCTCCAAGTAGTGCAATACACCAGTTATGGTCCTTGTGCAAGCCACGTGCCCTCTAAAATGTGTTTCCAAAACTTGGAAATTAATAACAATAATCTCATCCTGAAACATACCTTGAGTGAAAATAGCACATAGATGCAACCTCCCTTGAGTGTGCCTCAAAATACGTGGTATGCCATTCATCTAGGACTTCCTTTTATCAGCTCCTTTATGCATAAGAACATTAAAATGATCAAACAAAAGCCTCAACCAACCTACAAGATAGGCTTGTACCTCCCAATCTTTATCAAGCCAAAAGCGTGCCTTATGATGAACGTTTCCAGAACACACCATAGGCTGGAATTTACCAAAAAAATCAGATCTTTCACTTCTCACATGCTGTTGTACCTGCCCCTTACAATTAGAATTTCTTGAGTGGTTAATTTCAAAATGTACCTTGGCATGTCTTCCCAAACATGCGCTGTAGCGTGCCCTCAAAGTGCAATTTTATTATTCTTTTAGGTGGCTGGAATTGTTTCGCTGATTCAGAAAATTTTGAGCGAAAAAAATCAGACTTCAAACATCTTCTCCCAAGTCTCCCTTTTGCAGAGGAAAAACCACTACTATTCATTTGAACCATCCCCACAATGTTGGAATGTGACAAGCTCATCTCCTTAGGGTCCATGCTCACCAAGGTGACTAAAACCCTCAAGGAATACAAACTGAAAATATCAAAAACAGCAGCTACCTTGATCCATGTTTCATGATAATCTTTGTTTACTTCATTCCTCATGTTGGTCCTATACATGATCGCAACAATATCTTGATAGAACTCACCTGGATCCCATACCCATGAGGCGTATCTATCATGTTCATTTCTTGAATTCACGTGGAAGACTTCCTTTTTCCCTTGAGTGTCCCTTACCTCTACCTTAATAGTAGCACAAGCCTTGCAACCATTGTAATGAGAGAATCAATCATGAAGGGAAATCATTGAATACTTACCATGTTGACAATTCAATTGTTACCCATAGAAAAATCTGATTTCCCTTCTCTTATATGCAAGGTGAATCCTTCTTTTTTCCTTCTTGACATCACTCCTTCAATGGACCTTTTTGCCTTGTCCCCTCTTATTAGGACATGTGCCTTCTTAACAAGACATAACAACATGTGCTTCTTTCAAACTTCTTGCAATCTGAAATTAAACAAGGAAAATGATACATGAAAGGGAATAATATAGGAACTTGCTATCTTGGTATACCTTTCTATTATGATGTCCTTGTTCATGCTCTTTTTTTGCCCCAAATTTTCTAATTTGTGAGGTCCATAAGACTCCTCACTTGGCTGCCCATTACATGTTTGAAAATTAATTTTTGGCTGCCCCAAAATACATAGCATTTCTCCATGTTGGCCAATCATTCGCAGTCCTCTTTGCTGCTTCAAAAACTCATATTATTTATGCTTACAATCTTCCACTCTGGGCTGCCCCAAAGTGTCACATTTTTGTTGCTTACCTCCTCTCAAATCTGATTTTTCTGTTTTGTTGATTCCTCCATAGGAATCCTCATGAAGGGCTGTCCATCCACTCTTTTTGTCTTCTACTTGCAACCCTTGTTGCTTATTAATTTCTAGTTTTTGTGCCACAGAAATTTCAGTTAATGGCTCCTTACAAACTTCTAATTTGTCTTCTCCTACATGCTCCATTATCAAATCTAGCCTTAATTTTTCCTCACAAATATTTGCAACATTTTCAAATAGCATTTGGGCACTTGAAAATTTATTCTTTTCTAACCTCAAACCTGCCAATAAGATAGACAACAATGGCTCGAAAAGATCATCACTTTCATTGAGTGTTAAGGTCATCACCTTTTATATGGACGTTATCATACCTTATGTAGGATTTTTACTTGCAGCTATAAGGAACTGTTGGAACATTTCAAGAATAAATGTATCACACTTTAAATCCAACATTAGCACACAAGATTTGATTTTTGTCATAGTTTCCAGAATAGTTATCCTCTTAGCAAAAGAACTTGTGATGTCACCAAAACCTTCAAAACTTTCCACCATCAACTGAAATTTTTCTCATGATGTTGTCACTATATCGTTGTTCCAGAGTTATCCTTGTAATTTCACCAATACAAATGATAACTACAAGTCTCACATCCGAATTTAAATATCTCAAAAACTTGGGTCTAACTAAATAAACCACCAAAAGATTCATTACCCAAAACATGAACTTAGAATCCAATTGTCCTATCATGGACAAACAGTTTGCCGCTTCCTTCAAAATATTGAGCAAAACATTTTTTGAATGATGTGGATGCTCAAGCTTTATCCCCAATCTGCAAAGCTTTGTTCTCAATTTATCTTCACTCATTAACTCCATGATTCATAGACTATGCATCCAAATTTGCAAACACAAACCCTCACATGCTGGCAAGATCGATGCTCTGATACCATTGTAATGTCCCCAAATGGGATGATTTCATGCAAAAGGAGTTTTCCTCAAAATACACAAATCTGAAAATGCAATCAACAAACCCTAGTTTGCAAAATAAGCTCACAAAACTCTTATTAAACCCTAAAAGTTTTATAGGTAAATTCCAGCCAATAATTTGCTTCAAAATAACTGAAAATTTGTAGGGAAAATTCAAAATTTAAATTGCACAAAACAAGTACCTTTTTACCCAATTTTTTAAGTTCAAACGCCACTTTTTGATGGTAGAAAATTCTAATTAATTATCAAAAAATGCAGCTGCTGTTTTGAGTGATTTTTCTCTTCAAACCTCTGCCAAAAATAGCCACGAATACCCGAAAAATACCAAAAAATTACAGCGATCTATTTTGGGCATAGAAACCGCCAAAATTGACCATCCAAGCCCATCGCTCCACTTCCCAAGGGCAGAAAAAATTAGCAAAAAATTAGAAAGTGAATTCTTGCCTTCTGCAAGTAGAAAAATCTTCAAAAACCTGTCAAATAATTAAATAATAATTCTAAAGCTTTAATAATTAATTTTCTTCTTCAAACCATTCACAAATTCATCCAACTCTTCACACCAATAATCAGAAAATTAGCAAATAAAATCAGAATATTTAATTTGCATATTTTAGACCAAATGAGGCCTCCAAACCCTAGATCCAAGCTCCCAAAATGGTTCGCTTCACTTGCAAAAATAGTATAATTAATTAACAAGCTTAACATGCAAGGAAAAGACCACGAAACCCTCAGAAAATCCACACAAACCCTTCAAAGCAATTCGCCCCACTTCTTAGGGCAAGAACAAGATCTCCTTAGCAAAAGGTGGTGTTAAAAGACATTTTTTTAGATTGTTCAATACCAACGGTAACGAACCTCTATCGGGCCTACATCCCAATAGTTTTCTTCAAGCATGAAAAACAACTTTATCAAAATTGATCATGTCCTCCATTGTAGCCTTCACCATGTATTTGTATCTTTCAAAGGAGGGCGAACCACTTTGAGAAGATAAAACACCTTTCTTTTTCCTTGCTTTAGCTCCCATGCCGACATCTCTTTTTCGAATAATATATTAATTAGTTGCCTTGATTAAAATAATAATAAAAATTTCTTTAAGGCAAATAAATTAATAATTAATTCATTTAAGCACCTTAGTTGTAAAAAACACTTTTTAAATATTTTATTAATTAAGAAATAATTGTCTTATAAAAAAATCACTATTTCGACAATTAATAAATAACCAATAAAATATAATTCCCCAAAAATGGGTTTCTTTAGTCTATGGGGAAATAGACTAAAGGTCTTCAATATCTGTTTTATCATGATGTGGAAATGGGGACATTACAGAAGGCTCACTACAAGATGACCAGAAATTGAAGTCAGTGATGCCAAGTTCTTCTGAACTGACACTCATAGTCAGCTTACCCTGAATATAAAGTTGGTGATGCAAAATTAAAGTTCACTAGTTTGGGAGTGTCAATGACATGAAATATAATGAACCTACCACCATCAAGGCAAATACCCCCAAATGATCATGGTCAGCGATGATTGGGGTCTTATCTTGAAGGCTGTTGCATTCCGGATCTTCATGGATTATAAGGATACGTTTGCATGTACATACAAATATTTGAAGGGTGTACCCCCGATGTTGTATGTGCATAGAATCCCTTTTGTACTAGAAGCACACATTGTGTGAAAGAAAGCATACAGAATGAACCGGAATTATGCAACTAGAGTCCAAAAATAAATTGACAAGATGCTCGAGGCAAGAATAATATTTAAAGTGGAAACAAGTGAATGGGTGTCCTCGATAGTGATCAACCTGAAGTAAGAATTGGGACAAATAAGAATTTGTGTTCACTTTAGAAGTCTGAATGCAGTTACCATTAAGGACCCATCTCTTATTCCATTCACAAACTCCATACTTAAATAAATAATCAGGAATGAAATTTATTCTTTTATGGAGGACTCCTTTCGATACAACCAGATGGTTGATGTTGGATACATTCAAGATCATTGTCAGCGCTAGCAAAAGTCATGCAATAGCAGACCAGCTTTCCATTATTAAGTTGGGTAAACCTCTTGATAGTGTGAATGAAGATTGTTCGGATGCTCATCTATTTCAAATTGCTATTATAACATCCTAGTATGAAAACATTGAGGATTTATCTTTCTACAACATCCTCTCCAAAGGACATGCACCCAGTTGAGCAAAGGATATTTGCATTGAAGGCCTACACATTTCAGTTCGTAAATGGCCTTATGTATAGGAGGGGGTCAAACCAAGTGTCGTGGCGATGCGTGATGAAGAGATTAGAAATGTACTTCAAGATGCACGTGAGGGTCTAATTAATGCACTTCAAGACGCGCATGAGGGTCCAACTGATGTACTTCAAGACGCACACGAGGGTCTAAATGGAGGCCACATGGGACCTAATGCCACAACAAGGAAAATACTGGTTCTAGGGCTATGGAGCCCAGAGCTGCACCAAGATGCAAAAGAATGTGTATTGGGATGTGACACTTGTCAAAGGACTAGCAAGCCACTAAAAAGGGACTTTATGCCCATATGGCCATCTCAACCTCAAGAACATTTTGAAAGGTGGGGCCTTGATTTCAATGAATCATTGAAAGTCAGCAATTTCCATCGGCAAAAATATATATAGGTTGCCACAAAGTATCTAATGAAGTGGGCAGGGGTAAATGTTTTCACTTATAGTAAGGCACAAAGTACAGCGATGTTTATTTATGAACAAGTAGTCACCTGATTCAAAAATCCCAAAAAAATTACAGGTGATAGAGGTAGGCACTTCATTAACCATTTTATTTAATTGATGACTTAAATATTCAGAACTTTTCATTCACTCTCTAGTTCTTACTACTCACACGCTGTAAGGTCCCCTTTTTTACGGGGTTGACTTTTGATCAACCTTTTGAAGACCTTTAGTCTATTTTATTCCCCGTGAGCTAAGGGATGAATCAAAGCGAATATTTGTGATAATTAAGTGGTTGCTAGAGAGTGATTTTAATCATTTGAAATTAAAGAGCAATGTTCTTAATTATTAATTAAAATTTATTATTTAATTAATTCTCAAGGAATTTTAATTACTATATTATGAGGTGTAAATTAGATAATAAAATAGAACACTTTCATGAGAACTTGACCCTCAATTAAAAATCCTTAATGACTTTTGAGATAAGGTAAGGGACCCAAAAGTGGACGCCACACTTGGGGAAGACCCAAGTGGCTAAAAGAAGTCTATCTTTGTCAAGAAGTTCCCATGAGTGGTTCGCCCACCTTGGAGGAAATATAAAATCAGGTCTTGTGATCTTTGAAGGATATCTTTTGTCAAACATTTCTATTTTCAGGATTTGGAACTTGGCTACCAATCTTGAATCAAGGCACTTGGAGTTCCAAAGAGATCTTGAAGAGGCAATTTCATTTCAGAAATTGCAAATGCGCTGATTTGTTAGTTCATTTGCTTGAAAACCAAAGCGAAGACAAATTTCTGCATGTCCTAAAGTTTCAACTTGGGCGACCTAGTTGAGAGCTTGGAGCTTCAGTTTGGAGGTCTTCCCTTGGTGGAAAAATTCTGCTTTTGGGTGCATCTGATAGCTTATATTTTTAGCTCTTTTTAGAGTTATTCATTGTTGTAAAACTCACCATATTTTGGGAGTTATCTTTTTTTCAATATTCCAATTTTTTGCAGAATTTCAGATTCAAAAATATTCAAACATAAAATTGAGGAAGCATTTTTTTTCAGATCTGATTAAACCATTGGGTTTGTTATATTTTTGTGGATCTACAAAATTAATTCCATAATTTTTGAAAATGTTTTGCACTATTATTTCTCACTAAACCCTAGTCGCCCAAAATGGAATAGTGATTCCCAGATTTGGGGCATAAATTGCAATAAAATTCAAATTTAGTTCATTCAGTTTTTGGCTGAGTTTTTGAGGTTATTTTGGGGATTTTACAGTTTACCCCTTTTGTTTGGTTTCAACCCAAAAATGGACCTTACAGTAGTATCAGAGCTTTGATCCTACCACCCTGAGGGTTTGTGGATGCAAAAAAGAAAGAGATCCTATACTACAAGAGAAGAAATAAAATGGCACATGAAGGCATGGGAGAACAAAATTAGATGGAGAGGATATTGAGAGATCTAGCTCAAAGTCAAAGAGAGATCAAAGAACCATAGGGTAATTTCTCAAAGCCCTAGGGAAAATCATGGCACTTCGAGGAGAGGGAAGTTCGGAAAATGAGAGAGCTGCAAATAAAAAAATTGCAAATGAAAGGGTTTCCAATGAGAGGGTTTCTCCAAAACCCAAGCATATGTTTTATGCAAAATTTCTGCAAAAGAAGCCCATTGAGGAAGTGGAACGGCCACCTAAGAAGAACCCAATTCTCACCAATATTAAAGAATATAATATTGTGAGTGATAAGGTAAAAGACAAGCTTTCTTTTAATGAGTTTTGCGAACTCAAGGATCAATTTGATGCTAGGAGGAAGCAACATCAAGGGACACTGAGGAGGGACATCCAACAAAGGTTGGGAAAGGTAACTTTACCTTCATTTGATGGATCTAACAAATTATCTGTTAAGTCTTGGTTGCAGAAATTAGAGACCTATTTGTTATTAAATCCAATGTATGAAGAAAAAGGTCTCAAATTCGCCACTTCACATTTGGAGGGTATTGCTCATGAATGGTGGTACCATGGTTTGCACACTCAAGGACATGGTTCGATTTGCACCATGGAAGAATTTATCAAGAAGATAGTGATACGATTTGATAAGAGAGATCCCAAGATCCAATTTCGAGAGTTGGCCCAACTGAAGCAAGAGAAAAATGTGGAAAAGTATGTGGCTGATTTTCAAAGCATAGTGGTCATGGTTTCAGATGCAAGTGAAAGAAGACTTGTACTTTTTGTTGAGGGTTTGTTGGAGGCTTTAAGAGGCTTGGTAAGAGCATTAAACCCCACTTCCTTTCAAGATGCCATCACAAAGGCATTTGATTTGGAATAATCAGCTTCTAGGGGTAATTTTGGACCTAAGGTACAGCCAAGGACAGCCACAAATGGGCTGTAAAATTCATAAATTCAGGGCCAGCCAAGTAGAGCGATTATTGGACAACCATTTGGGGATCAAAAGTCACCATGGACAATAAGTAATGGGCAGCAAAAGAGGTCATGTCAGCCAAGGGAAACACTTGGAAAAGGGACAGCCAATGACAACAAAGAATACATGTCAAGAAGTGAAATGAGAAGAAGGAATTTATGCTATCATTGCAAGGATCAATGGACACCAAATCATAATTGCTTGGCCAAAGGTACAGTACATTACATTGAAGTATTTTCTGATTTTGAAGATGATGAAAACAATGTTGAAAAAAATGTTTGAAGGGGAGCAAAAAGAAGAAAATGTGGGCAGCACTCTTGCTTCTCTTTCGGGAGCTCCTAGATATCACCCATTCAAGGTAAAAGGTATGTTGAAAGGTAAAAAAGTGTCTATTCTCATTGATAGTGGTGCTACTCATAATTTCATCGATAGAGAGTTGGTTGAAAAATTGAATCTTGGCATGGAAAAATTCAAGGGTTTCAAAGTCATTATTGCAAATGGATTTTCTATGATGTGTTCACAAAACTCCTAATCTCTTTATCACGTTGGGTGAACATGAGATATGTGATGATTTTTATGTGATTGACATAAGTGATCTAGATGTTGTTCTTGGGATACAATGGTTGCATGCATTGGGGGAATTCACCCTCAATATTCTTCAAGCATGACGGAAAAGAGGTGATAAGAGGTATGTTGAGTGATATGGCACGCTTAAATTCTTTGAGGACTGAAATGTTACCCAAAGAAGCATTTTTTTTGCACTTTCTAACATCACAGCTGATTGGAAAGATTTAATTACAGCAGAATATGTAAAAAATCAGTTTGCTAGTGATTTGTTTGAGGGCCATATTGTAGAGGAAAAATTCAGAATTTCAAATGGGCTCATTATGTTCTGATTTTAAGGGCTGGTCATCAAGGGTACTATAAGACATATAGAAAATCCACGAAAAGCTCTTTTGGAAAGGACTTAAAGAATAAGTAGCCAAGTACATAAGGAAGTGTGAGATATGCCAACAAAACAAGTTGGAAAGTTCATTACAAGCTGGTCTATTGCAACCCCTACCTATTCCATCACAAAAATGGGAGAGCGTCTCTATGTATTTCATTACCGGGTTGCCAATGGTTCAAGGTAAGAATGTTTTATTTGTTATGGTTGATAGACTCACAAAATTTGCTCATTTTTATCCACTTTCAGCCAAGTATAATGGGCCATTAGTGGCTGAAGTATTTTTTAGAGAAGTCTTCAAGCTTCGTGCGTTACCAAAGAACATTGCGAGTGATAGGGACAGCCGGTTCATGAGTTTGTTTTGGAAAGAATTGTTCAATTTGGTGGGGACTGAACTTACTCCTAGCACTAGTTACCATCCCCAAACAGATGGGCAAACAAAAATTGTGAACAAATGGGTGGAAGGCTACTTGAGAAACTACATTTCGGGACAGCAAAACACATGGATTAGTTGGTTGTATTTGGCTGAGCATTGCTACAATACTACTCACCATAGATCGATTGGCATGACACCATTCAAAGCATTGTATGGCTATGATGCTTCTTCATTCATAGATTTGGTTTTTTTGGATAGCAGAGTTCCCGGGGCTAAGGATATGGTACAGCAGAGTCAAGACATCATTAAAGCACTCAAGGAGAACCTTCCTCATGCCCAAAATCAGCAGAAATTGTATGCAGACCAGCAGCGTATTGAGAGGACTTTTGAGGTGGGAGATCTTGTGTTTCTAAGGTTGCAACCTTATAGACAATCTTCCCTCGAGAAGAGTGGTGCTGAAAAGTTGAGACCACGGTATTTTGGTCCCTACAAGGTGGTTAGAAGAGTAGGAGAGGTTGCATATGAGCTTGAGCTTCCCAAGTAAAGTCGAATTCACAATATCTTCCATGTTTCATGCCTTAAGAAGGCAATAGGACAGCACATCATTCCTTCCATCATGTTGCCTCCTTTGGATGAGAAAGGTCAATTGGTTCTTGTTCCTGAAGCCATTTTGGAAATAAGAGAGAAGTTGAGGAATAGGAGCATTGCGGAATACTTGGTTCGTTGGAAGGATTTGCCTATTGAAGATGCCACATGGGAGAGTGCAGAAATTTTGGAGCATCCAAACTTGCAATTGCTTGAAGGCAAGCAATCTTGGGAAGGAAGGGCTGTAAGGTCCCCTTTTCTAGGGGATTGACTTTTGATCAATGTTTTGAAGACCTTCAGCCTATTGTATTCCCCGTGGGCTAAGGGATGAATCTAAGGGAATATTTGTGATAACTAAGAGGTTGCTAGAGAGTGATTTTAATCATTTGAAATTAAAAAGTAATGTTCTTAATTATTAATTGTAATTTATTATTTAATTGATCCTCAAGTAATTTTAATTACTATATTATGAGGTGTAAATTAGATAATAAAATAGGACACTTTCATGAGGACTTGACCCTCAATTAAAAATCCTTTGACTTTTGACATAAGGGAAGGGACCCAAAAGTAGACGCCACACTTGAGGAAGACCCAAGTGGCTAAAAGAGGTCTATCTTTGTCAAGAAGTCCCCATGAGTGGTTCGCCCACCTTGGAGGAAATATAAAATCAAGTCTTGTGATCTTTGAAGGATATCTTTTGTCAAACATTTCTATTTTCAGGTTTTGGAGCTTGGCTACCAATCTTGGATCAAGGCACTTGGAGTTCCAAGGAAATCTTAAACAAGGAATTTCATTTCAGAAATTACAAATTTGTTGATTTGCTGGTTCGTTTGCTTGAAGACCAAAGTGAAGATAAATTTTTGCATGTCCTAGGGTTTCAACTTGGACGAACTGGTTGAGAGATTGGAGCTTCAGTTTGGAGGTCTTGCCCTTGTGGAAAAATTCTGCTTTTGCGTGCATTTGATAGCTTGTATTTTTAGCTCTTTTTAGAGCTATTCATTGTTGTAAAACTTGCTATATTTTGGGAGTTATCTTTTTTTCAATATTCCAGTTTTCTGCAGAATTTCAGATTCAAAAATACTCAGAAATAAAATTGAGGAAGCATTGTTTTTCAAATCTGATTGCACCATTGGATTTGTTATATTTTTGTGGATCTACAAAATTAATTTCGTAATTTTTGGAAGTGTTTTGCACTGTTATTTTTCACGAAACCCTAGTCACCCAAAGGGGAATAGCGATTTCCAGATTTGGAGCAAAAATTGCAAAAAAATTCAGATTTGGTTCTTCGGTTTTTGGCTAAGTGTTTGAGGTTATTTTGGGGATTTTATGGGTTACCCCTTTTGTTTGGTTTTAGCCCAAAAAGGGACCTTACACAAGCTAATGGCCAAAGTAGGGCCGCTAATAAAGCAATAATATCAGTAATTCAAAATTCATGCGGTATCAAAGGTGTGGGTTGGAAGAACGCCTGTTTGCAGTTCTGTGAGCCTATCGAATGACTTACAAGATGACTACGGGTGATGAAGGAGCAACCAAGCAATGTTGGCAATCTTGCATCAACAAAAAATAAGTTAGTCAATTCAATAAGTAGTTATCGTGATGGGGCCATTGAGTTTGTCATCAAATTCTGAAAACGTTTCCATTCTTAGAATAAGGCATAGGAAAGCCCAAGATGAACTGAGGGCACTTTTGGTATTAGTTTGCACTCTTGAGGGTGTGTTCCTCATCAAACTATAAATTAGAATTGTTACTTCGAATTTTGGCATTTTACTTCCATGAAGCCCAACACGTGGGCTGTTGAAGGAAATGGAAGGAATCTTGGCAGCATTGGAACCAAGTTTAAAACAAGTGTTGATGGTAGTAACGTGATGCAAAACCAAAAACTCATGATCACATCATTTGCAAAGAAGACAAACCCATTTTTTTCTCTTGTTGATATGTCTGTGGGAAGGGAATTCACATGGGCAAGTGAAAAAAGCGTTTCAATGATGAGAGGAGCATGGTAAAGGATGTTTTGCCTGCCTCCAACATGTTAAAAACAGTAGGAACCCGAGTTCCCATCACACAACATTAAAAGAAAAGGAAAAAAAAATCTTAATGTTTGTAGGAAAGGAAGAATTTTTGGCAAGAAGAAGGGAGAAAACGTGGAGAGAGAACCAAGGGGTAGATGAAGGATGAAAATGTCCTTGAGGGACCATATAACACTCAACAAAGCTGATTCATGCTACAGACACCAGCAGGAAAAAAACAGTAAAAATAAGAAAAAGACGTTTTCTTTTTGGGCTTGGGAGGTGGCGTGAAGGTTGGAGAGTTTAAGGCAGACTAAGAGAGCACCCCAACTACCAAAAGAAAGGTATTGGCATGGAGATGGTGAATCCATCACCAAATTTGAGTTTCAGTCATCCGCCTATGCCTGCAGGCCTGTTTTAAGCAAAATAAGAAAAATTTGCATATTGAAGGATATGGAGTTTGGAGCGGTTCCAGGAGAAATGGAGAGCATGCTCAAAATGAGTTTTTCGTTTTATTGAAGAATCCACCTTCAAATTTAGAACAGCATCTCTTTTTGTGTGTAATTTTAATGTTTCAATTTTAGGCTAAGTGTTTGTTAAAATGCCTAATTTCTATCTCTTGCTATAACAGTCCCAGAAGTGAGTTGCATAGGTTGTTGTAGGTTGTTTGGAATCTTTTGTGCTTGGAGAGCATTAGAGATTCATTTCAGAATTGGCTCAATAGAAGTTTAGTTCATGTTTAAGCTCTTTTGCATGCTTTGGAAGTGAAAAACCATCCTAAATTGTGAATAAAAATCAAGATGCTTCAAATGGTGTTACAATGTTGTTTGTAGAACATAATCTTGCTGCCAAGGCAAAGGTATTCCTTCATTGGTAACCCATACCTTAAATGCATCAAAAGACCACACACCCTTCCAATTGATGTACACCCAGGAGGCAGCGTTCCTATGAAATATATTTTACCAAGCTTGAGGATATTGGTTGAGAATTGACTTGGAGATCAGGATGTTTGAAAGAACAACTCATACGGTTGAGCAAATTGGATGAACGTCAGATAAAGTCGCATGGGCAACAAAGGTCATGCAAAGGAGGTGGAAATATTGGCATGACAAACATCTCCTAAGAATGAATTTTAGGGCTGGAGCCTTAGTTTTAATATACAGCGGAAGGTGAGAAATCAATCTTAGGAAATTGAAAGTTATGTAGTCAACACCTTTTAAAATACAATAAATTTTGAAAAACGGAAAGGTCGTGCTCAAGACTTGGATAGGACGACAATCAAAGATACGGAGAACGGTTCCAAATTAACATTATATCGGCGAAGGACATAAAGTGTCATTATGATTAATATTGAGCATTGTAGTGCAAAAGACAAAGTGCTTGAATTATCAGGGCCCATCGGGCAAAAAGATGAAAGTATGTCTAATTTTAATGAAGTGACCCCTATTGAAAAAATAACAAATATGGAGGGGGCGATTATAAAAGCAAAAATAAGTGTCTAAACCCACCGTATGCCCTTGACACGCCTGGACATATTGAATGCCCCAAAAAAATTCAATATTTTTCCCCTTTGTACAAAGTGCTTGAATATTGAGACCCACCGAGCAAAAATATATTGAGACACGTCTACAAAGGATAACAATATTGAGCCTTTTAGTGCAAAAGACAATGCTTGAATTATTGGGGCCCACCAAGCAAAAAGATAAAAGTATGTCTATTTTAATGAAGTGACCCATATTGGAAAAATAACAAATATGGAAGGGGACGGTTATAAAAGCAAAGAGAAGTGTCTAAACCCATCGTACGCCATAGACACACACCTAGACCTACCATGCGCCCCAAAATAATTTCAATCTTTTTTCCCATCATACATCGCTTGTGCTAGTGGCAGCACGTACGCTCCACATATCTTCTCGTACAACCCACTCAATTTGTCTATTTCACGTTTCCCTCTTTCAAAATCATATGCCATCATTTGTACACTTTCCACTTGCCTGCCATATGCCCCATGTGTTTTCTTTCACTGTGAGACCATACGACCCTATTTTGTCTCTTTTGTACCTCAACCCTAGCACTTGGGCTCTCCATTGTAAACCCCCCACACACACCATCGTACGCCCTTGGATATGCATTGTAAGACCAACTAAATTCATCTTCTATTGTGTTGTATGCCCCTTTTGTTGATTTGCATGCTCCTTCTAATGAATAGTATGATTCCTTGGATGTGTCGTACACACCTTCTACTTGTGTTGCACCATATGGCCTTTTAATTATATCTTTACCATTGTTGTATGCCCACATTGTCTCTTGTAAAGAGTCCTTTTCCTTCACAATTGCACTAGAATTTGTTGGAACATATTCATTTCTATTTCCAATAGTACTAAAAGTCTTAAGAGATTGGTCAAGAAGTGTGACAAACCCAAGGAATGGGAGATGATGCTACTAAGACCATTGGGGTGTACTACAAGACACAAGTGGTACTTGTGACAAAGTCACTATTAGGACAACTCCTAGGGTGTCATAAAATTATTAATAAACTTGGACATACCTAACAAAGTGGTCAAGAACGCGACGGACCAAGGGAAAGGGGGAGACAATGCTACTATGACCATCATCGCAAACTCCAAGATACAAATGGTATGTGCTTTAGATCACCAACACCTTCCTCTAATCACACTACCTCACAACCCACAAATCCTAAAATTTGGTGAGTGGTCTCTACACATGCCTCTTTTGGAGTGAACCTAAAGAGCCCTACATTGGTAATGTAAAATTTCTTTATATTGCACATTACTATCTTTGCATAGTGAGGATTTGAGTTCATACATTGTCTCTGGCATATTATATCTATATGAAGATTTTACATTTGTACTGCATTCATATTGTTCATGCAAGAATCAAGTAGTGAATAGCGCATTCTCTAACCCTTGTCTTTTCATTTCCAAATATTGATAAATACAAAACTATTAGTTAGAACATGTGGCTGAATTTGTGCTACTACTATCCTGTTATATCAGATACTTTGCTTTCATTTATCATTTCAAATAGCATATATTGTTATTGTTTTGACCTACACCCTTCTGAATCCGAAATCTAGCTGTGTTGTGGTTTCAATCAAATATTAGATCTCCATGGTGTATAGTAGTACACCCCATGACAAAGGTCCTTAATCATTATACATCTCGTGAAAACCCTTGATTGTTTGCTTGCTCGTTCTTAACCCCATCTTGTAGCAGCCTACCGTCATCCAAGTTTTTGCAACTACACAATTGTTTCACAAATTTAGATAACTTAACCATTAATGTTTTTGGTTTGCTGATGAAGGATTGTAGTCTTAGCTAAGGGCAATCCTATTTTGATTAGCATAGACTACTAGAGTACGTCCCCTTTGAGAGAAGTGCAACTCATCAAATATCCTCATAAGCCAGGCAACCTATTTTGTCTCAAATGTGGCGTCTTTAAATTCTGCTTCTATGGAAAAAAAAGTAAGTGTATTCTAGTTTCCTTGCCCAAGAAAGAGAAACCAAATCGTAACTAAGGGGGACATCCAAAAGTAAATTTGCCATCATCAGAATTACCAGTCCAATAATAATTAGTATATCCCAAAATCTTAAGATTACATTTCACTGCATTTTTTATGCGATGATGGATGCTTCCTTTTAACATATTTAATAAGTTATGTTACTTTCCATTACTCAACATGAGGGTTAGACATATCTAGTCTCTAGATGTCATACCAACAACAACAAAAAAGGTATTAGGAGTGGTGATTGTCAAATAAAGTAAAAAACAAACAAGCTTTCAATGCAACTTTTCATTAGCTTTATCACTTGCACAACTCTGTTCCAAATCAATGTCAATAGCTTTGCAATCAACCATTCCAAACTTGGGCGACAAATCAAAAGCATACTTGGATTGAGTGATATAAATGACATCTTTTTCTTCACAGCTTCCATACTTAAAAAATAACGCATCAATCCATAAAATTTTAAGATCTTTCCAGAAACAACCCCTACCTGTATTGCTATTTCACTTGCATCGACAGCGTAAACCTGCAAATAACCTCAACAATGAAATAATAGAAATAAAAAAATGAACTAGAGGATAATTACAAAAAAATTGATGCTTAATATCCAATAGAAATTATAATTGAGTGCTAAAATATAAAAATGAATAGCAACAACATTGATCTTTTTGTGAACAAATAAATAAATAATAGATGCAGGATGGAAAATTCACACATGCACACAAATTATCCTACAAGATAATTGCCCAAAATAAACGTATTTAATATCACATCATAAGATAGCGAACACAAGGAATCAATAGTCTTTTCTATTATCACAGATGTACAATACCTTAACTATGATGGAAACCGATGCAAATTCATACCATTAACCACATCTCCAATCCGCATATATAGTATGCTATGAGAACGGGTACAACAGTTGAGGAACAACCACCACCATCAAGAATAACCCATTCTCATGAAATTTTAAAAAAAAATCAAATGCATCGCTCTCATATTGTATTGGCTCTTTATTATGCTTATATAACTAACTCATCAATCTAACTCATCAATAGTTGTCTCAACAATTGCGTTATATATCTACTCTCCCAAAATTCGACCAATTTGTGACTCGGACTTATGCACTTGAGTCCAAAATAACGTACTCTTTTTTTTATCTTGGACATGTTCCTCTCCCTTGTATCCAACATTCAGGTATGATTTTCTTACTTTGTTCTTCAAAATTACTAGGCAATGTCTAAGCCTCTTATCTCTTTCTCCATCCGAGTATACAGTAGAATGAGATGGTTGTGCAAATCACCCCACGCATTGAGAATAGATTTCATTTTATTTCCCTCAGAAAAATGGTTCACATCAAGCACCACCTGGTGCACCTGGCTCCTGGGTATGTCCTTTGTGGTAGTCCCAATCTTAGAGAGCTGTCTTCTTAATGGTCTTCCTGCTTGTTGATCTGACTGTGCTAGAACCTTTGTCCACTTAGCAAAAACAAGATCCACAATCCCTTATTTGTGTAGTTCTGATTAATTATTTAATTTTTAGTATGTGTTTAACTATGCACTTGTAATTTTAAATTGTAAATTAAAGATAAGTTTGTCCTTGTCTTTATTCCAAGTTAAGTGTAAGATTAAATTGAAGAAGCTTTTGAAGCTTGCATTCTTGTTTTTTTTCTCAACTAGGTATCATGGACTGATACAAGTGGCAATTCAGGACAATTTTTCAGAAAAGACATGAAAAACTACTAGGTCAACTTGTTGGGTGCATCATTTCCTTACCGTCTTTCGGAATTTGAAACCGTAATATGTGTCACAAAGCTTAGGAACTTCTCTTTATTGTGGAGAAAAAACACCCAAAAATACTTGAAAGAGCTCCAAATTTGTGAAATACAAAAATGCAGAAAATTATCAAATTTCGTAAAACTGAAATTGTGTGTTGATGAGTTGCATGAAATGATGGGACACATGTCACATGGCTTACCCAAGGAAAACTGCTTCACATTCTATTTTTAGTCTCTTCACTTCCTACTAAAAAGTTATAAGCGGTAAGTTCTGAATGTAACAGTCAAGGGTAATTTCGTGGCAAGAGACCTCTTCACAGAGAGTGCTACCATCGTATACAACTATTTCATATCAATGAAGCTTTGTTTTCTTTGAATTATTGTTCATCTTCCCTTTCTTCGTTATCTGCTTCAGTGTCATTTCTCCTATAACACATTTGATTTAGTCATTTAGCATTAGTCCATCGGATTGCCAATAAGGTATGGATCATGAAATTCTCTTTATAAGGACATGAGGTCCTGGTTTTGAGTAATACAAGTTAGTGAGACAAATCGTAATGTTTTGACTTCAACTTTTATGAAATTTTGCACAGTACAATTATGTGCAAATATTATGTGTGTTATTTTGTGATCTTCTTGTATTAGGTTGCAATTTATGATCATGTGACTGAAAATAATATCATTCCTTGATCAAGAAAAACACAAGAGATTTTGCCCCTCCCCAAAGGTAGAAAACTATTTTGGTACCAATTTTTCAAGCAGATGGACAAAACTAATCCAAGGAACAAGTAACAGCAAAAGGTTTATCTCAAGTCAAAGTAAGGTAGATCCTTCAATACATGTGAGATACTTATCAACTATGCATTAGGTGTTTTTCAAGGAGCTCTACTTCTTTAGTGGGATATACCAACATACGACAACTTATTCATGACCAGGAAATTGAAATATGTTTCTGCCATACTGAAGATTTGGGTTGCAAACATCTCCACTAAGGTGTTGACATAGGCCAATTTTTTCATCTGTGGTCGTTGTTAGGAGAGAAGGATGTCATTAAGGGGTGGTGGAATGTATTTCCTCCCTCCTTCCACTTTTCTCTAATTCAATCTTATAGTGAGACGTTATTGTAATTAATTATTTACTTTTTAGTATTTAATTAATTATGCTCTTGTAATTTTAAATTATAAATTGAAGATAACTTTGTCCTTATCTTTATTCAAAGTTGAGTGTGAGATTAACTCGTAGAATCTTTTAAAGGCTGCTTTATTGTTTTTTGTCTTTATTGTCAACTAGGGCTCATGAACTTTCTAATTATAAGGACAAGAGGTTTTGGTTTTGACTAATGCAAGTTGGTGAGATGGATTGTAATGTTTTAATTCATAGTTTTAATGCAATTTTGCACTATACAATTTATTACCAATATTGTATTTGTGTTATTTTGTGTGTACTGTTTTCTATGGTAGATCACAATTTAAAATCCTATAACTTTGTTATTTATCCCAATTTGCATGTTCAATCTCGACAACCTCGTCTTGCTTCCTCAAAAGGAATCCCAGAGGATCTTACTCTCTGTTGTCCAACTCTACATAGTCACCATGCAATTTCTCCAAGAAAATGCCCATCTCCCGAGCATTTGGACCACTTAGTTTCACCTCCACCTCCGTGATCAATGTTTCTGGAGAAAAATATGTCCCCTCCAAAATACACTAAAGCTAAGAAATCATAATAGAGAATATGACCTCTTCAAATAGTTCTAGGAGTAGGCTTTGTCATGGGTTGCAGCTTAGGATTCTTTGTCAATATAGCTAGAAGATGACAAGATGTTGAAGAATTTCCCTAGATGCTATCAAGAAAACTTTATGCAAACTACTTGGAGAAAAATCACAAAGGAGTGTTCCCTGAGAAGTCATACTCCTTGAGGGGTACCTAGAGTTTGCTTGGTCATCATCCTCCTTGACCAAACAATCTGCATCTCCTTCATCATCGACATGCTCTCCATCACCTCCATCAACAATATCTTCTCCACAATTATCTTCCTTTGACTGATCCTCATAGGTCCCATCCTCGTGCTCCTTTGAGTTGGCTACCTTCAACTCTTTGTCAGGGAAAACATCCTCCTCCTCTCTTAGTGGAGCTCCTCTATCGAAGCCTCAACCTGCTCGAGGTCTTGAGCAATAACTAGACATTTTCTTTAGGCTCCTTTCCTACTAGAAATGAGCTTGTCTCCTTTCTTACCTTTTCAAAGAAACTGCAAGTGCTTTCAATCTCTTCATATGCACATGCAAACCTCCTGGATATGATGATTCTCTCCCTAACAACAAACTAATTTGTAATTCTTTCTATCTATGGTCACTTTCCTCTCTAAAAAGCATTCTATCAACCAATTTGCATACAAACCTCCTCCTTGGCACTTTGTCGAGTAAATAAAATGCAAGATTTTCTCTTGGCACTTTGTCAAATAATAACCTTGCAAGATTTTTTTTTCACACTTTGTTGAACAATTTGCAAGCAACCCCTTATTCAGACAATTAGTGTGTTTCGGATGGGTGAGGTGAACACTAGGATGGACAAGAGAAGGTTAGGATGGAGAGGGAATTTCAGTATGGGTGGGAAGGCATAGACAAACCCTCCTTCAAGCCCCAGATGGTTGGGGGCCAAAACGAGATAGTCCCTTGTTGCAAATGCACAAATCCCTTCTCTCAAACATATAAGGAACTTCAATAGATGGCCTCCCCCACTACACAAATCCCCGAGGGTCAATAAACCTCTCTCAAGGTTAGACAAATCTCACTCAAGGTCAAACGGACCTCCTTTCTCTAGCAGCCTCTTTGTAGGCTACGCAACCCTCCATTTTTTCTCACTTCTATACCACTCCAACAATAGTCATCTCTTTTTGGGGTTTGATTCTCAAAAAAATCTCTCTCCCGGCTTGGTACTTGGATGCAGAAACTATAGATTTTTATTGAATAAATGTCTCCAAACAACAATCCAAGACAAATGCTTTCCCCATGCACAATTAAATGCATAGTCACAAGGTCCGACCGCATCTCGACCAAATCCAAAACAATGCGCATTTTTGCAGTTGTCCGGATTAATGCATTAGATTCGGAACGTATTTTGATATTAAAGCATTAAAAAGTCAAAAAGTTAAAAAAACCCTAAAAATCCCTGCCACCAAATGCAAACCCTAAAAAGCCAATAAATTGCAGTGAATCTGCAGAAGTTAAATGCAATGCAGTCTCAGGCAAGAGATTGACTCAAAGTGAGAACTCATACGAGCAAGACATTCAGTGTGACGGGCACAGTAGTGGGCCAGCAGTGAAGACAACGATATTTCCGTTCAACACGTCAAACGCGAACAGTAGGAGCACTGATGGCAGCCACCAACGGCAGCCATTGTTAGACGGAAAACACTCACAACAACCAATGTTAGACAGCAAACACTGAGTAGATCAGTGACCGATGGCAAGGTACCAGTGGGCAATGGCAGAGGACAGCAACCAGGAGTAGACAGTGATCGAGGCAACGTGAGGTAGGTCCTAATGTTTGCGTTTTGGTTTGGTTTAATGTTTTAGGTTTATTTTTGTTCTTCATAATTTTTTTAAATTTAAATTTTATTATATTACGTTTAATTATATTTATATTATAATATAAAACATAAATATAATGATTTAAATTATTAATATACTTTCATTTTATTTGATAAAATAATTTTAATATAAAATATATATTTAAATTAAAATATAAAGTTTATTCAATTTTATTTTTATTTTTAATTTTTTTGAAAAACTTAAATTTAAGTTCTTCAAAAAAAATTTAAAAAAATGAATAAACATTATATTATGCTTTAAATATATATTTTATTAAAAAAATTGTTAAATAAAATAAAAATATTAATAATTTAGATCGCTTATATTTATGTTTTAATACTTATATTATAAATAAAATTAATTAAACTTAATATAATAAAATTTAAATTTTAAAAAATATAAAAAATAAAAATATTTAGAATAAACATTATAAAATATAAATTATAATTTAAATATATATTATAAATTATAGATTATAGTTACTTCATTAAATAAAATCTATTAATAATTTAGATATATTTTACTTCAATTTTATAATATAAATAAAATTAAACTTAAATTTTAAGTTTATAAATTTATATTTTATAATAAATTTAAATTTATTTGTTTATAATAAACTTAAACTTTATCATATAAAGTTTAAGTTTATCATAAAGAAATAAATATAAATTTAAGTTTAACATAAATATAAATATATTTTATGTCTCTCATAAATAAATAAATATATATTTAAGTTTATCATAAATATAAATATAAATAAATAAATATATATTTTGGGATAAAATTTAAATTTATTATAAGTAAATAAATAAAAATTTAAACGTATTATAAAATATAAACTTGTAATATTAAGTTTTAATTTATTTATATTATAAAATATAAATTAAAAAAATTGAAATTATTAATAGATTTTATTTTATTTTATAATTATAATTTATATATAATTGTATTTATGTTTAAATTATAATTTATGTTTTATGATGTTTATTTTTTAATATTTTTTAAATTTAAATATTTATTATTTACGCAATTAATTATAGTTTTATAATTTTATTGTATAGCTATATACATCATTTAGTTATTAAAAAAAATATTTTTGCAGAGTTTTTTAAATGTGTATTAAAAATGTTTATAAAACTTTTGCAAGGCAGCGAAGAACAACATATCATCATGGCAAGTCAACCGCTTGAGAAAAGATGCATAATTCAATGAAGTGTGAATCCCAAAAATATGAAATGCACTCTTTGCAACTCAAATATCACAGGGACTACAACAAGGGTTCAAAATCATTATCTTGAAGGCAAAAATGTGAAGATTTGCCCAATAACGGCATAGAACCCTATATATGCATCATTTCTCAGTCAAATCCGAAGCACCTATGAATTGAAGACAGTTGCATCAGCGTCTGAATCTTCAAAGAGGGTTAAAATTCAACACAGTTTGACTCATTTTTTAGCTCAACGCATTCCCCAGCGTTTACCGAATCCAGCAAAAGTGAACATGAAATGTCCCACTCCTAGCGTTCTTTGAAAGCCATATGGAAGCCGCATGAAAAACATGAGATAGACAAATTGGTGGCCTAGTTTTTTTTCTGCAAATGCCATTTCCTTCAATGTTGTTTGAAATCCACATATGAAAGCAATAGTAGAGGGGATCGCCAATTTCAACAAAGGGTACACAATGTCATCTTCTGAAAGCCTAAGAACTGTTCTGCTGGAAGAGGAGGTGACATCCATATCTAGTGAACTAGATAAAATGAAAAAGCACTAGAAAAAATCAGGGTGCACTATAATAAGTGACAGGTGGTCTGACACAAAGCGAAGGCCCCTCCTCAATATATTGACCCAATGCCCTGAAGGGTCTATATTTATCAAATCAATTGATACAAGCAATGATGTGAAGACTGCAAATTTCATTTGCAAATGCATTGAATCTGCTATTTTGGAGATTGGAGAACAATATGTTGTCCAAGTTATTACGAATAATGCAGCGAATTGTAAAGCAACAGGGGAACTTTTTATGGATAGGTTTCCTCATTTGTTTTGGACTCCATGTGCAACTCATGTTTTGGATCTTTTGCTAGAAGATCTTACAAAGTTGGAGTGGGTGAATAGTGTTGTCAGAGAAGGAAAACAAATTTCCAAGTTTATACTTGATCACCATTTGACCTTGAGCTTGTATCGCTCATATGCAAAGCGTGAACTTCTTTCTCCAGCTAAAACAAGATTTGCATCTAATTTTATCACTTTGCAAAGGGAGGTGGAGGAGAGGATAGCACTGAGAAGAGTTGTGACTAATGAAAAAAGGGTGCAATCTAAACTTTTTAAGGAAAGTGTTGCAAAGGACATTGAGAGAATTATCTTGGGCAATTCATTTTGAGAGGGTGCCAAGAAAGCCCTTAAGGTGTTTGAGCCACTTGTCCACTTGTTGAGATTAATTGATGGCATGAAACTTTGTAGTTTTGTGTATGAAGGCATGGAGCAAGCAAAAGAACAAATTAAAAAAGCACTAGCAAATGAGGGTGATAAGTTCAGCGTATTTGGGACATTGTGGACATCTAATGGAACATGTTACATCAACCTATACATGCCACAGGTTGCTATTTAAATCATACGTTGATAGAGGGGGATCATGATTCAGATGAAGAGGTAAAGAATGGTGTATTGGCAACAATAGACAGGTTGGTTCAAAATGAAAATGAAATGCTTAAAGTGAGAAGGCAGCTGACTACATTAAAGAACCAAGAAGGCATATTTTCCCTCAAGAAAGCACAAGAAGACATTGGTAGTATGGATCCCCATTTATGGTGGTAGACATATGGTTCTACTCCAAAGTTACAAAAGCTTGTCGTGCGTGTCCACAGCCAGTGTGCCAGTGTTTCTGCATGCGAAAGAAATTGGAGCACACAAGATTTGATCCATACTAACAAGAGAAACCGACTAGGAGCCAAAAAGCTCTCAGATCTTGTGTTTGTCCACAGCAATTTAAGATTGCTTGAGCACAATCTTGCAAAAGAAGATGACAATCTTCAACTTGGAGAACTATCATTTGAAGGAGTTGAGGAAAATATTGATAGTGTCGATGAGCTTGATAGAGGATTTGTTGATGGTGCTAGTGCTAGTTTTAATTTTGAAGTAGGGTTTGATGTTGCAAATGTTTGAAACTTCTAAGTTTTATATCAATTTTGGGCTTAGGCTTTAAACTATGCACTATGGATATTTTGCTATCATTTAATGTAATTCAAGTTTGAAACTCTTATGCATTTCTCAATTTTGCAAGTGTTAAATTAATGTTCATTTTTTAGTAAATTGAAATATTTTGCATATATATATATATATATATATATATATATATATATATATATATATATATATCGAACCGAATTTTCTTGATTTTTTTTCGAACCTTTTCAAGAATTCCGGATTCTGCATTTTTTTGCCCTCCCGAACCTTTTCAGATTTCCAAACCTTGTGACTATGATTAAATGTGATTTTACCTATAGTCCTTTGATTATTTCATTATTTCCTAACCACTTGAAAACAAATTCGCATGGAAGAAATGTCAATACTCTTGGTTTAGTAGTTTTATTTCGTTGCATTCTCTCGCTAATGTTTAATTGTAAATTGAATGTCCCCCTTTGCGATAAACTTTAAAATCAACTTGATTAATTCTCTATATGAAAATATTTCAAAAACAAGTTGTTCATCTCTTTGTTGTGGACAAGATGGCCCCCACTTTCTTTTATTAGAAAGGTGGTAATAAGGGATCTATTTTTAGGAAGTCTAAAAATGCACATTTCTCCAAGATTCTCGAAATCGTCCCACATTCAAAATGCATTTTTTCTTCACCTTTTGTCTGACAGCATGGAAAATGGCTTATTTTGGAAACAAATCACACTTTCTTTAGTCGACTTCCCTTGACTTAGATATATCTTCTATTATTTCCATGAACAAATCCTGAAAAGTATGGATTGTTCATTCTTGTTAGCCTACTTTTCCACTCATTCCTTGAAACTTGGAGTTTCTTTTTGGACCCCTCTAGCTTTATATAGTTATAACTTCAAATTGTTTACTACCTCCTTAACGCAATGGCCAATAAGGGTCTCCAAAATGACAACTCCATTATCATGTACCTCATGTATAAGGAAGGTCCCAGCTATAACATATTGAAATTTGAGTTTGAATTTCTTTCATCCATAAACTTTAATATCATGTCCCTAGCTTTCAATTCATCCATCATAGATGCTTAACATGTCAATGCTTTCTTTTTTTTGGGCAATCTCAATGGCCCATTGCACAATCAAACATCTCTCATCAAACCTACTTAACTCCATTAGGCATCTATAATTTGCTGATTCCCAAGCCTATTCTCTAAAACCATCGACAAACTTGGAACCAAAATTTTCATAAGGGCCATGACCTCTTTTACATAAATCAATTGGAATGGAGCATTTACTATCAACCTTATAACAAGTCCTACAATCCCATTAGACAGTTGGAAGTCTCTCCTAGATGTTCCCTTCGATTCTATGCTACTTTTTTATTACCAACACCAACACTTTGCTAGTTGCCTCTGTAGGCCACTGATATTAATAAAAGCATTTTTTTTGGCAGCCAACTTTGTCATATTAGATATTCTCATCAGCTTTTGGGAAGTGTATAATGAATCTTTATTACTGAACGGTTGGGTCAACGTCTGTGTTTTAACTGACAATCATTGGTTCTCTACCATATAAATAGCAAGTTGAAGGTTAGGGAAAAAGGGCTGATGTGACAGGTCCTCCTTGTACCAAAAAATGTACTTTTACACTACCTATGTAATAAAGATAGTGCTCTCTCTATTCTGCTCTGTGTGTGTGTGTGTGTGCGTGTGTGTGTGTGTGTGTGTGTGTGTGTGTATTCTGTTAGTGTAGCTTTTGTAAGCAAACAACTTTGCCTGGCCATTCACACTCATGGGTATTACAGGATCAATAGAGTCAAAAACCTTAAACTCCTGCTCAAATATTGCATGATTTCATTTACAAAGTGGCCTCCTCAGTCACTTGTCAAATGAAGAGGCATTCCAAACCTTATGATTATATGCTCTTCGAGGAACCTTGTCATGCTTTCCTTCGAATGGTATGGTAATGCCCTTACATCAGGTTACTTTGTGAGATACACAGTTGCTACAACATTGTACTTGCATCTACGCAATTGACTAGGCTTCTTGAATGGACCTAACAAAACCATACCCCATCTTTCTAAGAGTTCTTGTGGTTGCAAGGGCTACAAAGGCATCAAGTCTTCTTTAAGCTTAATAGGACTCACATGTGTGATTTTCACAATAAGCAAACACTTGCACATATATAGCCATAAAACTATACTAGAAAATAATTAGACAATATAGTGTTCCATTTCTAGTGGGTTTGACTCAACAATACAGCTTATGATTTACAACTCAATATTCAGATCTATATAAATAGTTAGGCGAGGTCATATACCCCCGTTCCTATAGCCATTTGAGATGCATGGGACATCTTGTGGATGGCAGGACGGGATATAAACGTCCCCTATAAGTCCCCAAATTTTGAGAGAAAAAGGGGATATCCCCAAAGCATCCACATTTTTAGGGGATGTTTTGAGGACTTCGTGACGTTCACATAAAAAATCACTTTTTTATTTTTATTTTTTTTCAAATTTATCTTTTATGTTTTTTAAATTTATTTGTATTTTAAAATTTAAAAACTAGTGCAAATATCTTAAATATATTTATCTGAAAAATGCCTGCCATACTAATTAAAGGCTCCATTACATTCTCCACAAATTTCCCACTAATTGGTGGCAAAGGGTCTCAACTCTCAATCTAGTTGCACCATTGCATCGGACTCGAAATAATGTTTCCAAGACAAAACAAATGGGCTCCAAAATCCACCATATGCGCAAGATATCGCAATTTTTTTATCGCCTTCTCCAAGCAATTAGAAAAACTCTCAATTGATGGTCAAATAGACGTTTGGCCATTTTTATTGAAATCTCAACTTAGTATGTTATTGTTGATGTATCTCTATCATTTACGGATTCGGTTTAATGATTACTCTAAATGGTTTTATTTAGTAATTTATTCATATTGTTTAATGTTAAATTTATTATTTGAATTTCGGCTTATTTTGGTTTCTTTAAGTTATTTTTTAAGTTTTATTTGTATATTTCTAATATTTAGATATTATTTTAATAGCTGCCCCCAAAATTCAGAAATTTGTTGCCATCACAGAAACCCTGTCCCATCATCCCCAAGTCTTAGCAACTACGTCTATACATAAGTATGAGAAAATACGCATTGAAAAGCCACAGTGATTGAACATGACCATTTGTACAGACTAAAACCTATTAATTATTTAAAACATCCCTAATGGTCTACTATATCTCCCCACAAAAAAAGGTCAGTCTCATGACTGGAATATACAAAATATAATCAAGTTGTGGGTATAGATAGTATTTAGCAATACAAAATTGTTCAGATTATATAATCTTCTAGATTGACTTCTAGTGTTTAAATCTATTGATTTTTCTCTAACTCAAAACTGGCCAGTCGTTGTTTCAGGAAAGTAGCCCACGTTCCTTAATCAACTCCTGCAATTGTAGAACAACTGAAGTAATTTCTGCATCGGAAATATTAGGAAGCTCAATGTCTTATACCATTTCTAAAGCAGCTGATTCTCTCTTATCATGTCCAAAATTAGTCCATCCCTTTCGTTATTCTTCACATAGCAAGTCTCAATCAAATTAATCGGAATTAGGATCTCCCCCTCCTTCCATTCTGTATGCTAAATTCTTCAATTTATTAGCCTGTTTATACCGTTTTCCACCTGCCACTGGATAAGATGAGAGCCAAACTCCATCCTCACATCCTCTTTAGGTGTCTCAAATGTAGGAGAGTCAGGTATCTTCCATGCAGCGTGATAATTTTTTATTGGAGTGGGATCTGTAGGAAGATCAATCAAAGGGTCCTTCTGCTTGTCCAATGCCCTAATTTGTATTGTTTTCATGATTTGTCTGAGCTTTGGCAATCAGAAGGTTCAGTCCATCACATAGTTGAATGAATAAATATGGTGACAAAGGGTATCCTCGCCACAATCCACGAATCAACTTAAACAAGAGACCCAATATACCAGTTATAGAGGCTGAGAATGTGAGGCTAGTGATACAGCAAGAGATTCAATCAACGAAATGATTTGAAAAGCTGAACGCTTGCAAAATAAGTAGGAGACATCCCCAATTGTATCAATCAAAGGCTTTAGCAATGTCCAATTTTATAATGTCACCTACATGATTGCGAATAACCAGACTGTGACTTCTTTGACAATGATAAAATTATGTGGGATTTTCCTATCGGGAACAAATGCAAACTGGTCAGGAGAGATCACTTTGGCCATAAATGGTTGTAACCTGATGGCAATGATTTCAGAGATGATTTTGTAGACCATAATACAGAGAAAAATGGGCCAAAGATTTGTTTGCTTGCTTTGGAATGAGGACCAACATGGTAGTTTTAGAATGATTAATGTCTACTGAGATACTAGATTACCAATAACAGCATATAAAAAATAGTAATCGCTTAACATACCATGGCAGAGCAAAGTATCTGAACAATAGTGATACAGCAAGAGATTCAATCAACGAAATGATTTGAAAATCTGAACGCTTGCAAAATAAGTAGGAGACACCCCCAATTGTATTGATCAAAGGCTTTAGCAATGTCCAATTTTATAATGTCACCTACATGATTGTGAATAACCAGAGTGTGACTTCTTTGACCATGATAAAATTATGTGTGATTTTCCTATCAGGAACAAATGCAAACTGGTCAGGAGAGATCAATTTGGCTATAAATGGTTGTATCCTAATGGCAATGATTTCAGAGATGATTTTGTAGACCATAATACAGAGAAAAATGGGCCAAAAATTGTTTGCTTGCTTTGGAATGAGGACCAACATGGTAGTTTTAGAATGATTAATGTCTACTGTGATACTAGATTACCAATAACAACATATAAAAAATAGTAATCACTTAACATACCATGGCAGAGCAAAGTATCTGTACAATAGCAGCTTTGTATTCATAAAATATAAGCTTCCATATTTACAGTTCAGAAAGGACCTAATACCAACGTGCCTTCCCCGATGTACATCATTTTATTTATATGAGAAGAAGACCCAAAAGGTTGTCGATTAATGCAACCTTCAACAACCAAACATATTCAAAAGAATTATTACAAAACTACAGGAAAAGGAAATTATGCTAATAACCATGATAATACTAATGTTACAGCTACATTGCACGGAAACATCCCAAGGCCCCCCATTTCAGACTTGGAAACGTTTCCAGTACGGAAACTCGCAGGAAACTCTCCAAAAATGTACCAAAAATGGCTGGGTAGGTGCCGAAAATGTCTGAAAACTTTTTGGACATTTCCATCACGTACCAACGCATTTCATTGACATTTCTAGGGCGTTTCCAGTGGAAAAACAGTTGACCAAGTCAAAAAAACAAAAACATCAAAAAAAAAACCGTAATATTCTAGAATACACTATAAAAACCTCTATAAACACACTCAATGCAAAGACAAAACACACACTCTCATCATTGCTGTTTTTTACAAAATCGAGGAATTTAGGAGGCAGCTATTGCAAGGAGGAGTTTGGAGGCAATCATTGCAACAAGGAGTTTGTAAGCAATCATTGCAACAAAGAGGAGCAGCATTCGTGATTTTGAGGACAAGCTAGATGATTTATTTTAGATTTGAGTGTAAATGTTGTCTTTGAAGTTTGAATGAATACTATATTTATAATTTTTTAAATGTTTTATCTTCTGTGGACTAAAAATGAGTATTATGCATTGTTTATATATATATATATATATATATATTGTACAGATGTTTCTGTGATGTTTCCATACCAATGGGTTTTTTAAAATCTTTGTTTCCGCATTTCATACCCGTTTCCATTTCCATTACTTGGTAACATCGTGTTACAGTCTACATTGTCCCCTGCCCTTAAACAAGTCGGAGTCCATTCTAACACAACCATAGACAACGGGAATAATAAAATTAGAGGAAAGATGGAGAAAAACATTCCTTACGAGGGGCAATGGTAGGAGAGATAGTGGCAGAAACTACCAAGCACTCATGCAACAAATATGTTTAGGACAATCGGAGCATGTCATGACAACCCAACATGGGGAAGAAAACGACATATAACAAACATAGTCGCCATACACACATAATAGGGAAAAACCATTGTGGCCAAATGGGCAAGCATCATTGATCAATAATGTTGCCAAGCACTCATCCTTGTGAGGACAATGACAACTAGGCAAATTTGTTCCACAATAGGAAGACCGTTGTTTAATAGTAACATTGTTTACTCAGGAATAGAGAGAAGCAACCTGCTTGTAGGTGAGAATTGCAAAAATAGCAGCCTTAGAAATCTCTCGATTGATTGATAGGCTAGGATTGTTGACCAGAGCCATTTTGAAGCTGCCAAACTGAGAATAATAAGAAATATGGAACTCACCAATGAATATCAAAGAGAGTGTGTAACATACAGACACAAACAACGATTCAACCTTGGGGCACAATGGGAGGCAAGCACATTGCATATTGAGGAGTGGAAGCATACACAACTGACTAGACAAAGATATTGCTTAAAAGTAATAGGCAAAGATGAGTACTGAAAGAATGGATCCCAAAACACGGTTGACCATGCAGCAAGCGAGCAGACAGTTGGAACACTGCGGTGCAACGGCAGTTGAGGCATAGGGCTGCAAGTCGTACAATAACACATGGCATATGACAACTAGTGGAAGTCAAATGGTAGTGTAGGGGGTCAAACACCTATTGGAAAGGAATGGAAAATTCCATGTGCGGGCATACATGGTGAAGATGAACGTGTAGGTTTCGTGCAAGGCCAAACGGAGGTCTTACAAGTAAGGAGTGGTCGTCAAGCTAGGGTCATACGACTAGGGAGCATATGGAAGATTGTCATCGTCAAGCGTGGGCACTAGGTGATGACTGAACAGAGTGGCCAGGTGGTGTGGACAGAACATAGGCCGTACGATGGAAGGAGAATGAACAGAGGGAAAAGGACGTTGAACTATGGAAAAAAGTAACTTGAACAGTGAGAAGGGGTGTTACTTTGACTAGCTTTATCAATTACAATGACTCTGTCTATTCGTTTGACTTCATTTGGACCCTTTTCTATTAGTATGGCTTCATTCTTACTTTGTCATGTTCTTGTTTCTTCCACAACAAGGCATGCTTTTCCACAAGTGAAGTCGATTTCAATCATATTGACACTTTCCGCCTGGACCCGAAAAAGAATTAATTTAGAATCATTTAGTGTCTTTAACTAAATTTCCGTTCAAGTATTCTAACAGGACTAGCCCAATATCAAAGATCTCCACAATTTTAAATGTTCCAAGCCACAACACTTTGAACATACCCAATTTAATTTTATGCCTTCTGATATATCTCAGAACCAGAACTCTCACCTTAAAGTTCATCCATCATAGATGTTTATCATGCCAAGACTTCCTTCCCTTTTGCATGACATCAATTTCCCATTGTGCCATCACCCAACATTCATCCATGTCGAGGTTATTTGTCATATCCATTCGTACTTCCAAAATAGGTCATACTTCATCTTTTATTAAATTTGTATTGCTAGATGCCATGTTCTGGACCATTAAGGTCAATTCTTTAGGCATCAGGTTGGCTACCCATTCCATTTGGTGGGTCAACTTATCATTGAACTTTGCACTCCTGACGTTGCATTCTCTGAACTACAATCAGTAAGCTAACTGTGATGTTGACAGTGTGAAAGGACTTGGCATCACTGACATCTATGTCTGACCATCCCACTGCAATCCTTCAATCTCCATAATCTTGACATGATTGTAATCAGGTTGAAAAACTTTGTAGTCTTCCATCTACCAATGGAATAGACCATTGAGGGAGTTTGTCTCATCTCCAAAGCATGACTATAACTCCAATACCCCTTCATCATTCGACTTCATCGTATTGCGGTGCTCATTAACCGAACATTTTTCTTTGGAGTCTTAATCAGATGAATCTAGTGAGTGTAATGAGGTTGCTTCCTCATTGACTACCTGATTCTTCAAATTCTTTTTCGTTTCGATACTACCAACCAAACCTGGCCCAATAGTGTATCATAGACCTTTTACAATAATTAAACAAAAAAAAGTTGGGCTCCAATAATTACATTTTCCCCCATCAATACACCCAATACCTTAATGTCACGATGATATTCTCCAACCAATTGAAATGTTGGAGGCCATATGGTGGGCTTCCCAAGACTATTCCATCTCTCTTATAGAGGAACATTCACACCAGAACCAACATCAATAATAATATTTGTCAAACTCTTGCCCAGAATTTCCATTTGCAAAAAATTTGATTGTCAGGCTAGGTTCATCATTAGGAGCATAGGATCAATCACTTGATCACCTGACAAGGGGGCTCAACCATGGCTTCATTCTTCTACTTTTTGTTGTCCCCATCACTCAACATTTGGTGTGCCATTGTATGCTCCATGTTTGAGCTAATGTTCTGTCTAGTAGCAGTTAGAGCATTCTTCAGCTCTAGAATGCTTTGCAATATGTCAACTATCTTCGCAACTATAGTGGTCTACAAGACATGTCATGCAATAGCTTTGTCGGCCTCTAGTTTGCTCGTCATTGTGCTTGTATGTTCATTCAACTAACATCATTCTTCAACCACGACCCTCTCAACTTCCACCCTTGCTTCAGCCAGCCTGTCCTTCTCTATATGTGGATCAAGATGAGCTTTCTTCACTTGTGCTCTGGTAATTGCCATAACTTCCTTGCCCTCAACTATGTCAATCATATTGACATTGGCTTGCCTTGGACAATTGCCATCGTCATGGTCCTTGAGACCACATCATCAACAAAGAAGTGCAATGTCATTTTGGTTAGGGAAATCTCTTGCAAAATAGCCCCACTCATTGCACTCCCAACACTAAATAATTGTTCGTCCTTCATAATCGTACTGAATTGGACTCCCACCACCACTATTATTCTCTCATCAATAATTCCTTGGTGATGTGGTGGGTAGTGTTGATGTCTCTCCTTGTGTAAACACTACTTGGACACTCTTATTTTGTAAATCGTATAGGGGGTTCTTGAATGAATGCCCTGTAACTTGACAAATCTCACACAAAATATCCTTGCCTCCGTTCTTATAGTCTCCCTTTAGTTCAGCATTTGGACTCTGGAGCATGTGATTTCTCAAGGCTCACACTGATCCAAGTTCATTGTCATCGCTAGAGTTAGGTTCCTCTTCTTCACATCCTTTTGAGTGCAAGGACATCTTTTTCTCACTTTTAATGTCCATGGATCAGTTGTATGCATCTTCGTATGATAAGCGAGGGACCACCATCATCCTTTGTAATGAGGGTACCATCCTTCAATGAACCATCACTTCTTCAAGCCGTCAGCAAGTTCTTTTTCAAATTTTTCCAATAGTTATTTGATTCTTCTGTTATAGGCACGAACATTCTCGTGTTTTCCTTGTTCGATGTTATAGATTCCCACAACAATCTCATCGTCAGCCCCCAAGATTTTGAATTCTTTCTCTAAAGCTTCCCTAAGTGTTTTCCATGTTGCTTTCTCTGAACTTCGTGAATCTGCATATCAGTCAATAGCCATGTCCCAAAGGGTGGCTAGAAAGCATCTTACCCACAACCGTTCATGTATATGTCCATTGGCAATCCAAATGATGATGCACATTCTGCAATGTCATACGAGATTCTCCAATTCACCACCAGTGAACTTAGGCAGTTTTTGTTTTTCTGGAGATGGAGTTGATGGGGTAACCATGGCTCTGGCATCGTTATTCAAATACATGTCTCCCCATTAAGAAGGTTTGCCTCAGACATTCCTCTACTCTCTTAGCACTATTGAACATGTCCCTATGCTCAACCTATTCTTCGATCGGGATCCGTATACAATCTTACACTCCATCAAGGCCCTTTTCATGTGACCCCCTCCAACTTGTCGTTTGGGCTGCCTCAGGATTTGCGTGATTCCTTTGCAACACCCTCTGACCCAAACTAGTTAGCAAGGTCCACACTTCCTTTCACAGAAGGGGCTATGGCAATCTCTATCCACTCATTGTGAGTGGCATAGGGTCCACCAATTTCGACTAAACCCTTTCTTGGTTTCAGCTCCAGCTTTGGCTATGACGTCTTCTTATGTTTCGGTCTTGGCTTTCACACCGGCTTCTACTTCATACATTGGACTTTGCTTGATGATTTTTTTAGAATTGGTTGCCATTCGCAACCTTTATCTTTTCTCGTGTTGCTCCACCAATGGAGTAGACCATTGAACTTTGTGATCTCCTCCCTGACTGTGGTTCTCTTCCTCCAACCTTTGTTTAGAGTCAATAGTGTAGTTGTGTTTCATGGTTATGCTCGGCACATGGATTGTACAAGATAATGGGGTGCCTTGTCATGCTTCTCTATGCACCAACTTTGACTTGACCAAATGTTCTTTAAAGACACAACGCCAAAATTTAGAATGATTAATGTATATTGAGATACTAGACTACCAATAACAGCATGTATAAAATAGTAATTGCTTAACATACCATGGCAGAGCAGAGTATCTGAACAATGGCAACTTTGTATTCATAAAAATGTCTCCATATAATTCATACAGTATAGGGAGGACCTGATACCAATGCCCCTTCCCTGATGTACATCATTATATTCATATGAGAAGAATACCCAATAGGTTGTTGGTTAACACAACCAAACATACTCAAGAGAGTTAGTTCAAAAATACAGAAATGAGTAATTAGACTGATAACCATGACAATACTAATGTTATGGTCTACAGTAGGATTGATACACATGAGAACTTGCTTTTCCTGCATTCATCCACGGTTGTCACTAGATCTGTTTAATAACGACCCAAAAATATTGAATAATTTGGGCTGAGAATCCATCATGTCCAAGAACTTTGTCTCAACCAGAATAAAATACTACGCTTTTGAGCTCGGCTTTTGTGATGGAAGAGATCAAAGTTATGTGTTCTACTTCCATATTACTTGTGGTATGCATTAGAGACCCATGAACCTCCTTGAAAATTTGGATCCTATTCAGCCTTGGATGAAAATATAGCCTTTCAGCATCATGAGGACATGAATGGACACCTCTGGCTTCCAATTCTGGTATACCCAGGATTTCAAAATAACATCTCCTGGGTATGCATCCATAAATCTCCAGATTAAGGCTCATTCTTTGAGGTGCAAAAGTCTATTCTCCGTTTCGCTCAAGAAGAAACGAACATTTGGAGGGTTTTCCATTTTCAGGAAGCATCTGTCAGTCATTCGAGCTGGAAAATGAGGCTTGATCACTATTTTGTGAGCATTTTGATGAAACAATTTCAGCATCGAATCCTTAGATGGATGAGGGAAATCTGGAGTAACAACCGATTTGAAGGAAGGAAGCGACGAAGTTGAGGATGCCATAGCCTCCTCACTTCAACTATAAAATCACTAAGCAAAGGATGGAACAGTAATTAAATAGCGGATTTTAGATGTGTATGTAATCAACAGAAAAAACTGGACGAAACGAGGAAGATTGGCATGAAGGATCAGCTCAGCACAATCTTTTTTTTTTTTTTGTAATCGTATTGTTCCTTTTCTTTCTTTCAACCATATATTGTTCTGAATCCTGATTAGTTGGTTTTTGGTTTCTATTTGAGCTTTTGTCTAATTATTGATGCTTCTTCATTTAAAGCATTTTATATGGTGCCATACACACAATGAAAAAGCAATTGGCACATGCATCAAGCATATTTTCATTCTTAAATTATCAATTAACTCTCCAAATTAGACTACGTCTCTAGATGATGTTGTTGTAAATACAACTATCAAGTTAATCAACACACCTTCCTAGCACCTGCCTTTGCACAAAATATAGAAAGTATTCCTGTGCCACACCCTACATCCAGAACCACCTGTAAATGGATACAAAAGCATGTAAACAAAAGAAACCGGATAGCAATTTTCTCTTGAAGCTCTTTTACTCAGAAATATAAATATGAATCAAAAGCTCTATATCAGTTTTGCAAGCTCAACAATCCAGCCATCAATCAAACTATCCACAAAAAAAGTGATAAATGCTCTCACTTTGCCTTCGATAAGGTCTTGGTGTCGTTGTATTGCATCTCTGTAAGTATCTGTGCGTACTTGATCCTGCAGGAAAAAAAAGAACCAAAAATGAAAAAAGTGAGTTGAAAAAACACTCTCTCCAAAGAGTTATATAGCTGCTAACTTCATGCTGCAATTGATAAAACTCGCTTACGGGTAAACAATCTCCAAGGCCAATGGACATTAAAATGGTAGACAACACATTTCCACTCAAACAACACTTTGAGGAGTGTTACTTATACTAGCTTAAGATTACAAGGTGAGAAGGCCAAGGACTAAATTTACATAAGGAGGCATCTAAAAAAACATGCAATCAAGATATAAGACTCTTCACCAACCATTTCCGTAAATGAACCATAAACTAGAATGTTATTAATGGCCCTTCATTGCCACCCGGAATATCCAACAGACCATAACCAAACTATTTAAATCGGTAAAACTTCCACTTACTAGAACATAAAAGAATGTCTATCATCAAGGACAAAGATGGTGCTACCAGAAAAGACTCCAGCTCAAACTGGTAGTAGTGTGTTCTCAAAAGAATCTACAACAGTGGGATGGAGTTCTTAATCTACATGTTCTTAAACTTGCCATCTTATGCTGGACATTTTCTACATATGGAAGACAGTATCTGCCCAAACTATTTCAGGCAAACACTAGGCGCACAGTCTTTGATTTCGACATGGCCAGATGAGAGCATGGTCACATTAGATTTGCATCGAGATAATAATCATGTCCCACAAGAAGAGCACACCTACAAGCTTTGCACCCTTCAGGTGGTGGAAACTGAAGAGTGCATCATTTTGAGATATTAGCCCTATTGTGAGATCAGAAAAGTTTAAAACTTTAATCAAAGACTTTGGAGGAAACCTCTCTACTTTCCTCTAATATCCAAACCAGAGATTTTCCAACATGTCTCCCAATTTTGCAAGCCCTGTCCCATCAATAACAATCTTTGAATATTTTTGGTCACCAGAGTCTTACAAAAAATATCTTCATTGTTGATGCATCGGGTCCAACTTGTCTTCTAACAATCCTTGATGAGCCTCTTTGAGGACTGACCGGATTCTTTTCTTCCATCAAAGATCTCCTTTTTCTTCCATCAAAGATCTCCTTAAAATGTGATATTTACCTATGTTATATAATAATTATTAATATTCGAATGTTATGAACACAATCTGGAAACTATTAATGTTCTGTAAAAAACAGAGTTGAAATTTAAAATAATTAACATCTGAAATTCTGGAGAATGAAGTTATCTGAAAACTCTTAACTCTAATTTTCTAAAACAGAAATCTGAATTTCCAAACTGAAATCTGAGATGAGCTTTATCCATCTGTTGTGATTCAGATCTTAAAAATCTGCTGTTACAACTCAATCCCTAAAACTGAAAATACATGTGTTATAATTCAGATCTGAAAATCTACTATTACAATTCGAGCCCTAAAACTGAAAACTAAAAAAACTAAAATTGGACTAAGTATCTGAAATCTTATCTAGAAATAAGTAAATTCCAATTCTTGTGTTTATCTTCTTAAGACCACATTCTGAAATTTGTAAAAAATTATCTAATAAGGTAGCAATCTCTTAAAGAGATGTAAAGCTACCACAATGTTTGATTAATACAAAAGAGGTACTGATCCCTACGAAGAGATATGAAGCTATCACGTTATGCTTTCAGCTTTCTCTGCTCTGCTAGAACATTCTGATTCTTACATTTGGATAACAATAATAGCTTTTTTAAGCAAGAAAAGAATATTCTAAAAAGAGTCAAAGAATAGAAAATGAAGCAATTCGCTTTGGAATTTAAAAATCCGTGTGACAAGCATTTCCTTGGAATGTTGAGGAGATCTATTACGACATCAAAATCATCAGAACACAATATTCCAGTTTCTGAAACTTTTGGGAATTTTTATACATTTTTGCAATTACATTTTCAAGGCACTTCAAAGTTTTTTTCAAAAAATCTGATGTCCCAAAAAAAAACAAGATTAACAGAGAGAAAATCCTAAGCTTTCGGACGCATCTTACAGTTTTGGTTTTGGTTTCCAAGCAACAGTAAATAAACTGGGACACCAGCAAGGTGGACATCTTAAAGGGACGTGCCCATGTTAAGGGGAGGTGCCCCAAACTGCCCCTGGATGTTGTAGGAGGAGATGTATGTGCATCACTACTTTGTCTTCCATAGCATACTATTCATTGCGTGTTAATGGAGGAGATCTTCGCATGATGATACTCCAAGGTTCTTGTGCGAAGTTACTTTTGTCTTTTTTATTTGTTATATTTTACAGGTGCAACATTTTATGAGCATATCAATGGATGGATTTAATTTATTCCTTGTTCGCAAAAATGTATAATTCCGTGGCAGGAATATATGGAGTATTGGCAAATAATGCTAACATCAGTTGAGAAATCAAAGAAGACAACAAAGAAGGAAGCAACGAAGAGTAAGTTCCACCAAATAATGATGCATTGCAGAGGAGGCAGAGTGTAAAAGCACTTCAAATTCAGAAGATCAGAAGAATGTTAACCTGCCAGAGGGCAGAGATAAGAAAAGAGATACAGAATCCAGTGATGATTCTAAAGGAGTAAGGATGCAGATGCCCAAGACATCACCCAAAACTTCCAGGTAATCTTTGAGCAGTCAGCATACTCAAAGGTTTTGCCGTTTTGTTCTTGCTATTGAAACTTATGTTGATGCTGATTGTGAGATGATGCATGATATTTCTACTCCTCTCCTAGTGTCAATTCCTATGCTCGCACCTGCATATGCTATTACTGTGGCATCCACTAGAGTCACCATTGCTGGCCAATCGTGGGAAGTCTGCCAACTACTTTTACTGACAATGACATGGCTGACTTGGCTTGGGTTGTTCTGTAAGGTTTGAACTTTGAGCCTGACCAGCTGGATCCTCCATCTGAAACTCATTTCCCCAATTACCTGGCCACTCCCGACCCTCCTGAGCATCCTCTAAAGAAATAAAATAGAACTTCACAAAGGTTGAGGCATATTGACAAATGCATAACGTGAAAGGCAACAATCAGTTTAGTATAGTATGGGGCCTCAGCAAGGTCATGGTATACAAGAACCAACAAAGCTATATGGGGACAAGGATTGTGATTCTTATCCAAGATATATTTAAGAAGCAATGGCTTACATATATATTAGTGATACCATTTAATCTTTTTAATGCACCCAGAAGTTTCATAAGTGGCATGATTCACGTATTGTGTCTGTTTCTTGGCAAGTTTATCGTTGTTTAATTGGAAAATATTTTGATTTCTAATAAATTTCAAGAACATTTGATTCATCTACAATCTTTGTTTCCCAAATGGCAATAACAAATTATAATGTTACTTTGGAAAGGCATACTCTTCGATGCAAAGAAGAAAGCTTGAAGCTCTGCATATGGGGAGACGAAAAGTCATCCTCCATTAGAGATGAATCAAGCTTTCTTCTTCATAACTCACTATTGACCTTCTTAGTCCTCTTGGTTCTCTTTGTTTCCTTCTTGTTCATGTCTTTGTCATTGTGTACCTTGCTTTTTTGGTAGATGGTTGCCCTTTTTTGATTTGTGGCTTGCTTCGTTGTTTTATTTTCTTGCGGTGTCTTTTTTTTGTTGCTTGTGCCTTGGGTCATGTGCGAAGATTGATTCTTTGGTAAATGAGAGCTTTAGCCCTTGGTATTTTTCCCATATAACTTTGTATGGAGGCAGCTGCTCATGGCTCTCAAGCATCTCGTGCGGAACTTAATGAGACAGCGACTCAAGTAAATGGAAATCCCATTAATGAAGAGTTCGCAGAATAGGATATTAGTGAAGATAGCTCTAACAAGGGCATTAATCCAGTGGTTGAGGAACCATCCTCAGGGAAGTAGATAAGATAAGATAAATATATTAATGTCCAACTAATGACCACAAAAGTAGGTCAAAGTGACTGCAGATTAAAAAAATGTGTCGGGGAAAAGCGGGAAACCAAAAAAGGTCTCCGAAAACAAGAAAAACAGTGTTGAAAGAAATAGTATAAAACAAGTAAAGAGTGACCATGCTCAAAGCCAAACCACCAAAGGACTCAACCACGCTTAGGTCCAAAGAAGGGAGCAAAATAAATGAGTGATCTCCAAGAATCTGTAAACATCGAGAGCAAGATGATGATCCCTAAGAAAGAAGAACCAGGAAAGGACCCATCAAGAGTTCAATCCAACTCTCCTAGCATCCAAGGCCGACGAGAAGAAGCTCCGAATAGAAGTATAACCCGAAGAAGGGGAGTTATGATGCCTGGACTGTCCTCCAATCCTCTGCCTAGAAGGAAAAGTCCTCCGTGAAGGTCTGGGGGATCTAGTTTGCCTCCTGATGCCGTGTCTGAAGTGGATATGCTAATGAAAACTCGGGGAAGTGTGAATAGTGTCTCTAGGCCTCACTAAGTGACAATAAAAAATTGTTTAGCGAAGTCTCGCAAACAAAAGAAATTTCTAAGCACGTGGAAGGAGCAATGTTTGGCTTTCATGGATTCAGCTCAAAAAGTGATACGAACGACCTACAAAATGAGGAACAAATTGGGAAGTCCCTTGCCTTGCTGAAAACCCTTACTCTTTGCACTAATGAGACCATGGGAAAAGATCTTCAAATGGAGGAAATTAAGTTAAAAAATATTGGTATTTTCTTTGTCTCAATAAAAATTATCTACTATCTAGGAGATTTTTTGACAATTGGTTAAATTCAGTATGGGGAAAGAAGATGGGTTTGTATGTGAATTTCTGCAGAGTAATACAGAGGGGATTTTGGGGTTTTGTTTAAGTTAAATATGCAAAGAAGAGTTGTAAGTAGACCCCTTTGGAATGTGGGTCAGTTGGTTTTTAGGGCAATTCCATGGAACCCTAGTCTAGATTACAAACATATCATCTTTAAGACTGCTCCTAGATGGGTGAACATTAAAAATGTCCTCATTCAAGTATCGAATTTTTTACCTCAAGCTCTTAAGCCTCTAGGGGAAGTTTTAAAAATTGAAGATACAAAGAGATCTTTGGCCCATATGCATGTGAGGGTTCTAATTTCCTTAGATCCCCTTGAAGTTTTTCCTAAAACCCTTGTTTTCAAGCTTAAAGACGCTTCCTTTTCTTGCCCTATTGAAGTGTTGGGGGTCTGAATTCTTGTTTTCTCTGCAAAAAAGATGGCCATGTTAAAAGAAGTTGCCCCCTCCTTATAAAATTGGAGACTAAGGTTCAAATAAGGGTTGAGTTAGATTCTAAAATTAAGGGTTTTGCCTCTCTTATTAGTAGTCAAGGCACTCCGGCTATTGATGTTGTCATGACGGATAACCCTTTGGCTCCTTTTCATGCCACTCAAAAATAAATTCTGGTGGATTGCAACAATTCTCTTCCTTCCCCATCCCATTCTTGTGCCCTCCCCCCTGCTCCCACTTTACCCCCTAAACCTGCTTCTCCTCAATCTCTTCCCAGTGACCCATCCCTTGGAGTTGCCCCCTCTCCTACTGTCCCAGATTCTCCTTTTTTGGGTGGTGTTGATGAATTGCAAAATAAAACTCAATGTTTAAGTAAATACCCACCTCTCAGGAGGGATTTTGAGGAATATATTGTTATTTTAGCCAACCCCACCTACTGAGCCCTGTAACCCTATCATCTTCAATGACCCTGATAGTGCTTCTTTGAATGTTGAGGCTGAATGAGTTCTTTCTATGGATATTTCTCCTCTCCCATCTATTTATAAAGGGAAGGTTGCATCCCTAACTAATAAGGAAGCATTTACCTCCCTGGGTAACAATGGTGCACTCCCTCTAGCTAAGTCTAAGATTGGAGCCAAAAGGATTACAACTAATGTGAATAGCATAGTGCCTCTTGGTTCTGCTAGTAGTGAAGAGTTTAAGAAATTGAAGGTTAATCCCTCAAGAAGTTGTGAAGACTCTAAGACGAAAAAATAAAGAGAATAAAGTTCCTCGATGCTTCAATAGGTTGTATCAAAACAAGGGGGGCTCTAAGCCCCAAGTTTAGCCTAAATAATCCCCCCACTCTTTTTATGAAGATTGTGAGTCCGAATGTTGGAGGACTAGAATCTCAGGACAGGAGACCTATTATCAGACAATTTAGGCATCCCAAAGATCGGATTGATTTCCTTTTGCTGCAATAAGTCAAATAAGTTGGTGCAAGCCTTGATTTTGCCTTGAAAGTTGTGTGATCAAATGCTTTGCATGTCTCTACTAACCACCCAAGAGGCAAAGGAAGAGCCTCTATCCTCGTCAATCCTAAATGGTCTGATGATCTAATTGATTATGGGTTTTCACCGTGTCAAAAATTTGTTTGGATTATGCTCACGCTGAAGAATCAGCAGTTTGTGATATGTTTTGTTTATGCTCCAAATGACTATAGAGACAAAACTGAGTTTTGGAACTAGCTTCCTTCAAATCTAAAAGATATCCCTTGGATTTTCAGGAGTGAAGAGCATAAACAAGGAGGTTATCCTCCTAGTTGGAAAGGAAATGAACTGTTCTTCTATCATGTCCCCCTTTTGGGCATAGAACCAAAAAAAAGACTCTTAGCCTTGTTTCTTGGGGTTTCCTTTAGGCTAAGGGAAAAGGGGACTAAAAAGGGAAGCACTAATCCCCTCCTCAAATGGTAAAAAGGTAATTTTCACTTAAGCATTCTAATTTTGCGTTGAGGGCCCAGTTTTGGTCTATGGGGCTCACATAGCCTTTAAGTGAAATTAAAAGAAGAATTACCTTATGATATATTCTATTTTCCCTCCAAGTGGAGCACCCCACTTGGGGAGAGGGGTATTTAAAGAGAAGTGTGAATCATTTGTGAGTATTATGTTATTTTGGATATTGATTTTAGAGTCTAAGCACAAAAAGCTTAACTCAAGGCTTTGGAAACGAAAACCTTCAAGGTTCTAAAGGATTAGAGACGAAACCCTCTAATTCTAATTCGGGGCAGCACCATTCCAGGGCTGCATTTGGGCAAAATATTCAAGAGAACTCAGAATTAATTCCCTCTTGAGGGTGGGGACTTGCATCTTAGTGTGGCGACTAGGGTTTGGACACTTGGCGACTTGATTGGGGGACTAATAGCTAGGGTTTGAAGCCGTTTTGAGAGCAGCAGCAGGTTTGGATGGTTGAAGACCCCTTTTCTAGGGTTGCTTTGGGGTGAATAACTATTTTAATTAATTTCCTACAGCTGGGCGACCCCCCTTTGGGGATTGGATTCATCAATTTCTAGGGCTAATTCAGCCTACTAATCAGTTTGGAATATTGCACAAGTATTCCACTATTTTATTACTATTTTTTCAATCATTTATTGCTCCAAAATTCTGGAAAAGAAGGTATTTATGACAACTGCAACATTCTGTAATTTTGATAAATATTTGATCATAAATAATGTGCTTTGGGGTTGAATCAATGCCCTAATATTCATTATAAAATTCAAAAAATCATTGCTATAATTTGGAATTATTTATTATAGCAATTGTGAGATTTTTGAGTTATATAAGGTTTGCTGGAAAAATCAGAAAAATATTATCTTTGGTTAGGATTTTGTGATAAAAATTAAGATTTCAGGATTTGCCTCAAAAAAGAAACATTACAGTGGTATCAGAGCTTAGATTTTGCCAACTTGTGGGTTAAATCAAAACTTTAATGTGGCATGATGGAAGAAGTTGGGGAAGAGAAGCTCTACAGAGCAGGGAGGAAGCTAGAGCATCCATGTCAACCAATAGGTGACCTAATCAACATGTTTGAAGAAGTAGAAAATGGGTTATCCAAGGTAAATCAGTCACCGTATGTGACAATGGAATGAGCAGTGCAGCCCTCCATGATTTGCTTGGTCCATCCCCAACTCTTGAGACACACAGATAAAAAGGTAAGGCTTTTGGTTACCAATTGTATTAGTGAAATTACAAGAATGACAATTCCCAAAGTTCCTTACAGCAACAAAACCATGAGGGAGATATTTCAGTTGATTGTGGAGAGTTTCCAAGGTCTAGAGGATAGCAAAGGACCTTTTGCTAAGAGGGTTACAATTCTAGAAACTATGACAAAAATCAGGTCATGTGTTTTGATGATGGATTTAGAATGTGATAATCTTATTACTAAAATGTTTCAACTTTTACTTATAGCTATCAATGAGAATCATGCAAAAAATGTTGTAACGTCTATGCTAAAAATTATGACTTTGACTCTAAATGAAAGTGATGACATTTTTCAACAATTATTGTCTATCTTATTGGTTAATGTGAGGCAAGAACAGAATTTTTCTCCAGCTGCGCATGTGTTGATTGTAAGGGTTGTTAAAAAATGTGAAGAAAGGTTGAGGCCTTACTTGACAGTAAAGCAGGAAGAAGAAACTTTGGGACAATGTAGTGCTGTAATTTATGAGTCTCAAAAATCAGACATTTTGGGACAACAAAAAGAGATTTTCCAGTAGGGTTGTGGGCAGCAAAAAGAGCTGCAAATGATGGACAATAATGTAGTAGAGCCAAGCACTTGGGGACAGCCTAGTGCTATGATTTTTAAATCTCAAAAAGCAAGGTTTGAACTTGTTACGGAACCTGAAATTGAGAAAGAACACAAACTCTATGAAGCAGAAATATTTCAGAATAACTCTATGGAAAGGTATGTTTTAAAAGAAAATGCTAGTTTTTGCATTGATTCTAACAATAGTTCATTTTCATTTAATGACTCTAGATTTCTTGAGGGAGATTGGAGGAGACAATTGTTAGCAACAAATGAGAGGGAATTGCAAGTCCTAACAAGGTTGGATAACACAAAAAGGTTTCTTGAAGGATTAATGCAAAACGGGAAAGGGGAACACTTGGAAAAAACTGTCAATATTGCAGATTTGCATACAGTTAAGGATGCAATGGAGACAACAAAATCAGGATGTCTTCATTTGGTTAAAGACAAGGATGTGGCCATCAAATTTGCAGACAATACCTTAAATGCATCTAAGGCAATGAAGATCAAGGTTGATGAACTCACCCTTGAGCTTGAATCAACCAAGAACTCTTTAGAAAATAGCCAAATGGCACTTCTAGACGCTGAAAATCAGATTGATGCTGCAGACCAGTTTAGGAAGCAAGAGAATGAAGTAGGGGCAAAGGAAATCAAGCAAGTAATTGATGAGCTTATTAGACTTCAAGAAGATTTTGATTTAGAATGGTTTCCAAAAAAATCAAAAGTTGCAAGTCTAGAGTTAGATCAACAAGAAGGTTGGTTTGAACAAGAGGATGGTAATAACTTCCAATATTTTTATAATCCACTTTTTGAGATGGATGTTAAGATAGTTTGTAGTTCAGATTTTATAGTGGGAAATGATAATAGAAAGGTGCAGCAGAAGCCATCAATATCATCGGAAGACTCAATGATAGGGAGTTGCAAATTCCCCATATTGATGTGAGATCCAAGTGAAATTTTCAAATCTTGGGAAGAGGCTGCAAATTCTGAGTTGGGGCAGCCATTACAACATGTGGGAATTCACCCCACTCCACATTTGGTAAGTGATGAAAATTCTAGAATTTGTGGACAAGGGGAGTGAATAAGGCTGCAAATTCTGAGTTGGGGCAGCTACTACAGCTTGTGGGAATCCATCCACCACCGTGTTTGGTAAGCATAATAAATTCTGGGAATCATTGGTTGGGACAATGCTGGCATTTGGTAGAAACTCAGCTCAATTTGTGTATAAAAAATTCTGAATTTTTTGTAAGAACTCTTGATTTTGCAAATTCTGTGATAGGCAGCAATACATAAACATGAATATTCATTCTTTTTTGAAGTATGCTTTGGGGAAGGGAATTCCAATTCCTAAGTAAAAGATTGTGTGGATGTCACAAACCCTCTCCATTTTGTAAAGAGGGAAGGGCAAGCTAGGTGCAGCTCCAAGGATGAAAGAATCTTACAATTTTTATGCACTCATAGGCCACTTTGGAAGCGTGTTTGGAAGGGGCAATATGAGGGTAAACAATGGACACTTTTTAGGACATCATGGCAAGGTTGCCAACTCCATGAAGGTGTCCCCATGAAAGGTATGGTTCTAAATTTGTTCAAATTTGCTTGTTTCATAAAAATTGGTGAACCGTATTTTTGGCTTGTTGGGAGAGCTTTACGGCTCATTGGAAGTCCTAAGAGGCATTTGGGTGCCATACAAAAGGGACCCACTCTAAGGTGTACACACGGATGAAAATGGCCATGAAGGGCCATGCTGTCAATAACAGTTCCAGCTCATTGCATATGACATGCTTGAAGGTCCCCAAATTTAATTTGAAGGTTGGTTGCAAAAGGAAACTTCAAAAAGGTGAGTTGTGGTTAAGTAGTTTCATTATTAAGGTAATAAGAAGGCTGGTATGTGTGAGTACAGCCAACTAATCACAGGAAACATGATTGCCTATGTCACTCCTTTTGCAAAATTGAATGGTTGCTTGTTAATGGGAAGTGAGGAGTGGGTTTCAGTCATTTTGGGAGAGTTTCCAGACCCTGAATTTTGTGAAATTCTGAGTTTGAGGGCAAGTTCTGAGTGTATTAACAGTGATCCCATGCTCAGTTCCACCATGTACAGCATAGGCAACCCCTCTATGCCCTCCAAGGCAATCATAAATGTGTTTCCAGCCACTCAACGGGAGGAGAGTTTACTCAAGGGTGCAAGCAAGGAAGGAAAGTGGAAGTACATCCTTATATGGCATGAAAAGAGGAGGGAAAAAGAGAAATTCAGAGTCTTGGATTTAATTAACATATTTGTTTCTTGTGCAGGTAGTGCCATGAGGACAGCCATGCCCCAGAATTCCAGCAACTAACTTGCTGTAGCAAACACTTCCAACCTCCATGTTGCTGCAAATTCAGAAAATTATCCCTTTCCAATCATCTTTCCGGAGCCCACGGGATGCAAGACCTTAATTTGGAGGAAAGGGAGAGGAATGTACTGCTATTATGACACTCCCAGCATATGTGGGCAGCCATCTTTCTACAGGTACAGCAGTAAAAGGCTTCAGTATAAGGCCTTCTTTCCATGGGAAGAGGCCAGAGATGGATTATGTGTGAGGCCAATGGTTGGGGCAACCCCCTAGATGTTGCAATTACTTGAGGACAAGCAATTTTGGGTAGGGAGGATTGTCATGTCCCCCTTTTGGACATAGAACAGGGAAAGACCCTTAGCCTTGTTTCTTGATGTTTCCTTTAGGCTAAGGGAAAAGGGGACTAAAAAGGGAAGCACTAATCCCCTCCTCAAATGGTAAAAAGATACTTTTCACTTAAGCATTTTAATTTTGCATCGAGGAGGGCCCAATTTTGGTCTATGGGGCTCACATAGCCCTTAAGTGAAATTAAAAGAAGAATTACCTTATGATATATTATATTTTCCCTCCAAGTGGCGCGCCCCACTTGGGGAAGGGTATTTAAGGAGAAGTGTGAATCATTTGTGAGTATTATGTTATTTTGGATATTAATTTTGGAGTCTAAGCACGAAAAGCTTAACTCAAGGCTTTGGAGACGAAAACCTTCAAGGTTCTAAAGGATTAGGGATGAAACCCTCTAATTCTAATTCAGGGCAACACCATTTAGAGGCTGCTATTGGGCAGAATATTCAGGAGAGCTCAAAATTAATTCACTCTTGAGGGTGGCGACTTGCATCTTAGTGTGGCAACAAGGGTTTGGACACTTGACAACTTGATTGGGGGACTAATGGCTAGGGTTTGAAGCCGTTTTGAGGGCACCATTAGGTTTGGATGGTTGAAGACCACTTTTTTAGGAATGTTTTGGGGCGAATAACATTTAATTAATTTCCTACAGCTGGGTGACCCCCTTTGGGGATTGGATTCATCAATTTCTAGGGCTAATTCAGCCTAGAAATCAGTTTGGAATATTGCACAATTATTCCGCTATTTTATTACTATTTTTCCAATCATTTATTGCTCCAAAATTCTGGAAAAAGAGGTATTTATGACAGCTGCAATATTTTGTAATTCTGATAAATATTTGATCATAAATAATGTGCTTTTGGGTTGAATTGATGCTTTAATATCATTATAAAATTTAGAAAATTGCTGCTAGGGTTTGAAATTATTTATTACAGCAATTGTGAGATTTTTGGGTTATCTAGGGTTTGCTAGAAAAATCAGAAAAATATTATCTTTGGTTAGGGTTTTGTGTAAAACAGATTTCAGGGTTTGACCCAAAAATGGGACATTACATCTTCTAGTCTAAAATGAAACATATCCACAATCTCTCTAATCCTTTAAACAAAAGCAAAGCTTCTAGTAAAAGTATTTGGTTAACATGGTGCAATAATCAGGTAGGAAATAAAAGAGTATACTCCAAACTTGATAGATTTTATCTCAGCGAGGATCAATTTATTGTCCATCTTGTTGATTGTGAAAATATGCTTAGAGTTTTGCCATTTATAATATCAGATCACTATCCCATTGAAATGAAATTCTCTCTGAGGGATCAAGAGGACATTGAGGAAGAGTGAAAAGATTTGTATAAGCTAAATGTTTCTCACCTTCAGGATAAGGAATGTCGAGATGGGGTTAGATTTTCAAAGAATATTGCAAAATGTTATGTGAATCCTCATCTAGCATTGTTGGTTGGAATCAGAGTATTAGACTAAGTAGACAGTTCATGAGAACTTTTGGGCAAGCCAAGGCTAAAAGAAGGGAACTTGCCAGAGATACTCAAGAACAATTGATTGCAATGGAAAATTCCCTTCAAAATGACCCCGCCAATGATGAGATACTTGGTAAATTGGTGCTTCTCAAGAATAGTTATAGAATGCATCAGCAACACACTGACAAAGGTGCACAAATTAGAGCCGGAATGACTTGGTTAAAACTGGAAGACAAAGGAACTAAGTACTTCTCTAGATTGCTTAAAGTAAAACATGTCAAACAAACAATAAACCAAATTAATCTTGGGGGGTTGGTCTCTCAAGATTTGAAAGAGATTAAATCTGTTTTTTTCTCCTTCTATTATAATCTCTTCTCCTATGATGGATCTATCTAACAAAATGAATTTAATAGAAGCATCTATGCTAAGAGCATCCCCAAAAAGGTTTCTTCTGAACAAGCTGCTACTCTTGATAGTGAATCCTCTATTGATGAAGTTCTAATTGCTATTGATTCTCTTAAAAGTGGTAAGGCACCTGATATTGATGGTTTCTCGGCTGAATTATATAAGACAAATAAGGACTGGATTGCATTAGATTGTCTTAAGATATTTACTGAGGCCTTAGAGGTAGGATCCCTTGGTCCTGATATCAATTCCTAAAGATGGTGACTCTACTCAAGTCAAGAATTGGAGACCGATTACCTTGCTTAATGTCTCATCCAAAATTCTTGCTAAAATAATTCAAGAAGGCTTGCTGCCCTGCTTCCACATATTATCTCTAATACCCAAGGTAGATATATTCTTGATAATCTAATCACAAACTGGGAAGCTATGTAATGGGCTCATGATTCCAATCAGAATGTTGGTATGATTCTCCTTGACTTTGAAAAAACTTATAACAGAATTGAGTGGTCATTTATTGATATTATGCTTAAGGCATTTGGGTTCCACGACAGATTTTGTAGAATGGTTAGCATTTTTTTCAAGGATGTTTCTGCTACGATTGAAATAAATGGTAATCTTATTGATCCCATGGAGCTTCAACGCTCCATCCGACAAGGTTGCCCCCTTGTTCCTTCTTTGTTTGTGCTTGCTGCTAAAACTCTTCACTATTTATTAGGAGATGCTTCGTTGGGCCCACCTATAAGAGGAATAACTCTTCTTAATAAAAGTGAGCTTGTGGATGTGCTCTTCATTTATGATATTACTCTTTTCCTTGTCCTGGAAAAAGAAAACTTCCAACATATTGCCTCTAGGCTGGACATCTATTACTCTAGTTTTGGTTCTAAGGTTGCCTATCAGAAATCTTTTGTCATTGGCTAGGATGAATCCCCCCTAAATGGCTTGCTTCTTTCAGTTGGCTGTGGAAAGGACCTAAACATCTGGTTAGGTATCTTGGGATCTCTTTTGCTCTCTCCCCTTCATTCAACGAAATGTGGGAGTGGTTGTATGTAAAAATTAATAAAAAGATATCCAATTGGCATGGGCACTTACTCTCCTTACCTGAGAGAATCCAGGTTTGCCAAAAGGTTTTGTCTTCTTTTAATATTTATTACTCTTGTTGGATGTTCAGCAAATTTCAGTTTGAAAAGCTTCACAAAATTGTTAAGAGATTTCTTTGGTCTGACAGTAAAGGCAAATGCAAAAGGCATGCTCTGCATGGGATATATGTTGTAAACCCAACGTGATGGGTGGGCTTGGATTTAAAAATTGAGAGTTCAAGGCATTACACTTGCAAATAAATGGATATTAAGAGCCATATGGGGGAATGAGTTGTGGAAAGTGCTTGTCAGACATAGTATTCTAAGGGACTTTCCTAAAGGGAAACCTCAATGGAAAGGGTTGCATATCTATGATCTTTTGAGGTTCTATCTCAGTTTGGGTTACAAGTTCTCCTATTTTTCAATCCTTATGGAAAACCTAGGAAATGGTCAAACATTTGGTGATTGTGAAACCAATTTTCAGTGGTCTTAGATCTAGATGTTAGGGTTACAGGTCTATTTGGTGGAATGTTAAGGTGAACAATTGTCCCTTCGCCTTGACAAGGGGTTGCTCTGATTTTTATTGGTTTTCCAAGGGTGTCAAGACATTCAGTGACCTCCAATCTTATGGGGTTGGGCTTCTTAAGCTGAAGTTAGAGCTAAATTCAATATCCCAACATCCCATCTTAGAACCTTCACTCTTTTGAAGAAAACCCTCTGCAATACAACTTCTGCATTGACAATGGAAGATGAGGATGAATTATGGGATAACATCAAATGGCTCAAAGGGCCTAAGCTAGAAGATATTACGACCGGGATGCTCTATTTTAAGCTCTCAATTTCCAAAGATATCTATCCTGGCCTTAATCAGAAGTGGTCATTTTGTGTTCTTTTCAATTGTTGGAAATTCAAATTTGATATTATTTGGCCATCTTCTCTTGAGCCCAAAAAATCTTGCTTTAGATGGTTGTTAATTCATGATAACCTTGTTGTTGGGGAGGTCCTTGTTAAGTCATGTTTTGGCAAACCTTTTTGTACTCTGTGTGGTGGTCTTGAAACAACTGAACATGTTTTCTTTTTATGCCCTTATGCTGTTGCTGTTTGGAGTAATTGCTTTAAGGCTTGGTCTAAACTTTTTTTCTTGTGATATTGTGTGGTTTAATATTGCCTTTGATTATGTTTTTTTTGAAAAGAAAGTCCATGTTTTTTATCATAAGCTATGGCTTCTATTCTCCACTAAGATTGTATGGTTCCTATGAAAAGAAAGAAATCTTGAGATTTTTCAATTCCAAAGCAGGGTGCTTAGTAACTTCTCCAAAGAAATTATTGTGTGCAATGTCTCTGTACAGATTTCCTTGCAACTAAAAGTTTCTCAGGAGAAAATGGAAAAATTCCTAAGAACAAGGATGATGAAGCTTACTTCTAGCTATCTTCTGGATAATGGTGGTTACCTGAGACATAGTCCCCTGTCTGACTAGAGAAGTCTCCATTCAACCGTTGCGGGTGTGAATATTTCTAAAATTAAATGGGATTTAATGAAAGATGCATATTTTGAACAAGCCTCCAACACTGATCCTAACCTCATTAAACTCTCTGATTATGAAATGAGTGCCAAAGAAGGAACTGCTAATAATAGATGTACTTCTTAACATATTGCATGTCTCTCTTGAGCATTATCAACAGGTTAAAGACAGAATTGACTCATCCGGTTGTGATAAATTGCCTGTGGATGCTTCATCTGATAAGGACAAATTATCCATGCAAACAGCAAGTTCTTCTCAGAACTTTGTTGCTACAAATGCCTAACCTGTTGATGGATATGATGGTGTGCTTTCACCTGACATGGAACAATTCATTGAAAGCAATCTTAACAGTCTTTTGATGAAACTCCAAGACTTCATTGATAAAGGTGGCAAGGATGGGAAAGAAAAATTATTGGAGCAGGTGCATGAGCTTAAAATGAGTCATGTTTGCACATAATTGGCTGATGAGTTCCTTAAATTTAAAGAGTGGCCTTGAACATAAGGTACATGCTTGTGTGATGGATGTTGATAACAGAATTGATCAGTCAAGACCTGGTAATGAGAAAATTTAGAAGAGACCTAAGGACTTTGATAGTGATCATGTTTAATGTCTTTGTTATTGTTTCTCCTTTGTGTGGACTTTTTTATATTGTAACTGCAATTACTAGGCCTAGTGGCTGGTATTTGGTACTTCTTTTTTGGTTGTTGTAGCTCATCTGGAGCTTGTATGGCTTTGGTATTGTTTTTTTGGTTTTTCAACTTGTCCTCCAGACATATAGTCTTTTGTAAATGCTCTTTCAATATTAAAAAAAAGGCATACTCTTCCAAAACTAATTACTATATCTTGACGTGTAGTTTTGGAGTGTGTCTTCAAAATGGACCTTGGCAACACAAACAATATTAGAGTGTCCAATTCCAAAGAAAGCAAGTGGGGTTCAACGTTTCCATGGATTCTTTAGCTTCAATTGAGATCTCATCTAAATTTTCTGTGGAAAAAAACAGAAAAAAAATCCAAACTTTCAAAAGATGTGTCCAAAGCTCTAGTTTCAAATCTTATTGATCTTGATGAGAATCATGTGGTTGATTGTAATGCATCAGGTTTGGCTCATGGAGCTGCAATTTGTCAAGGTGGTTATCGCATGGCATACCATAGTTTAAAGTTTGATGGAGCAAAGAAGAAATATCACTTACGGCTAGAGTTAGATGAAATCATGCAAGCATGCTACATCATTGGAGACAATTTTTGATGCCTAAGGAGTTTGTATCATATACATACCATCAAGTGTTGAAGCATTAATAAAAAATGAAGACAGGTTACATGCTCACCACATGAAATGGTGAAGTTATGTGCAGAATTTTACTTTCATGATCAAATACAAGGCAAATAAAGCAAATACGATTGCAGGTGCACTAAGTCAACTGAGAGAACCAACTATAACCATGACTAATGAGGTGATGGAATTTGTGCACTCAAACATGCTTATGAAGATCAGAGTTTGAAGCAAATTATGTCTTGCAAAGAACAGAGTACAGGGGACAGAAGTGCCTACTTGATGCAGGACAGATTTTCTCGAAGATACCACGAGAGATGCAGTTTTAAGTGAAGAATGTCTTGGAAACCTCCCTGAAATTTTGTGGAGCATAAAACCCTTAAATAGTTGAAAGAAAATTATCATCGGCCGAGTATGGTTAAGCGGAGGCTAAGAGTACAGACATGAGTTGCGTTCTTGAATATTAAACCATGGAAACATATTAGCAGAGACTTTGTGTTGAGGTTTACCACTTACACAGAGGAAATGACAGTATATTTGGGTTTTTTTATCACTGTTCTAAGATCATATGTTTTATATCCTGTAGAAAAAATGGAAATGCAAGACATATCATGACTTTTCTTCAGAGTGGAGTGGTTACATGAATTGCCTCGCCTCTAATAGGGCTTCAAAATTTCAAGTCATTTTGGGAAAACCCTATAGAAGATGTTGGGGTCCAAATTCAATGTAGCTTTGCATATCATCCCACAACTCATAGACATCCCAAAGTAACCAATCAGACTCTTCGGAAATTTGTTGTTTTGTTTAGCAAAGCAAAGGACTAACCAAGACAGGAATTTGATGCTATCTCAAGCATAGTTTGAACTCAACAATTCTGCAATCATATCACCAATTATTTATTCAACGTGATACATGGGCATTTTCCCAAGGTGCGACAGAGTTAAAATATTCACAATCTATTTTTTAATTGTTTGCTAATGTTCAATAGTTTGAAAAGGGATGATAGGCTTCTTTAAGCAGGTTAACCAAAATATTGAACAACAAAATGAGGTTTACAAGCCCAAAGCTCATATGAAGAAGAGTAAAACAAAAACAAATCTATGATGTAGTATGTGTGAAAAGAACTTTCTCACCACAATCCAATACAACAAATGAAAGATGAAGAAATTTGGCACCTACTGAGCTTTGGGAAAATTGGACCATAATACTATTTTTGGAGGGCCAAAGAGAGCGATCCAAAATGGATTGTGAAAAAAGAGTAGAAAAGGTGCTTAACGTATAGGCAAACATGTTTCCCATTTATGACAGACCTAGTGTTAAGAGTAGAGAAATCTCTTTTATTGGGTCCTTTGTATTTTTCTTAACTTATGGAATACATTGTGATGTGTGTCAACGTAGTAGACTCTTGAGCGATCAACTCACCCTACACGTTATCAATAATAGGTCTATAAATAGGTGGCATTTGCCCACCTACACATCACAATGTATCGCATTCTATTCTTCTTTTATTGAGCATATTTTGTTTTGGGATTCCTTAGAAGAATCTACCCCAATATCTTTATGTACTATGTATGATTTCTTGAATGTTTATTGATATTTCATTTCTGTCAATCATGGACTGTTACACTTATTAATATTTCATTTTTTTCGATCATCGAATATCGCACTTAACTCTCACAAAGAGATCATACACAACACAGAGAGATATTGGGTTGGATTCCCCTAAGGAAACCTAGAATACAATAATTCAATAAAATGAGGAAATAAAGTGATACAATGTGATGTGTTGTAGGTGGGCGGATGCTACATATTTAAAGAACTATAGTTAATAACGTGTGAGGTGAGTTGACCTTTCAAGAGTTTGATGCTGCCGCATATATCCCAATGTATTTCGTAAATTAAGGAAAATACTAAAGGCCTGATTAGAGAGATTTATATACTCTAACTTCCCCCCTAAAGAACTACCTAGAGGTCCCAAAGGAAGATGGCATTTACTTACTAAACCTTACCTCCAGGTTCCAACATTCCCCCTAAAAGAGGAATCAAGGAAGATGGTATTTATCCTTTTTTCCATCTAACATCCTCCCTAAAAAAGGAACCATAATAAAATATGCCATAATAGAAAAGTGGCACTACACTAAAATCTAAAACTGGAATTTCAGTTTTTGGCAAAGGTCCAAGGGCAATGTGGCAATAGTGGCTCTAGATTATGAAGTTCAGCAACTCTTTTATCGAGACATTACAAATTTGCAGGTCATAGCTGGAGGGAAAGGGGGCACATATATAACATATGGAAAATAAGTGGCAGCCAGCCAAATCACAACGAAACAGACTTTGTTCATATCATAGATTGAAAATAACTAAAACACCAATTAGTACATCACAGGAAGGCTATGTAACCAACAAAAAATGATGTCTTCCAAAGAACTAAAGGAGAAGCAACCATAAAAGATCCTCGGAAACATTTTATAAGGACATGGCAAATATAGGCAGAAACATAGGAAGCCATTGTTGTTATGAGCCAAACTAAATTCTGAGACTCATCGTTTTGGAAATGAAAAATTGCCTAAAAAATTAAAATATTATTTTTTAGAGTTCAGAAAAAAAATCTGTTTTTTTGGTAGGATAAAGACACTGAAACTCTGATATGATGACAACCAACAAGGAAAACAGTGCAAGCTCCCATGTGAGCCACTCCCGATTTTGAAGACAACCAATCCTCGATCAAGTGCAAAATCGCATAATTTTATTCCAAATAATCATGTTCTTTTTACAATATGTCTTGCCATATTTATAGACAAGGAAACCTTCTCTAAAAATAAATAACCTTTGTTTCATCATGAAGCAATCTAAATATAATTAACCATTGATTAATTGTTAGAGTATTTGAATACTCATACACTTTTGTATGGTTTAAGATGCACTTGCACTATTAATTGTAAATATGGATACGCACTACTTGGTGCATGTTGAGCATTGTCATTGATTAAGGAAGAGATTGTTAAGTTTTGTCAGTGAGTGTTAAGCTTTGATATTTAATGTTGCCATTGATGTCAAAGGTTCTTATGAAGATGCATGGTTCTTTCATTGATGTCAATCTAATATCCTTGATGTCAAAGGTTCTTGTAAAGATACTTGATCAAGTAAGCCTTGAGGTATGTGTATGATGAGTTCCAATTATCAGCACAGTGAGTGTTGTTGTTGTGATGAAAGAATATTGTTTGAAAAATGTTCTAATGTCAGTTTGAGTGAAATCATTGAGAAAGCAACATGAGTGAGTACCGGTCAGTATAGCAAATGTAAAGCATCTTGTAATGCTTTGTCTAGACCTTGTAAGATGGTATTTGCAGGTGGCATGATGAAATGAGTGAGCTCCAAAGAAAAAGTTGCGTGCTTCGAAGATCTATGTAAACAGTTCCGAAGATGTTCCGAATGAGCTATGAAGATGAGAATGCTCCGAAGAACACTTGACAGTTTTTGAACATGAGAAAGATTGTTTGAGGTTGTACATGAAGTGTTAAGGACTTCGAAAATGATTAGGTCAGCTTCAAAGATCTGTATATGTAGCTCTGAAGATGCTACGAAGATCCCAGTGAAGCTTCGAAGATCTGTAAGTAGTTCTAATCCAAAGAAGAGAGTGTATGAGGTTGCTTGAGTATACACAAGAGGCATCGGAACATAGGAAAATACCAAGGTGAAGTCTACAAGGTGGATAGAAGGTCAAATTCAAGGACTAATAAGACTTGTAGGTCAAAGCTTAGAAAGCAAGAAGAGAGATGGTGGCCAAATGAGATAACAAGATCAGTTTCCATGGCATATGTCAACAAGTGAACATTGACAGAGGTGAATCAAGTTGTTTTAAGTATGTGCATGAAGTTTCAAATCAAGGTTTGCAAGAAAATGCATGAAAAAGTGTTTCAAGGTTTCTCGAATGCACATAATAAAGAGTTGTCTACCCGAGAAAGTTTTCTCAATGCTCATTGGCACATGCAGCATCTGCATGAGAACCTAAGTTGTTAATGGTAGATGAGGAAGGGTTCTAGCTCAAAGTTTCAAGCATTGGTTTCTGAAAAGAGAAGCTAAGTTTTATGAATGATCGTTAAGACTGGAAGATGGTCTAAACCCTCATAAAACCCTAACAATGACCCTATGTTGAAGATCTTGTTCTAAAGAGCTCAGAACGGTTTGATATGATCAAACAAGTGATTGGAGGTTGAAGTCAACTCTCCCAGGCATTTCTAGGTGTGATTGGTTTCTCAGGTGAGTGAGCAGACCCTACAAGAAAGTGCTTGTCTTTTGGAGATTTATTGTAATAGACAGAGTTGATCGAGTCAAAGTTGCTAAGTGGATGAAGATCAAAGTGTGAGACTTGCAGTTATTATTCATGAAGATTTCTGGACAGGTTTCAGATCTCAAGTATGCAAAGTTGGTGATCCAAATTGGCCAGTCCTAACAGACCTAGTGGTACAGACAGTAAGAAAATCAGACAAAAGTGAAAAGATGTTTCCTGATGTGTTTTCATATAAGAGTGATGCACTGAAATGCATGATGTTTGGATCTTGAATGATCCATCCATGCTTTGTAGAAGCTTGTAAGTCAGTGTAAGAGGTTGAAACATTGAAGCCAAAATGACTTATCTGGCTGAGTAGAGTCTATGAGAGAGAAGGTCAACAGAGTGATTTGTAAGACCAATGGTTTTCATTAAGGTTGAAACATTGAAGCCAAAATGACTTATCTGGCTGAGTAGAGTCTGCGAGAGAGAAGGTCAACATAGTGATTTGTAAGACCAATAGTTTTCATTAAAGCTCATGATCTGATTGATTGAGGTTGCTCTAAGGATGTTATAAGATCTTGTTCATACATTGAAAGCCCTTGAAGATATTCGATCATGTGTCAGATGTTTATGTTTTCTTGGCTGTGTTTTGGAATCAGCTGGTAGTTCTGAGTGAACATCTTGCGGAGAAGTATTTGAGCCTGTTTACCCTGAGTTTAAGCATCAAATAAAGTTTGTGATGACCTTGAGGTCATGAGGATTCTAAATATGTAATTTGTTGCCATGGTTATTTAGCAAAATTGAGTATATGCCTCAATTGTTCAAGATAGAGTTTTTGCATATGCGCATTTATTTTATGAGCAGTGATTTGAGAAAGGGTTCAAGTGGTGATTGGACCTAAAAAGTGTTGTGAACCTAAAGTGAAGTTAGATAAGGTCTATTGGAGTGGCATATGATGTGTTCCTATCGTGTGAGGTGTTTGGATATGCTTAAAGAAAGATCAAAGGGTAACATGTTGTTAAGAAGACCTATTAAGTCTCCATAAGCCTAAAAGAGGAGTAAAGGCTAACTGATGTGTGGCCGACCTATTGTATTGATTGATTCATGATTAAGACATGTTACTTTAATATGCTAAGACCTCTTCATGGCTGACCTAAGTGATTTGAATGTGTGGCCAACTAAGAAGGATATGATCAAATGACTTGTATAAAAGCAAGGCAATTTAGGCCTATTTTGTGAGAGAAAAGTAAATGCTTAAAGGATGCTAAGTGTGGGAGAGTAAAAGAGGATAAGCGAATGATATAGATCAATGGTGAGCAAAAGGAGGTCATGTAGACCATCAGAGAAGTGTTATGAATATCTAACAGAGATTTTGCATATGAGGATCAAGGTCAAAAGACCTAATTAAACCATGAAGAGGGCTAGTTGAATGAAGGCTAAAGGCCGATTTGAAAGGGACAAAAGTGAGCAAAGAGTTGAATGAGTAGATCATCATCTGTTGTAAAAGCAACAAGGGTTTCTGAAGGTGATCAAAGAATCAGGTGGCTGAGTTGGTGTTGAGTCATCTAGGGGGTTGGTGCCTCCTTGCAAATGGGTACTTACTAAAACCTAGCTGAGTTGGTGCTACGCTAGTTGGGGTTGGTGCTCCATGTAGAGTTGGTGCTTCACTAAAGATTGATGTTTGTCTTATAGAACTATAATCCATTTGCTTCATCAGTGGGTTTTCTGCCCCTAGAGGGTTTCCCACAAATATGTTGTGTTCATGTGTTTCATGCTCTTATGATTTGATGTTTATGCTTGCTAAAATGTACATGCTTATTAGAATGATTCATGCATGGTTAAGTGAAATTGAATGAAAAGTTTTGAAGACTGATTCACCCTCCCCCCTCTCAATCATCTTGTTTCCAACAGTGCACACTTATCCATATCCTATTAATAGATAAGAGTATTAGTTAAATAATTGCCTTCAACTATTGATAGTAAAGTCTCTGCTTGAAAGAAAATTTGTGCTACAAGTGTGTTTTTGTTAAAGATTAATCTTATTTGGGTTCAACTTTCCTAAGTCATTTAGGTTAATTTAGGATTATCCCAAGTCTATTTTAGTTGTGCATTTCTTATTATAAGAAATTCATTTTATCCCAGATTTATGAGGTGTCACTTTTTTTGTCCTCTTGTAGGAAATCTCAAAGTTATTTGCACAAGTAACTCCCTCCACACTTGTCACACACATCCCCCTCACCTTATGGAAATTATGAACATTTGACACCCACTAAAAAGGTTGTGCAAGTCATGATGGGATTCTTTGTAACTCCATCTTCCTTCCTCTAGCTCTATTTATTGAGCTCTCCTCTCTCATTCTTCTCACTTGCACTAGTCTATCTTGAGATACTTGTTTATGGCTTAACGTCAATCTTATTTCTCTTTCTCTTGGATTCTATTTAAGATTGTACTTGAAGATCAATGTTTTGCAAGCCTTCTAATAGATGTGGGGTTTTCCTCTGTTTGACAGTTTCCCCATTTGACAAATCTTGTCTCTCGCATTTCTGGTATGCTTGATATCAAGGGAATATTGTTCCATTTTCATTCATTATTTTATGTTTTCTCCACGTTAATCTATCGGTTTTGGCATAAATCCTAACATGGTTTTAGAGCGTTGTGTTTCTTTTTAATGTTGAGAATTGAGTTGTGCAAGTTTTTTGAGGAGAGGTCTTTTTTCACAAGGGCTTGCACCCTTGCAAACAATTTTTAGTCTCATTCTTTAATTTTAGCATAACTTTTATCATTTTAGGCATCTTTGTCTTCTAACTTGATTTTTCATGGAGGTTTTTATCTGATTCTCACTCTCTTCAGCTAATTGTTTTGGTGGTAGATCCACACTACCATTCATTTTTTTTAGTTTTGGAGTTCTATGCTTTGTTTGCTCTTGATACTTGTGTATTTTTTTTAGAACTATGTTTTTTTGTTTAAAGCTGCGTTTTTTCCCTGTTTGGCATTTCAATATCATTTGCTTCAGCTTTGACTTTCCATGTTCAAGTAATACGAGGAGTTTTATTTATTTATTTTTAATTTTCATTAACCTGTTGTTTCGCCATTCTGTGTTCTCTGTTGAGCATTGGCACCCTCAAATCCCTTTCTACCAGCAGTTCTGTGGTTACATCTGGCAGTTAATCTTTTGGCATTTTTCTACTCAAGTTTTAAAGCGCAATATACCTTTTTGGCATTTTGGTCTGTGCTATCTTTCCTTTCTGCTTAGCGTCCTTGTGTTGCCTCCCTTTGTGTTTACTTTTTTGCGTTTCTCTTGGTGTGGCGTTTGGTTTCTGTCTGTATATGCAGCTTAAAATGCCTTTCTCTGCCTTTTCATAATGTAAGAAAGGAAACTACTGATCATGTCTGTTGGGCACGGTTTCAAGATGAATTTAATTATCTCTTTTGTGTCCCCCTTTCTTGGAGAGCCCCCCCTCATTGGTGACACAAGGATAATCTAGGACAGCAGCTAACTTTTCTGGAACACAATTCAGTTGATTGCCATTGGATTCATGCGGAGGTCAAGGTGCAAGGCTACCTTTAATAAGGACCCTTCCCACCCAGCTTAGAGATACTGATATTCAAGCAAGATTTAGCTCAGGTGCTTCCATAAAGATGTCCCACCATTGCCTCTTGGGGCACAAACCCAGATTAGCATTTTAGGAAGAGACTCTTTATAACCCTGCTGTTAGACTGATGTGACTCTTTTATTATGCGAAGCAATATAAGATGCATTTTTCAAAAAAATATAGGACCAAAATTAAGTTTCCAGACTTTTAAAAGATGTGTGGCAAAAGCTGCAATTTTAGATTCCCCCGGTCTTAAAAAAAAATTGAGGTTAACTGTAATGCATCAGGTTTGGCTCATGGAGCTGCACTTATACAAGGTCACTTAGTCAAGATGGCCATTCCATAGAAATGAAGCAAAGAAGAAATATTGCACTTATAAATTACAATCTTATGATCAAGAGTTGCATACAACCACACAAGTGCTATGTCGTTGACGGCACTGTTTGATTCCTAAGGAATTTGTGCCATATACAAAAATCAAGTGTTGAAGTATTTACAAACTCAAGACAGGTTCCATGCATGAGCAAAATCTCTAAGTTATTTCCATAGTTTCGCTTTTGTGATCAAGCACAAGGCAAGTAAAGCAAATGCAGCTGAAATTGCAATAAGTCAACAGAGAGAATTGCTGATATACATTATTAACCGAGGCGATAGACTTTGTGCACCCAAAGGATACTTATGAAGATCCAGATTTTGGAGCAATCTGGTCCTGAAAAGAACAGACTACAGGAGATAAAAGTATCTACTTGGGCTACATGACATATGACAGATTTTTATTTTATGAGAAGCAAATATCCATTCCTAAGTATACCATGAGAGAAAGGCTTGTCTATGAAGCACATAGAAACCTTGGTGAGCATTTGGGGAGTGCATCGAAGGAGAGGGGAGGGAAGGATCAAGGAGAATGAGGCAGGGCCAGAGGAAAAGGAAAGGGGGTGGGGATAAAAACCTCTTAAACATCCAAAAGAATATTCTTATTAATTGGTTATTGCTGAGTCTTGCATTTGTCAAACTGCCACAGGTAGATAAGAAAAACCCTTAATAGAAGAAGATAAAGCCTATAAAAATTGTGTTTAAGTTGCCACTAACACAAAGATTAAATGACACTATATGTGTTCTTTTCCATCACTTTTTCAAGATGACAAATTTTATGCAATTAATAAACAAAGAGATGCATCACACATCAGAAGACTCTTCTTCAAAGTGATGTGGTTTCATGAATTGCATCTGTCTAACTTTGCATATCATCCCCAAACATGGAAATACCAAAATAAATAATCGGATTGTTGGGAAATTTGTTATGTTGTAAGTAAAGCAGCAACCAAGACACTAGAATTTGGTGCTACCTCAAGCAAAGCTTGCACTCAACAATTCTACAAGCACGCCCCCAGTTATTCACCTTCAAGGTTTTATAAAGTTATTCACCTTTAAGATGATATTTCAACATTCTCCCAAGGTGTAACAGTGTTTAGATATTACCATCCACAACTTGTGTTTTTGCTAATGCTACATAATTTGAGAAGTGGTGATAGACCTCTTTAAGCAAGTTAACCAAAATATCAAACAACTTAATGAAGTTTACAAGCACAAAACTTATATGAAGAAGTGTAAAACAAAATCAAATAGGGGATGTGGTAATGGTATATTGGTGAAAAGACCTTTCCTGTTCTTCCACGGGCACACATGTCTAGCCATCTAAGAGGGCATCCCAGCGAAGGCAACCATCCCTCGGCCCTCCCCCTCAAAAAAAAAAAACAATCCTAGTCCCAAAAAAAGGGGGACATCACCAGAACTGGGAAGCCACCTCTTTTTTTAAGGCATAGGGGACATCATGGCATCCCTAATGTCTACCAAAAAAAAGGTGGCATCACAAAAAAAAATATTCTTTTAAAAAACATTGAACATTAAATTTGTAAACCTTAATTCATGATTTTGGATCATCAAATGGATTATTGAATTATTAATCATAAAACATTTATAATTCATGATTTTGGATTATCAGATGCATTATTGGATCAATGGTTAATTTAGTAATTTACTGTTTCAAATTTCAGCTTATTTTAGTTTGTTTAAGTTATTTATTTATTTGTATTTAAAAGATTTAAATATTAATTTTATATATTGTTTTAGTAGCTGTCACCCCGCCGTCCACAACATTTGCGAAAAAAATTGCCATCCCTGAAACCCCATCCCCCTGTCCCCAAGACACATGGAACACTGCCTTTCGCACATAAGGCCACTTGAACAAATGTAAGATGATGAAATTTGGCACCTAATGAAATTTGAGAAAATTGGGCAATATTGCCATCTTATGGACCTGCGAAAAGAATCGGATATCTCTCCTTTATTTTAATATTACAAATCTTTACAATTAAAAAGGTGAAAAGGACCTGGGTCAGCTTGATAATGAAGCAACAAGGCAACTTCTGACTTGATTGAAGGTTTTCCTAACAAACCCATCTGATGTAGTTGAAGGATTCCTAAACATGAAGATGACTGCTTTACTATGACAAGCATGAAAGAAGTTAAATCCAGACAATAAGAAGAAAGTAGCTTATTGATGCCACTTTTGGTTCACTGAGACAGAACTAAAATGAGTTGCGCCTAAATATTTGAAGACTTTTGTTAGTAGAATATGTTTTTTGCTGAAGATTGAATACTAGGTTCAAAGCTTTAGAACTAGGAGGGGTTGATGCAATAGAATGCTTCAATTTGTCGTTAAACAAATCTTCTCTAAGTGGACCCTTTTTAGTATCCCATTCTGTGATGCAATTACGATCATTAAAGATGGCATCAAATTATAAATTATTGTGATATGCATAAAAATAACACACAAATCAATGGGCGCAGATACTTGTAGATATTATTCATTTTGTTCATTTTAAGAACTATTTCAGAGGAATAAGATGCATTCCTTGGAGTGCCAGAGAGAGGAAATGGGAATCAAACTGCTGTCAATGCATTTCTTGGAGTGCCAGAGAGAGGAAAGGGGAATCAAACTGCTGTTAATGAAATAAAGTTGTTATTTCTTACCATGAATGCAAAGACTGTTCTGAAAGATTTTTTGTTGCGGGAGTGGCAAGGAAGTGGATGTGGAGGAAGCGGGGTAAACTTGCTCCTATATTTAAAACCTTTGGTAAAATATTCTGCATACGTATGTATCAAACGTATTTGTTTTAGTCCAATCCTTGTCATGAATTTATTTTAAATCTGTAATTTAAAAAAAGTAGGGCTTCTATTATGGAGTCCCCATCCAGCAAAAGAAAAATTTACATAACTTCAGTCTAAAACTTTCATCCCAATTCAGTTTCAGCTCAAATATTTCCCACATTTCATTCTACAGCTGATAGGCAAAACCTACATCAACAATTCGTAAAGCTTCCCATTTGATCCTGTGCATAATACCACCCAATAGTTGTGTGAGACCTAAACATTTAGATTATAATACGTATCAACAATCAGCACCCATATCTACAAAGCATCCACAAAAAAGACTGGAGAGATAAAGTCATCATTTAGATTATTTAAACCAGGGCATCGTTTCAGCTCTTTGGGGATATTACTATTTAATACCCAAGTACTTCACAATGACCCTAAGAACCACGTCCATATAAGTAACCTGATCCATCTCATCAACCAGACTGAGCGTGGAAGTGAAATGAGCAACCGTGATATTATCGCAATTACTAATTGCAGTGTGATAGAAAAATAACCTGACCTGCTAGATCTGTACTCATCTAATATGTGCAACAAAGAACATTTGCACTAGAAGAACTCATTTGTGCGCAATACCCGATAGTCCATGCCAGGTTTTAGATTATGTACTGTAAAATTCTGACTTAAAATATGGTTGAGATATGTTGATTAGCCACTCTAATCAACATATGTTGATTAGCCACAGTAAGCTTTTATGCCCTATTCTAAATACCCCTAGGGCCGTTGTTGCAAACTGAAGTTAAAAAATTAGAAGCCAGTGAAAGGAAACCAATATTGAAAAGATTTTGTTGTGGCCACAAATAGCTTGAAAGCATAAACAATATATGATATCTATTACCAAATTTATTATGGATAAAAAGATACCCATTATGGTTACTGCCAAATTGATAAGCTGCCCCTTATCATTTTTGGGTTGGCTGATACCCATAGTCACCTGGAGAAGTGGGAACCACATATAGCAACGGGTATGGGAACATCATTTACGAATAGGGTGCAGGTTTATATGAATAGGGATGGTATGACTATCGAGTGGATAGAAATGGATACCCACTGCACTTTTGGCTATTTTGATTTAATGGTAGAGCATTTGCATTGTTATCTTTCAAGCTAAGAATCTCATTAGTGTAAGGTTGAAATCATAGTACAAGTTTCAAAAAATTAAGTAGGTTCCAGAAGGTGAGAGGTTCACCAAAGTTTTGAATTTCGAAAGGGTTCTAAAAGGTTCAAAGTCATATAACAAAAAAAATTATGCATAATCACAGAAATAGATATGAAGATGACATAAAAGAAATACTTCAATTTTCAATGCTTAATGCTCAAAGCATTTCAAAAGTTTATACATCAAACAACCATAAAACATTTAGAGAGAGGCACTTGCTCTCGAATCTCCATAATCTAGGTCCTTGGGCCACCAGGCTCTAAAATGACAATTTAAACATGTTCAAAAAAATTTAAAAATTGCATGACCTAACTCGTGATTATTAATACAATTAGTTATAACTTATAACATCCTAATCAAATGCATCTGCACTACCACTACAAAATTCACCATGCCCATCATGGTTTTCAAAGCAAACGAGCTGAAAATAGAGTGTATGTATCAAAAATGAGGGTTAACATCATGTTCAATGTGTTGACCAAACATTAGTATATTTGGTCCAATAGGTTCGGCCCTCTTCAAAAATTTGAGGTTCCACAAAATCCTTGACGTTCAGTAGATCCTTGTTACTGTGGTTGAAATGATGCCCTAAAAAAGAAATCTTTAAAGTGCAATGGGATTGAAATGGCAATTGACAAAACTTGCACAGTCTCACTCTTAGTATGGTTGGCCTGCGGGCTGGAATCCAACAAAGTTATGAATATGACTATCACAAGCATGTGCTTCCATTTCCTAACGTCTAATGATGGTTATCTCCTTGTGACTACTTAACATATGCGCAATGCTAGTGCACTACTGATAAAGAACAGAGTGTCTTCAGTCTATTTCACAATCGATGCCAATATATTAGACTAAATTTCAAAAACAAAGTCCAGAGAATTATATTAAAAGAGCATCAAAATTGTCCAAGGGTTTGGGGTGTAATGGTTATGAGAGTATTCATAAGAGCACAATCCAGTTTTGAACCCCCCTCAAAGCAATAAGGTGGCCCATAACTCTAGCAAACATGCGGGGAGATCATTCAAGTACGACCAATGTTTACAAATCTTTAAAATGTGGTGTGTCCAAGATAACCCCGCATCCTCATTAAAGACAGACTATAACCTCACCCAAGATTTACCAAGCAAAAGAAAAGAAAGCATCAAAATCTGCATGCTTCAGTCAACATTGGAAATACACTAATGGCCCTACGAGAATCATTTTATAAATGTAATGTTGTAACGATTAGTAGGCATGTTCAATCATAACTGTGTTTACAAATGGAGAATGTGGTTCAAGCTTTCCCCCACACAGCATTAAAGAGCGGCATATAATCTCTTGCAATATTTACAAAGCAAACCGAAAAAAAAAGGCATCAAAATGTGCAGGAAACAGTCCACATTGACAGAATACTGACTGGAATGGCCTTAAACACATGTAAATTACATAACAAGATAAACAAACAAAAACCGTTATAATCCTCCACTTAATTATACTTCACTATGAAAGAAGTATTTATGAGGAATACCTTAAGCATTTCCTCGTGAACTGCAACGTGGGCATAGGCTTGGAAGTAAGCTGCATCATAAGCTGCATGAGTTTCTGCAAGTGAAAGTGAAGACGAAGGTGAAGGATCAGAAATCACGGAGCCCTTCAGTCCTCTGCATCTGTCTCTGGTGTTAAACCCTCCCTGTCTCCTTGCCATTTTATTTTCCATCTATAACATTAGATGGCCAAGAATGCTGGACCTCTTCTCCCCACTTAAAAGAGGGGAAGAAGAAAAGGTATGTTGAGCTTGATAACACTCCCTTTGAACATATCACAGACAGAAACGACTGAAGCAAAGCGTTTTTATGGTTGGCTCTTTCATTTCTCCGCTTCTTTGGACTAAGCAAAGAACAAACCCGCTGCACCCACCAACCAGAACAATCGTTATTCAAGTTACAACTACTAGTTTTAGGACCAGGAGGTGTAATATAGATAAATGGATTTCAACTATATTGCAATACAAATACCCATCAACATTTAGTTAGGGTTAAATTAGATTTAAAAGAGTAAATTAGACTCGATTAAATTTTAAAATTAGAGAAATAAAGAGAAATATAAATGTTCAGAATCTTACAATAGAAAATTATGTTAAAAAATGATCACAAGATGATTTCGAAAACTAGGGTTGGAGAATGATGTTTAAGCTATCAAGTTTTAAACTTGTTAATGTGCATACTATCAAGTTTAATTTTTGAGAATTGTCAAGGAAGAAAATTTTATTTTGTGACTGTTAGATCAAGGCTCTAAAACCTTGGCTCTGTTTTCTATATATTCACTTGGATCACTAGAAAAATGAAATTCTTCTTCTTGCCCTAATTAGATAATCAAATCTAAAAACCATTATATATATATATATATATATATATATATATATATAAGAATGTGTTATACTAGAGAATAACTGAGTTATCTTGATAATCGATAGGGCCCTCAATAGTATATGGTATTGAAAATAACATTCCAATAATTATAGTAGTTCATCAACTAGACAAACCAGTGCAATGCAATGTGTCACCAACATAAACTTCAAATGCTTTAATGAATGCTCTAATGATTGCTTGATTTCTCTCAAATCCCAGTTGATGCTCAATAGATATTTGGGAACAATCATGATTTTTTTCTAAGTGTTCAATGATTACTAGATGATCTTTTCAAATGCACTAAGGTGTTTGTGTATTTATAGTTTACTGGAATTTAAATTAGGACCTTATTGGCATGCAAACCAACATCAAATGGTTGGAAAAAGAAAAATGCAAGATGATGGTCACACAAGGCAAGGGGCAAGGGCCCAAATGAACCCTACTAAGATCCTACATTTTACCCACCTAAAGTGTCTAGAGTGTAACTACATGCTCCAGATAAGGAGGGAATAATGAGATCAAACTTGGGGGGAGGAAGATGGCAACTAAAGAGTATTGGAAGAAGGTGTGGGGACCACTAAAATTCAATAAAGATGACAATAATGTCTAATTTGAATCAAGAATCGACAAGTACATAAACATCCTAAAAACATACCATTTAAAGATTAATAAATGTCAAAGTGAATTTCTTGGGTGTTTACATTTTTTTCCACTTTCATGTGTGTGTATACATGCATATCAAAGTAAAAGAAAACATGAAATGGATGTAAAATTACGTGTCAATGGAGTTCCTGCAAAAAACTCTAATGCACCTATGAAACCTACAAGAACATTATTTATGCTTCTACGCACACATGGCTAAGTGCCAATAATAATAATAATATGCTTAAATTTAGAAAACTGAAAAATAATATACATAATTTAACTGAAGGTGTGTCTAATGCCCATGCGAGGGCATAAGCCTTTGACCCTGTGTTCAATCTTGCATATATTTCTAATTACAAAATTTAGCAAAATTTTATAAAATTATGGAAAAAAATAAAAACTTTATGAGCATGTTTAAAAAATACCCTGAATATATCCCCTTTTTGGGAATAAGTCGTGTGCCTTGAGTACATCCCATTATGGGAGTGAGTGAAATTTGAATGCCTCCCTTTATAGGAATAACTATAGCCTAGATAAATATGATAAATGGAATGTATGCGCCCTTTTGAGATTTTAGAAGGCCCTTTGAAGCACATAACGAAAAAGAAAGGAATTAAACACATCATATGTACGATAAGATATAAAAACATTTATTTATGATATATAAAAATATAATCTTGGAATTATGCATGTTATTAATTAGCTACACCACGTGGGCCTGTAGTATAATCAATATAAGCATATAAATGATGTGCCCCTTGTGGGAAAAATATAAACAGTGTAAGATCAAAGAAATACCCCATGTTGGTGTAAGATATAACTAGTGTAGCATTTGTATTGTAAGGTATAACGGTGTAAAGCCCAAGTATAGATTATTTTCAATAATAGATGCATGATAGCCATCTTGGCAACATATGCAACTAGTAAAAGTATTTTGCATTATATATATTAAGGCACCATAAAACATAATGATACCTGATGACTAGAATTAGAACAAGCAACATGTCACATATGTGACTAAGAACTATTCAAATATTTCAAATATTGTAATCATGCTCAATACATAGAAAACACAAAAGATAATGAAGTCACTTCAGTCACATAAAACACACAAGATAGTGAAATCACATCAAGTGCATACAAGACACATAAGACAATGAAGTCACATCAAACACATTAGAAACATAAAGCAGTGAAGACACATCAAAAAATCAAACCAAACACATTGATGATGCACCCAACACTAATAAATCACAAAAGGTGCATTGAAAACACATCAAACATGATACAAGCAAGTCAACTATATGACCAAGCAAAAACTAAACACTTGAGACATGGGCATAGAAAGCATATCAAGCACTACAAAATCAAAATGCAACAGAAGGATGACAATCTAAAGAGAAAACCCAATTCAAATCATATGGAAGCAAGATAATGAAATATAAGCAGATAGTGAAAACAAGGAACAAATAATGAATTTAAAATTATAGTGAAAGTTGAATCAAAACCATGAATACCAAAAAGGGCAATACAGGGTAGTCAAATCAGAGGTATAATTAGAAATCCTCATAGCAATGAAGAACCCATGTGGAAGACCTAACATATAAAAATATCGAGTAAAAATAATACATTTGTATGACTAAAGCATATATGCATGCAAACAGGGAGACACATAAAGATACACAAAAAGAAACACGTGAACAAATAAACAAAAATGAAACATGCAAAAATAGAGTTCACTTGCAAACTCAATTAGTGAGCTAGGCAAAGCTAACCAATAATATGACCACAAGCAAAAGAATCATAATAATCATCAAAAGATATGTAAGCAAAAGCACATGCATAATCAAGAGCTAAATCAAGATAATGGGGTACATGTGAGTCTAAGAAAGATAAAACACTATCATCCTCCCTTTCATTATCTTCATCATCTATTATGCCTTCTAAATAACAACAATATAATCCTTCTTATTGATGTTTCCTTGAATATTTGGATTATGTTCGGGCTCTTTTATTTTAGTAGAAATAATAGGTTGTGATAAACAGACCCATTGTAGGTGCATTTTTTAATGGGAAAATTGGTTTTACATCAAAATGCAATACATCGAGCCATAATAATGCAACTAAGCCTAATTAGATTTACCATCAAAACAAAAATAAAATCAAACCTAATTGCAATAAATAATATTCTAGAACAAGTAACAAATGCAAAGAGATGGTTTTAGAAGAGCATCTAATTTTTTGTGAACACAATAACAAGTTATAAAAAACATGTCCAAAAGGAAAAATGAACAAAACCCATAAAATTCACGGTGAATAGAGATTTTTTTCGAGAGTGTACTCTTTTGGCAAATAAAAATTTCTTTGAATTTAAAGACAACTATTGGAAACAGACATTGGGATATAAGTCCAAACAAGAAGATGAAAAAACCTCGTAAAATTCAAGGCAATTAATGATAATTTTTTAAATGCATGCTTCTAGCATCACTCACACTTCCAAAAGTGAAAATATTGATGTTGGCAAGCTATAAAAATTTTAAATTTGATTTCATGATCATGTTCACCTACTCTAGGGATTTGGAAACCTCACTCATTTTTCTTGAATTTTGTGCATGTCTAGGAAATTGATCTCCTTCTTCACAACCCTGACAACTCATCACAAACCAATAAAAAATGGGGGAATCAATGAGAGGCTTGTGTAAGCAATGAGAGGCTTGTGTAATCCCTCCATAATTATTAATCTCCTAATCTCGATAAATTTTGGAAAACAACACTCAATGCATTAAAACAAGTAATGTGTGGATGCAAACCCTAATCCCATATGACTTTTTCATGTAAACTTGAACAAGTGGCATAAAAAGATAAAATTCTTCAAAAATTGATTCAAATATGCTCTACATGATGTAAGTTCACTCTATAAACACATTTAATCTCTTCAATAAATGCTTGAATCTTGCTTGGAATTTCATTTATATCTCATTGCATGTCTCATTCATCCATTTTTAAATGCACATGCCCCTGTGTATTCATAGATTTCTCAAATTCAACTTAAGACCAAATTGGCATGCAAGTTGACACACAAAGGGGAGGAAATGCTAAAAAATAGGGAACACAAGACGCATGGAACCCAAAATAAGGGTCACAATAACACACACTAGAATGACACACACTACAATCTTAGTGACCCAGAATTGTACAATGTACGCTTCTAGGTAGTAGCCCAAACCATAAAAAAATAGACAGATGAATGAAAAAGAGGAGAGAGAAAGGGAGCATGAAAGAAAAGGCAAAACATGGCTAAAACATGGAGGAAAATGTGCCAATAAGAGTCTAATATGAATCAATGATTAACAAACACATAAGTACTTACAACAATGCAATTTGAAACCTAAAACTACACACAAACCAAAATTAAGTGTTTACATATTGCTTCACTTTGACATGTGTGGATGTATGTAGACACATAAATTTGGTATTAGACACTTGAAAATGTCATTTTTGACCTAACCTTGACATACATGACTTATGTGTGCACATTTTACTCTTGTTCACCTTCTGTCCTAACCACTCATCTATATATGGATTTGGCCTTCCCAGTATGTCATCATTCATGTATAGAATCGCCCTAGTTTGTGTCAAAACAATTTATTATCTTATGTAAAATGTCACCAAATTCTAGATATGTTACATCCCAATTCCTTGCTAGGCAAACTTACTAGATTATTCATGGATATCTATAGTTGACAAATTTTGATTTATCTATTTTAACTGAGCTTTGAGATATATGTTGATTATGGGGCAGTAGGATATTGCTTAGGTACATGTTTGCATTGTTGTAAGTTACTGTAGTGAGTATATTTACATTACAAATATGTTGATTTATTATTTCAGTTACATTTCATGATGTAAGTATATTATGTATGTTATGGTCTAACTACCTGCTTGTTGTGAAGTTGACGTAAGAGAACTCATCCCTCAGACTCTGACGGAGGGAGAGCATCACCAGAGAGGGTAACGTAGATCGAGATGTTAGAGGATAATAGAGAAATCAGTCAGAACCCTACACACACCACATTAGCTAGTACATGTTACAATGCATAATAAATGGTTTGCACATGCATTTATTGCTACTTGCATTAAATAGTTATTTATCATAATTTGATAGTATAGGCTCGATGGTTAGCAATACGTGTTTTGATGTCATTTTCATTAGCTAGTTTAACATGGTTGCTAGCATAGCTTAATGGTTTATGCATGATTAGATAATTGTGATAGCTTAGATAAATTAATCTTGTGTGACTAGCAGTTGAAACTACCATATGTAGACCAACCGACATATCTTGGTAATGTTGAGAATACAAGCTCGTTATTATAATGATATTCAAAAATATCATTATTGGGTTTAACTATTTATTATTGTTAAATAATGGCTTAAAATAGATAAATTATCATTGCTGTAATTGTGTTATGAATTATTAAATATGTTTTAATTAACTACTAAATTATATATATATATATATATATATATATATATATATATATGAAAAATCTCACGAAGGGAATAAAGCAAATAAAAACTAAAAGGACAAAAATAAAAGATAAGCCGTAAATCATTCCAAAGATGGAAATTTAGTGATTCTCTTAAAAATAAAAATAAAAGAAGGGAAAAAATCAAAGCTACGCATTTTCTTATGATAAAAGGGAAAGAATATTAAAAAGAGGCAGGCACAATTTCTATAGAGAAGAAGAAATTCTAGAGGAGAAGAAATTTCAAGGTAGAAGAAGGCTGAATGGAGTGTGGAAGAAAGGTGGACTTTTAGATTTATGTCTTAAAAAATAACTAAGTATAGTCCAAGTTAGTTATGTATTTAATTTTTGCGTGTATTCATGTTGTGGAAATCTAGTGTTATGCAATGAGCTATTTAATATATATAGACACTTGTATTCAATTAAATACAATGATTAATAGAGATAGGAGGCATTACATTTGTTAGACCACTACAAAAATAAAACTGCTAATTAAGGTAGCACTTTTGAAAATACAAGACAACAACCTGTCTTGAGATGTTCCTATTTAGTAGGCATCTTAGTATAAATGATGACTTACTATAGATATTTTGTTTTATATTTTGATAACAAATTTATATTATTTCGTATAGGTATTCAAATACTTTTATTTTGATAGCAAAGTTTGTAACAAATTGTTATGAGCCCATAGTAACAAACTCATTTAAGCAGTGTGATTAGCAACATTGGTTCTATAGGTGCCTACATATTATATTTAACAAACTTTATCGATGATTAAATAGAACACATGTCCATAGCAAGAGACCATTATGTTTAGCAATTCTAGTTATGCTAGTTTAGAGGCAACGCTAAAACAAATCTATCTCATTTGAAGAAGACATATAATTAGACTAAATTTCCATATCATATTACAAGTTAACCTTGGAGGCAACTTATTAAACTAAACCTTTGTAATATTTATAAGATAATATTTTTAAGACTAAACCCAAGTTAATCATATTTATAAGATCCATAATAGACTAAACCTCTGTCTGAATAGTCTCTAATACCGTCTAAGACCAAGCATACCATATCATTTGAAACTTGGAGGCAACACGAGTTTTTAAAATTAACTAACATTGAGATCGCCGATCTGTTATCCCTACTATAAAATTTCCCCACAACTAGCTCAATTAGGTCATATTACTTCTTCTTTTTCTTGATAATAAACTGAAGATGATTTTATGTTGCTTGGATACAAGTATGATGAACATGATTCAGTCTCCACTTCAACGATATCAACTACAATGAATCTACTATTGAGGTTTCGAAGTATTTGAATACAACAATTTAACTCATATTTAAATAACTATTACTTATCACTGTAAATATGGTTATTTATAAATTCATGACTTTTATACCCAATCTAATTCACATATACTATAAGAATATCATAACATATTTTTGACTTGATCCTATGGAAATATATAACCATAATAATTTAATGTACTTTGACCAAATTTGGTAATATGATTTTGGTAACAATATTAGTTGTATTGGTTATTCGGTAAATATGGTAATATATTAATGTAATAATAGTATGAGAAATTAATATGTTTTGTTAAGTGAATCTAGTGTTATAAATAAATATGGTAATATGATGACAAGTAGGAGTAATATGATATATTTAATGTTCCTCTGAGCAAATCGCTATAATATGAATGTTGTGTGGTAATATAACTTTGTATGACATCTTCATATTAATCAAGTTTGGGAGGGTCGCACAAAACTAGTATTTGACTTAAGATTGAGTCTAAAAATGGTATGTTGCATATTGTAACGGGCTATGTATTAAGGTGATTATTTGAAAAAAAAATGTTGCTGGAAAAGTAGATATTTTTATTTTAGCTATAAACATGCCTTGGGATGTGTGTCCATGTGAATGAATTTAATCTTTAGTATATTCAAATATAAGCAAAATTTATGCAAAAAAAGGACAAGATGAAATTGATTTTGTATTAAGACTATAGACATTTGCATGTAGTTATAACATACCAAAAGTCATAAATGAACCTTGGTAAAACATGTATATAACTAAACATAGGTAAGCTATGGGGTTTGAGATCCTTGATTAAAGTTATAAATTATTGTAGAAGTTCATATGCCATGTTTATTATTTTGAGAATATGTGTGAGGTGCCTGCTTTGGGCAGATTAAATTTTACAGACGTACAATGTACATATAGTATGTTCACAATTCTATAAATTATTTTAATCAAGTCATGGACTCCAGAGAAGTGGGACACCAACTACATAATAAAAACCATGAAAGAGAATTACAGTGTAGAATCCCATATCTCTTAGAGATTGTCAACTTATTCCATGAGTGGGGAAGTTTTAAGGATTGACGAAACGCTAGAGTTCTTGATTAAGAAATATAAGTGAACATTAATATAGTATTTGTTTATATCATATGTGTGTTATAGAAAATATATTTATTTATGGATATTAGCAACTATATGAAAATATTACATATATGGATATATTGGGTCATATGCCTAAACTCACAGTTACATGGATGGTTAAAATGAGTCATAAAGTGCATGAGGAACCGAAACTATAACCATGTGAGGACAGTTACCTAAAAAATAAAACGAGTTGCTGGAATGAAAGTTTATAACGAGTTTATGAGTTCTCTATTTCTCTGTAAATATTATGATTGGATGTTAGTTTATATATATTTAGCATTGAATACTTGTATGTGATGCATATTATGAGAGTGGACATATTTAGAATATAGTAGTGCATCATGAGGTACGTCTATAAGTTATGTTCTTCTGATTGTTATTATGCAATTTAAACATAGGGTCTACTCGGGTGGTATAACTTGTACTTGTTGGATTATTATTTATGGTTATGAGTCGTTTGAATTATAGGACTGATTTTCCATAATTATGTAGCTATATACATAATCAATGAACTATGATAGTATGGGATGTCATAGAGTACTACAGTATAAAAATATGTTATACTTGATTTATACATACTGTAATTGTTATGTCTAGACTCACACTTATATTTGACAAATTAAGTGTATGTGTGTTGGTTGTTACTATAAATAGTATGTTTTATGACAGTTAATAAGACTTTATGTATGCGTGCATATAACTTTGAGATTTTAACGAATGCTATGATAATATATTATTGTGTTCCATGAGAATTATGACTTGTTTCATTATATCTAGTTACTTGAATAGATGCTTATGTTTTCATGTATGTGAGACTATTTTATATGATTATGGAAAACTAGTAGTTATGTTTTAGAATACTACACTATGGTAATATGGGTTATCATAGGGTGTAGTATGTTGGAAACAAATTATGGTAGTTCAAATCTACAGTTAAAAATATATTTTACTTAGGTGGTATAAATTGCAGTCATTATTTATAGTATGGGATATAAAATAATATAATATTCATTTATACGTTTGATGGAATAAATGTGTGCATTATTTAATTATATGTTTAACATGTTACATGATGTGGTTTCTAGTACGATGTAAGTCATATAAATCTTGTGGTTAAATTGTATATGATCAATATGCATTGTTGATATTGAGTTAGGAGTGAGATGGACTTAATTGGCTTGCTAGCATCACAATGCCAGATAAAAACAATCTAATCAAGTGGTGTATATGAATTTGATTGATCTATAAATCATTATTATTTATTATTCTTAAAACTTTAGTTAAAATATGTTTAGTAAGACATTATCATTTTATGAATATGATTTACATGTTTATGTGATATCTTGTAATAGAATGAGTTTTCTATGATACATTACATGTTTAGTTTTAGAAATCATACAACACATGAATACTTGCTTGTTTCTTTGGATTCTTGTGCTACTATTATCTACTCATTTGTGAAGGGAGGGCCATTTCCTAATGGGATTAATGTAAGGGATTATTGGTATGTGGTTAGTGTGAAAAAGTGTTTAGATGATGCTCTCCCTCCCCACATCAGTACTACTACTAAGATGACATTTGAGATTGTCATAGATACTTGAGTTCAAGAACTAAGCTCTGGGGGAGCCCTGTATCTTATATGTACATTGTATTGTATTGTATTTAATATTGAAAATATTATCATGAAAGTTGTAGTTACCTTTTTACTATGTAATGTAACAGCAATGGTTGGTTATTTGTAATTACTTTCTATGTTTGTATTATGATGTGTTTCGTATGTTGATAGTGATCAGTGACTGCTTAGATGTCATGTAGTTGTTTATTGTTATCACACTTAGAATATTGTATATGATCACTACTTAGATTCTCGTGGTGTAATCTATTTTTAGTATGTGTGTTTAAGAAAAAAATCATGTATTTCTAGTTGACCCAACATGGTTGTTACATGTGGTATCAGAGTTGTGGCTCGAACTCTAGGACCTAATGAGTCCATTAGTGATTTTGTGTCTTTATATTCACTAGTGTGAACCTAGTGATATGAAGTAATGGATGAAAATTGTTGATTTATGGTGCCTTAGTGCAGAACCATGTTACACCATGATTGGAGTTTTGAGACTTGGTAGATCCTCCTATATGGCTTGATGACTATTGTAAGTATGATACATTCATGAAATGTGTGTGGCGAACATTGAGTGTGCACACTTAGGAGCACTCATGCCCTTTTGAGTTGTTAAGTGGTTGGTTTATCAAGTGTCCCAATGGTAATGATTGTATACAAGGTTTGGGTAGGTGAGTACATATCATAGTTCATAAGTTATAAACAAGAGATTTTTACCATAGTTTGATCACTTAGATCGAACACTTCGAGTATGATTACATCCTTCTTGGAAATCAAGTCATCTTTGCCATTTGTGTTTTGTGTTATGAATATTTTATAAGCACGGGATGCTTCTCATTTAAATATATGTTCTTTAGTTTTTGTGACTTATGTTCACTAATTTTAGGAATGGAAAATTTTATAAGACCATTTTTAGTTAGTACCACCTAGGGCAGTGGGAATTTTCTTGTAGAAGAGTGTAGATGTTTTGGTTGAGAATTCATGTGTTAGGAGTTTGTTTAAGTATTGACACCCTTAAGTTATGTGGATTAGTAAGAAATGTGATCTCTCTTAGTTAGCTTATAGGTGAGTCATTATTATCTCATTCTTCTTTGACATCATTATAAGCTACCAAGAGGTTACATATTTTTTGATGTTGAAATTTGATTCTGAAATGTTGTTTTGACCATATTCCTTGGAGTTCATGGTATAAATGTCTTCTAATTATTATTAAGAGAGAAGTTTTTAGATTGGATGGATTGATACATCTTTGTGGTTAGTATTTTTTTCTTCGCAATTGTGGAAATAAATTGTGATACTATACTTGCAGATTTTGTAAGTAGGTAGTGATTTTGCAACATTGAGTTGCAATGTTTTCTTTTTAACTTGTGAGGTTATGTAGGATTTTTTTTTTAGATGATAGTTCTCTACTTTCACTTGTGACTTTTTAGGGTCACTGTTTTATCTGACTTGTGAAATTATACCACATGGAGTGGCAAACCTTGAATTATATATTAAATTGTAGATTAAGAATTATAAGTTGATTATAATTAATATATTATTATTTACCCTTGATTAGATTGATATTATTCTCTTTTGCTTAAAGCACGATGTTTTAAAGAGATATTTATGCACCTTTCATCGGGAGCGAGTAGGCAATAGGATGTACGATACATCTTTGTAGTCTAAAAGGGTGAGATAAACTTTTAACTTGTTGTATGTTAGCTAAGCAAGCAGAGAGACAATGTCTTGCTTGTTACCTTTATACGGTTGTAAGGATAGAGTAATCATTAGGCTTTGTATGTTATGTTAATTTTAACATTATTTTCTCTTAACTATGAATATAAGACTATAGGTTAAGTTGGGAAATATGATACTAGTTATGTTTGGCTAGTGGCAACTTAATATAATTACATACTAATTGTATAATTTTTCTTATATGTATGTTGGTACATCTAGAATTACTTATAATTTAGTATTGATTTTTATGATCTGTTAGTATAGAATTGTGATTCATTGAACTTTATGCACTTTTTGGAGATCATTAGTTTGTGGAGACCTAAGGAAAGAGTGGTGAATTAGGAACATGAGTACTAAGCGATAGGAGTGGATCCTACTTAGCTTCACATTGACTCATAGTTATCGAGTTTGGATATGATAGATGGACTTATCAAATCCAAGATTTGACAAGCGAACTTATCAAATTCAGTCGTATGACTATACACATGTATATGATGGAACATTTATTCCTTAATTTTTTATACATTAGAAATGTAATATTTCTAGTTCCTATTCATCATCATACTTGTCAAGAGCTTCATGGAGTAGTGGAAATATTAACATGTTATACTTATCAGGAGGTACATAAAGTAGTGATAATATTAACTTCTTACCAAGTTCCCTAAATACTTTTCTCTAGAATGAGAAAAAACACTCTCCAGGATTAAGAGAGATGTGCAAAGAGGTTGGAAGGTTTTGTGGAACTCTCCCTGATCATTTGTTTTGGCTTGTGTGATGATCTTATATGCTCTTTAAAATTTAGTAAAACTTTCATCAAGATATGTATAGGCTGATCCTGCAGTTTTGGACCCTAAGGTGGTCATGATAGAACCAATTAACATAAGAGACACTAGCAAACCTTGTTTGAATAATAGGTAAATGTCATAGAGCAGGGTCTTATGGGACCAATAATATGAGAATAATACTACTTGGGAGAACTTTGAGGAGTTCTACAGGTGACTTTTATATTTATTTGCTTAATTAGATATTAATATACTATGTTATTTATAGTTGAACAATATTTTTAATTCAGGATTCATGTTTGAATAAGAGTCATCCGGGATGATGACTAGCTTTACAGAGAAGGATGTTGCATCTTGATTTCTCGTTAAGCAAACTTACTAGATTATTCATGGATATCTATAGTTGACAAATTTTGATTTGGCTATTTTAACTAAGCTTTGAGATATATGTTGATTATGCGGTAGTAGGATATTGCTTAGGTACATGTTTACATTGTTGTGAGTTAGTTGTAGTGAGTATGTTTACATTATAAACATATTGATTTGTTATTTAAATTACATTTCATGGTGTAAGTATATTATGATTGTTATGGTCTAACTACCTACTTATTGTAAGTATATTATGATTGTTATGGTCTAACTACCTACCTAATTATTAAATATGTTGTAATTAACTACTAAATTTAGAAAAATATATAAAAATAAGAAAAAACTCATAAAGGGAATAAAGCGAATAAAAATTAAAAGGAGAAAAACAAAGGGTAAGCTTTAATTCATTTCAATGATGAAAATTCAGTGATTCTCTGAAAAATGGAAAAAAAGAAGGAAAAAAAATAAAGTTACGCCTTTTCTTATGATATAAAGGAAAGAATATTAAAAAGAGGCAAGCACAATTTATACAAAGGAGAAGAAGGTGGAATGGAGCATGCAAAAAAGGTGGAATTTCAGATTTATGTCTTAAGGAATAACTAAGTATAGTCTAATTTAGTTCTATATTTAATTTTTGTGTGTATTCATATGGAAATCTAGTGTTATGCAATGAGCCGATTAATATATATAGAGACTTGTATTCGATTAAATACAATGATTAGTAGAGATAGGAGGTGATACATCTATTAGACCACTACATAAATAAAAATGGTAATTTAAGGTGGTGCTTTTGAAAATATAGGATAGCGACTTGTCTTGAGACATTCCTATTTGGTAGGCGTCTTAGTATAAATGATGACTTACTGTAGATATTTCATTTTATATTTTGTTTATATATTTATATTATTCCATACAAGTATTCAAATTCTATTATTTTTCTAGTATAGTTTGTAATAGATTGGTAAAATCCCATAGTAACAAACTCATTTAAGCAAAGTGATTAGCAACATTGGTTCTGTAGGTGACTACATTTTATATCTAACAAACTTTATCGGTGGTTAAATAGAACGTAGGTCCATAGGAAGAGACCATTATGTTTAACAATGATAGTTGTGCTAGTTTGGAGGTAGCACTAAAGCAAATCCATCTCATTTGAAGAGGACATATAATTAGACTAAACTTCCATATCATATTACAAGTTAACTAAACCTCTGTAATGGCTTATAAGATAATATTTTTAAGACTAAACCCAAGTTAATCATATTTATAAGATCTATAATAGACTAAACCTCTACCTAAATAGTCTCTAATACCATCTTAGACCAAGCAGATAAGATCATTTGAACCTTGGAGGTAGTGCGAGTTTTCAAAATCAACTAACATTGGGATCACTGGTATGTTATCCTTATTGTAAAATTTCGACAAAACTAGCTTAATTTGGTCATATTAATTTTTTTTCTTGATAATAAAATGAAGATGTTTTTTTGTTGCCTAGATACAAGTATGATGAAAATGATTCAATCTCCACCTCAATGATATCAACTACAATGAATCTGCTATTGAGGTTTGGAAGTATTCGAATACAATGATTTAACTCATATTTGAATAACTATTACCTATCGTTGTAAATATGGTCATTTATAAATTCATGACTTTTATACCCAATTTGTTTTGCATATACTATAAGAATATCATAACATATTTATGACTTGATCCCAGTGGAAATATATAACCATAATAATTTAATGTACTTGGACCAAATCTAGTAATATGATATTGGTAATAATATTTGTTGTATTGGTTTTTCATAAATATGGTAATATATTCATGTAATAATAGTATGAGAAATTAATACGTTTTGTTAAGCAAATCTGGTGTTATAAATAAATATGGTAATATGATGATAAATAGGCATAATATGATATATTCTGATCAAATCACTGTAATATGAATGTTGTGTGGTAATATAACTTTGTATGGCATCTTCATATTAATCAAGTTTGGGAGGGTCACACAAAACTGGCGTTTGACTTAAGATTGAGTCTAAAAATGGTATGTTGCATATTGTTAATAGGTTATGTATTAAGGGGATTATTTGAAAAAAAAATGCTGCTGGTAAAGTAGATACTTTTATTTTAGCTATAAACATACCTTGGGATGTGTGTCCATGTGAATGGATTTAATCTTGAGTCTATTCAGATATAGGAAAAATTTATGCAAAAAGGGACAAGACGGAATTGATTTGTATTAAGATTGTAGACATTTGCATTTAGTTATAGCATACCGAAAGTCATAAATGAACCTTGGTAAAACCTGTTTATAGCTAAACATAGATAAGTAATGGAGTTTTAGATCCTTGATTAAAGTTATAAACGACTGTAGAAGTTCATATGCCATGTTTATCATTATGAGAATCTGTGTGTGGTGTTTTCTTTGGGTAGATTAAATTTTACATATGTAAATGTACATATAGGATGTTCATAGTTCTATAAATTATTTTAATTAGGCCATGGACTCTGGAGGAGTGGGACACCAACTACATAATAAAAACCATGAAAAAGAATTACAGTGTAGAATCCTTTATCTCGTAGAGCTTGTCAAATTATTCCATGAGTGGGGAAGTTTTAAAGATTGACGAAACCGTAGGAAGTTCTTGATCAAGAGATATAAGTGAACATTAATATAGTATTTATTTATATCTTCAATATGTTATGGAAAATACATATATTCATGGATATTATCAACTATATGAAAATATTACATATATGGATGTATTGGGTCATATGCCTAAACTCACAATTATATGGATGGTTAAAATGAGTCATAAAGTGCTTGAGGAACCAAAACTATAACCATGTGAGAACAATTACCTAGAAAATAGAATGAGTTGTTGGAATGGAAGTTTATAACAGTTTTATGAGTTCTCTATTTCTCTATAAACATTATGACTGACTGTTAGTTTGTATATATTCAACATTGAATACTTGTATATGGTGCATATTATGAGAGTGTTAATATGTACAAGTGTTAGGCATATTTAACATATAATAGTGCATCGTGAGGTGTGCCTATAAGTTATGTTCTTCTGATTGTTAGTATGCAGTTTAAACATAAGGTTTACTCAAGTGGTATAACTTGTACTTGTTGGACTATTATTTATGATTATGAGTCATTTGAATTATAGGATTAGTTATCTGTAATTGTGTAGCTATGTTCATAATCAATGAACTATGTCAATATGGGATGTTATAGAGTACTATAGTATAAAGGTATGTTATACTCAGTCAATACATATTGTAATTGTTATATCTAGACTCACACATATGTTTGATAGACTAAATATATGTGTATTAGTTGTTACTATGAATAATATGTTTTGTGACAATTAGTAGGACTTTATGTATATGTGCATACAACCTTGAGAGTTTAACGAATGCTATGATAGTATATTATTGTATTCGATGGGAACAATGACTTGCTTTTTTGTATCTAGTTACTTGAATAGAAGCTTATGTTTCCATGTATTTAAAACTATTTTATATGACTATTTATGGAAAATTAGTAGTTATGTTTTAAAATACTAGATTAGGGTAATATGGGTTATCATAGGGTGTAGGATGTTGGAAACCAATTATGGTAGTTGAAATTTATAGTTAAAAATGTATTTTACCCAGGTGGTATTAACTGTAGTCATTATTTCTAGTATGGAATATAAAATAATGTAAGATTCATTCATACGTTTGACAAAATAAATTTGTGTATTGGTTACTCTTATGTTTAACATGTTATATTATATGGTTGCTAATAGGATGTAAGTTATATGAATCTTGTGGTTCAATTATATTTGACCAATCTGCATTGATAATATTGAGTAAGGAGTGAGATGGACTTCACTAGCTTACTATCATCATAATGTCAAATGAAGGTAGTACAATCAAGTGGTGGGTATGAATTTGATTGATCTATAGATCATTATTATTTATTATTATTAAAACTTTTAGCTAAATTATGTTTGGTGAGACATTATCATTTCATGAGTATGATTTACATGTTTGTGTGATATCTTATAATAGAACAAGTTTTCTATGATACACTGCATGTTTAATTCTAGAAATCATACAACACACAGGTACTTATTTATCTTTCTGGATTCCTTTGCCATCATTATCTACTCATTCATGAAGGGAGGGATATTTCCTAATGGGATCAATGTGGGGGATCATTGGTTCATTGTTGGTGTGTAAAAGTGCTTTGGATGGTGCTCTCCCTCCCCACAATAGTACTACTATGGAGACGACACTTGAGATTGCCATATATGCTTGAGTTCAGGAACCAAGTTCTGGGGGAGCCCTTTATCTTATATGTACATTGTATTGCATTGTACTTATTATTGGAAACATTATCATGAAAATTATAATTACCTATTTATTGTGTACTATATCAGTAGTGCCTAGTTATTTGTAATTACTTTTTATGTTTGTATTTTGATGTGTTTGATATGTTGATAATGATCAGTGGCTGCTTATATGTCATGCACTTGTTTATTGTTATCACACTTAAAATATTTTGTATGATCAATAATTAGATTCTTGTCATGTAATCTATTTTTAGTATGTGTGTTTAAAAAAATTCACGTATTTTTAGTTGACCCAACAGGGTTGTTACAAGATCTGTGTTTTATCCATTCTAGATAATGCCAAAAACAGTCGCAGTGTTTCAGGTTTTTCAAATGCCTATTTTTCAAATTCAAGTCTCTTCCTTGGGTCAAACCACATATTTTGTATGTTGGTTATGGAGGGAAATTACCCAAAGAGTCTTCTATATATACACACATCAGTCTAAAGGTGATGATTACCTAGAATCCATCGGGTATTGCACTTGCACATTGAGGAATATATTTGCACATCTTTGAGGCATTATCCTAAAATAGTCAAAATATAAAAATCCCTCAAAATAATAGCCTCTAATCCATGTATGAATACCTAAATCAAGGTCAAAGTTGCATATATTTAAGTGTCAAAAACTAAAGAGTTGCCTTGTATTTTTGTAGATCACTATTGGGAACACATACACATAGGTGGGATAACTATGTGTAGTTTGAACCCTTTTCAGAGTATTGGAATGTAGGCAACACTCAACCACTCAACAAGGTGTGGTTAGGGTTATCCAACCCTTATTTATAACCCATTTTACTAGGTCCAATAAGTGTCAAAAATAGAGATAAGGTTTCAAGGCAAAGGAGGATAAACTCTGAGCTTGCACACAAGACCAAGGGCAAGAAATTACTCATAAAACATCTTGATAGGCAAGAAAGTGATAAATGGCATAAAATATCAACAAAAATTATAAATATAGTTGTGGCAGAAAGTGGACACATCTGTTACCACAGGTGTATGAGCATTACCGGTAGCATCTTGGTAGATTTTGACAATCAACCTCCTAAGTCGAGTGAGCATTGAACCTTTATAGAATATTTATATTGATTGTGCATAAAAAAGAGAATAACATGATAAAAATAAGCGAGGGATCATATCCTCTTGCCATTACTATAAGTAATAAGCTCAAAATCAATATGTTTTTTACATTTAGATTTGTGTAGTTTATGTAGTATCTTATGTAATTTGAATATTCATAATTTGGCTTATTTATATCACCAAAATCCAAAATAAGTTAAAATAATGCATACATATCAAACTAAAATAAACTTGTTTTCTCACTAGATTTTTAGAAGATGCCTCTCGAATGTTAAAATTTATAAGATTTTTTGAAGTCAATATAGAAATTAAAGTGATCTAAAAGTTTAAAGGAAAGAGAGATAACCTGATTTCCACCCTGAAGTGCTATAATATCTAAGAATAAACATCCACCCTCTTTCATATTGAAAATAAAACATGTGCCCCTATAATAATGTGAAGAATCATGTGCATGTGGATACTAAAATCAATAAAAGGAAAACTGAAATTGATACATTTATTTATTTTAATAATCTTGATGTGAATCTTCAACATCTCAGATTCTAGTGTAGATGTCTTATGAGTCATAAGAGACCAATATATGCACAGATAAGTGTTTACAAATATAGCTTGCCAAATAAAAATAAAAATATTGGAAATGATTCACCTTATGTGTTTGGAGCATGCAAGGATGCCCCTATAGACATCTAATTCTCGTAACCTATGTTGAATTTAGAGGCATCCCGTGGTGGGAAAAAGTATCATATGTCGTGTACATATGGGACATCAATATGTCGTAGTCCTCTCATGGAGGATAAAATAGTTTGGAAGTATCTTGGGTCTTAGTGTATAAGTAATAATGGGTAATCTCTTCCCCCTTTGATATGTGGGTAAAATTTTGAAGCACATATCTCAAAATAAAAGATTACATGCATCATGTGTAAGATACAAAATAAAAGCAATGATGTCCAACATTGTTAGATATCATCATGAAACCATTTATATCATAGATAAATTGTATTGATATGTGAGTTTGAAGTATAATAAATTAAAAGCATGAATTATGCCCTAAGTGAGCAATATAAGCATGGTAAGATTCTTCTCATGGAAAAATATAAGAAATAAAAGCATAATAGTAATATTCCCCCCATGGGAAACATGTAATCAATGAAGCACTAAAGTAGTGTGACCCAGTATAAGCAATGTAGTAGTAGATATATCAATTTAAAGCACACACTTGGAACCTTGACTAAATAAGTGCATGATAGAATGCATGGTAACATAGGAAAATAATAAGAAAAATTTACATGGTATGGATCATGGAAAATGAAAAATAATGGTACATGATACAGATCATGGCACCAATCATATACCAACACAAAATAGACAAAGAAAACAATGAAGGCACATTAAGCATGAAGTAATCACAACACATACAAAGTAAATAAAGAAAGTAGAGAAAAAATGACACATCTATAAAGTAGCAAAGAAAACAGACCAATTAAAACACATTGAGTAAATAATAATAAGCATGTGACATATAACATATAACATAAATAATTAACACACACTATAAACACATCAAACAATAGAAGCACATCATTCAATAAGCATATGAAGTAAACCCATCATACACATTAGCATTAAAACAACATAGAATAAACAAAATACCCACATAACCAAACACAAAGTAACATTGAGATCATGGCAAGAACAACAATATTACGATCATGCACAAAATAACTACACACATAAATGCGCATGCAATAGGCAATATAGACCTGAACATGGATCAATGTAGGGTAATAGGGGATAAAAGAAGGGCTTAAAAGTGCACTTTTTTTTTTCTTAAAATAGAAATAAACTTGGAGAGACTTTTAGAAACACTTGGACAAAGAATTTTATAATAACGTAAGAAGATGAATTTTGACATTTTGAATCTAGTTTTTAAATACCGAGAATACAAAAAATATGTAAAATTGATGCATTTTTGACAATGACAAAGTAATTTTTTGTGGAGAAATAACTAGATTACATTTATATGGACAATCTTTTTTGGAGTGAACTAATGCATTTTTGTAATCGTATATAAGGATATATAAAATATTTAAAATTGTTAAAAAAAATCTTAATTTTTCAATGAATATATATTTTTAATTAATTTTATAAGATAACATTGGAAAATTGAAACTGCAAGTGTACAAAGACAACTTTTTGACCTTAACTATATAAAAATCAATAAAATAAAATAAAAACATACCCAATGATGTGTAGATTGTGGAGATATATTTTTTTATAAAAAAATAATCAATGATCAAAAGTTATTAAACTATTTTTAAAAATATATACATGAACCATAATGAGGTATGTTATGTAGAAATTAAGTAATAATTAAAAATGATAATTTAAGATTAAAATTTTTATATATTCAGAAACTATGTTCTTTTGCCTAAAAACTCTTATATTTTTTTTAATAAATAAATTTGCCTACTCAAATGTATCCTTGAAAGTGAAAAGACATATAAATTTAACAAAAGTTATGTTGGATAGTCTATGATAGGTTTTTGGACCAGGTTCAGATCCTCTAAGCCTAAAATCAAGGTTGTTTGGAGGGAAAGGCATGAACTTCAATTTTTAAGTTAACAAAAGGTCACACAGCCTTTGCAAAGGGTTCACACCCTTTACAATGGGTCTACACCCTTCTTGCAACAAGGAGTGTATTAAGTGAATTTTCTAGTTTGCAACTACTCACAAACAAGGCATGTGTGGTATGCAAAAGGTCACATGCCTTTTGCAGTTCCATTAAAATTTCACACAAGTTACTATATCCATGATTTTTACTCCACCATTTTGCATTTTACATGCTTTAAACTAGTTTTTATAGTTGACATTCTACAAATTCTTCATTTACTTTTGTCTCAATTATCATAAATTCATCACTTTTTGTTTGATTTTAATCCTACTTTGACTTAAAAACATAAATATAGATCATAAGGTGGGATAGTTACCATAAAATAATGATTAAGGAGATCATGGGGTGGGGTAGGTCCCATTAAAGAGTGATTAAGGAGATAACAAATGAAAAATATTAAAGTGAAGAGGGAAAAAAACAAACAGATAAGAGAGATTCCATAATAGCTTCTAGATAAGGTGAAGATAATTCTTCCACACCAAGTAATGTTTCAATTGAAAATAACATGTCCAATTACATATAATTTTTATTTATAAACATCTTCAAGTGGGATAAGAGTTAATCAATCCTTATTGAATGATGAAACTCAATATGTAGAACATGTAACTAATAGAATTGTATTAAATGATGAAACACATAAAGAAACATAATATAATGAAACATCTATACATAATGAAGTTTTTTAGTATGATGTTAGACTAAATTCACATGATAATAATGAACATCACATAATGACCCCAATTGAACTCTCTTAAAATGAAGAGGGATTTACTTCACCTGTAGAGTCTAATGTTAGCATAGGATCAAATATCCTTTATATGTTTGATGCGTTAACAACATTAAATTTAATAAATAATGTAACTCCTAGGCCTATACCTCCAAGGATAATCTGACGAACATTAATATATTTGATTGAAAGAGATGAGAAAATATTAGAACCTATGCAATGTAAATGTCAAAACATATAGCTAAACATCATATTCAACTTGTACGGAACTACGCCTTTGAGAAGAAAACCAATACAAAACGATGTCAATTATTTGTTCAAAATGATGAAAATGCAAAAAATATGTCCTTTGTGTATAATTTTGGGTTTAAAAAAAGTAACCTAGAAGGAATAAATAACGTAACAATAAAGAATCTAAGTAATGTATTTAATGCAATAGGTAAGAAAACTCAAAACAAAGATATTGTTGTTGCAAGATGAGTAATAACAAAGTTTATAGTGAGTAAGACTCCAAATAAGTTTAGTGTAAATATGAGTAATAACCCTACACTTGAATAGGAAAAGTCTAATTAAAGTCACCCTTTACTCACAAATTATTGGGCATTTAGTGGTAGAATCCCATGAAAAGACAAGGTCTTAGTTGAATCAATAAGACATTTGATTGAATTTTTTTGTTATGACAACACAAGGGTCTCACCTAATACAAATTATCATGTTAAAAGAAGATTAAAGTTAAAAAAACCATAAGTCACATGAGAAACACTTCTTGTACATGACCCAAACAAAATTTTATAAGAAGTTCCTAAAAAAAAGTAATGGACAATTGGTGATTATCTGAAGGTCATTTGAGACGTGCAAGCCTTTCTACATCAAAATCAACTAAATATGCACCACTTGTTGTGTAGGATACATGTTGAATTTGCTATGCATTTTAATTGTTTTTTTCATATATATTATACTTTACATACTAACAATATTATACAGGAATGTATGGTGCCTTCTACACCTAAAACATCAAAAGAGTTATCTCAATTCTTTTGTATCAAATACCTACGGGCCAAATTTTTTGGCCAAAGAATATTTATATGGAATATGTAACACTTATGGTGGGTTTTCACATTTGGTTAGCTCCATACATGAGGAAATTTCACATGAATTTAGAAATAAAATAATTTATTTTAAGAAGTACACATCTATAAAGTATGCATTAAAGTATGGAAAATAGTCATCAAGATGTGAGTTAATTTTGACTGAGGTATTTGTATTTGATTTCATTGTTAAATTCAAGAATAATATCATTTACCAATATGTAAGACACACAAACCAAGAAAAATGGTTAGATGAGCAATTCATGTTATGCAAGGATAACTTATTCCCACTTAGGACCATTGTTTTAGTTGTGGACTATGGTAAAAATTACACACTACAAACCCAAAATGAGGTTTAATCCTAGTATTATAAGTCAATTCAAGATGGCATTTGCCTGCATATTGCATTCAGGCATGTACTTGATAACACAAAGGATAGTAGAAATATTTTGAGGGCATACCAATTTTACACGAGCAAAAACATATCACATTCTCTAGAGTTAGTCTAAGTTTATGCTAGATATTTTAATATACATGAACGATGAATGAAAGATAAAACATGTTTATTGCACACTATATTTGGTTAGACAAATGTGCAGAAAAAAATTAAGAATTCTTGAATGTTTTACTGGTTTAGTAGGATGCATAAGAAGAGTGGGGTACAAAATTTCTAGAGTTTCTTTAAGACTGAGCATGACAAAGGGGAACATGATGGTATCAGTTCATGTGTAAAGAGAACCCTTAAAAAAGAGCAAAATCACAAGCATGGTGTTGATTTGATTGATGCTACAAGTATTGTGGCTTGGTGTAATTAAATAATTTCTCATGGATCAGATAAAAATTCTCATGTGCAAAGATTCTTTTGGTTTATAAAATAATAAAATAAGGTAATGTATGAATATTGTTGTATAATACCCATATTGAGTGATTTCCACTCATTCTAAAGTTTAAACTATAGTTCATAGACTATTTATAATAGGGACATGGCATGATTTTGTTTAGGATGTATGGAATTTCAATAGAATGAAAATGAGTCAAAAAAATGGTGTTGGAGGCCCCTAAGGCCTATGGAGTCAAGTCATTTATTAAAACCACTAGGGGATCATGAAATGACATCAACAGTTGAATTTGACCACATTATAGATATTTTAAAACAAGGTAAATTTTTTTCATAACATAAATGTAGATTTAAACATTATTATATTTTAATTTTTTCATACATATCCTTAAAATTTGATTACACTTTAAATATATGGCATGTTTTCATAGTAATTGCACCTAAATATAGTGATGAGGGAATATATACTACTTGTCTCACTGTGTAGAGGGAAAAAATAAATTAACCAAAACATTCATGGATGGTGAAGACCTAATTTATCCCACTAGATCTATGGTAGTTACAGGAACCTAGCTTCATAGATACTTTCATCAAAAAGTAAAGCAATGGTTGTTTGAGGAGTTTGAACCTAATAGGGGAGATAATCCACTATTAAAATTATGTTATTGCTACAAATATTATTTTTCTCAAATTCAATGGAAAGCCTCACAATAAATATCTATGGAAAGTTCATGAATCTAAGCATGAAACAATTCTTGAAACTTTTAAAAACAAAATTGATTTTGAAGGTTCGTTAGACTGACTTGGTAAAGTTAATTTCCAATGCAACTGACATTTTGAATTATTAAGGTTAGTATTTGACTTAGTGTTTATTATTATTATTATTATTATTATTATTATTATTATTATTATTATTATTATTTTAATTATATATTTATTTTTGTTTGAAATCATTGCTAACATATTTAATGTAGGTTAGTGGTAACAAAAGAGCTTCCACCTTCACATGGCTGGTGTTGTGAGTAGAGAAGATTAAATTATTGAAACAAATAAAGACTAGAAATAAATACATGTTAATGTATAAAAAATCTTATGTGATGGTTATAGGACTCTCGCATGCAACCATAGGATCTTCCGTTGTGTTTATTTGCCACACATTTTACATGCAATGATTAAACAAAATTCACATTGTTTTCCCCTTAAGAATGACAAGTTTATTTTAAGGGACACCTCTGGTGGCATGAAATTTTTTGGTGCAGGCTCTAAAATAAATTAGATAAATTTTTTATTATGTTTATACACCCATCAGGATGTGACCTTGAATTTCTTGTCTATTAAGCATGCGGTTCAAAAGTTATGGGTTTTAATGAGTAACTTTGGTCTCATTTTTAAAGTTTTGGTTGTGAGAGAAAAATATCCATTAAATGCTCTTAAATTTTGTTAGGTTCCTAAAATATTGGGAATTCTTAGAGGAATTGTGCATGTAACCACAAGAACTAATGGTGCATTTCTACCCCTAAAAGTTTGCATGCATCGACTATGCAAAGTTTGCACTATTTTTCCCCTTAAGAATGACAAGTTTATATTTAGGGACACATTTCATGACATGAAATTTTATGGTACAGAGATAATAGAGATTGAAATATGGTTGTTATTTTGTTATACACCTATTTGGACATGCCCACGAATTCATTTTGTTGAATGTGCACACCATTTAAAAGTTACATGTTTTATTGAGCAACTTTGGACTCATTGTAAGTTTTAGCTACGAGAGAGATTTCACTATCAATTGCTCTTAAATTTTAGTTGGTTTACAAAAACCTATGGATGGTTAGATAAATTTTGTATGTGACTATAGGAACTAATGATCCAACTCTAACCCTTAGAGTTTTCATTCAACAATTGCGTAAAGTTCATACTATTTTTCCCCTAAGAATGGCATGTTTATCTTAAGGGATGCATCTGATAGTGTGAAAGACAATAATATTTAAACAAAATCTAAGATTGATTCCAACCATGTTCTTGTAAATTATAGGTCTTTGTAAATTTATGACCTTGTTTTAGTTGTCTCTATAATGTTGCTTGTAAAGTATATATCATGCTTAGTTTATGTCAAGATGGACTAAGATGGTAACACTTTGCACCATATGGGATCATACAAAACCTATATACATAGGTGTATAAACACTTATCATATAAATTTATAAACAAAAAAGTTTTATATAAATGTATTATAGGGACTAAATTTGATGGTTGACCTTGCCTCACAATATATTTGTCAATTTAGGTTGTCTACGAATGTATGAAAACAATCGCAATAATGAAAAAAAATATAAGGATGTTGGGAACATGCTAAGATCAAAACATTTTTCTTTAGATATAATGGTTGTTGACCATAATAATTGATGGTGCATCTCTACCCCTCATGATTTGCATGCAATGGATACATAAATTTCACAATATTTTACCCCTCAAGAATGACAAGTTTCTCTTAAATGGCACATCAAAAGGTGTGAAAATTTGGAGTGAATGGGTTGATGTATGGTGGATCATTGATTAGAAACATGGTTCAAAATTTTCTTACTTATTGACCAATTTTTACTCTGTAAAGTAAGTTTTGAATATGAGAGAAAACATGTGGCCATTTTTTTTTCTTTGTGGTTGGAAGAGAATGATCTTGGGGAAGCATAGAGGACTTGCACGTGCAACCATGAGATCTTACATTTTATCTCTATCTTTCCTAGTTTATGAAAAATTGTGTGCCAAATTTCACTACAAATTTTGCCTTAGGACTACCAAACTTTTCTTAAGAAACATGTCTAAGCATGTGTAGGTTATGATCTTGGAAATGCTGAGGGTCTAAAAAAATACAATCCTTGTGTTTATACACCTATTTAGACATGGTTTCAAAGTTGGTGCATCAATTGGGCCTAATTTATAGAAGTTACACATTATATTGACCAAATTTTACCCCCTAAAGCAAGTTTTGGCTACAAATGAAAACATGTTATCAGTAGTTCCTCATCATGAGTGAAGGAGAATCCTCTATGGATACATATAGCGCTTTCACATGCAATTGTATGAGCTTACATTTCATCTCTACCTTTCTCGATATGTGAGAAAATTACGTGCCAATTTTCACTACGTATTTTTCCTTATGACCACTAGGTTTCTCCTAATAAATGCATTCAACCACATGTATGTTGCAAGTTTTTTGGGTGTTATAGGTCTAAAAAAAGGTTTTTATTACATTTAAACATTCATACAGATGTGACTCGAAGTCAGTTTATCAACTGGGTGTGTTATTTAGAAATTATGTGTTCTACTAACCAACTTTTGTTCCCTAAAGTATATTTTGGTTATGAGGGATATATAGCCACCATTTATTCTTTGTCATGAGTGGAACATAATACTATAGGGGTTATGTAGAATACTCACATAAACAACTATAAGTACTTAGAATTTTTCACTACTTGTCTTGGTTTGTGAAAAATTACATGCCAAGGTTCACTATAAATTTTTCCTTAGGATTGATAGGGTTCTCTTACGAAATGTGTCAAGTTGCATGCAATTTATGAGATTTGGTGGTGTAACAAGTATAATAAAGATGGTTCTTGAATTTATACACCCATCCATACATGATTTCCAGTTCATTTCATTGATTGGATGTTTTGTTTAGAAGTTATAAGTTCTATGACCAACTTTTGCCACTAACAAAGTTTTTACTAGGAGAGAAAATGTTCCACCATTTGTTCCTCATGGTGTGTGGAAGATATTCCTCTGGGGGATGTGTATAAGACTATTACATGCAACTGTATAAGCTTATGGCTCATCTCTACATATCTCAATTTGTGAAAAATCATGTGCCAAAGTTTACTATAGATTTTGCCTTTGGATTGTTAGGCTTCTCTTAAGAAACAAATCTGACCACATGCAAGTTGTAATATTTAGGGGTGTTAGGGGTATAAATAAGGTCATCATTATATTTATATTTCAATCCATATGTGACATGAAGTTGATTTGAAGATTGGGAACATCGTTTATAAGTTGTGTTCTACTGACCAACTTTTGGCCCCTAAAGCAATATTTGGATGCCAGAGAAAATGTGTTTCCATTTATTCCTTATCATGAGTGAAATATAATCCTCTATGGGATGTATGTATGACTCACATGTGTAATCACTAGAGCATACAATTTATCTCCACTTGTCTTAGTTTGTGAAAAATCATGTGCCGAAGTTCGCTACATATTTTATATAAGACCACCAAGGTTCTCTTAAGAAATACATCTAGCTACATGAAAGTTTCAAGCTTATAGGGTATTGGGGGCATGAGTATAGTTTGTTTATGAATTTATACACCTATATAGATATAGATAAGAATTTATTTCATTGATTGGGTGCACCAGTCACATAGAGCTTCTACATCAACCTTCCATACAAAAACACATTTTCTTATGTCTCTTCTTTTTTGTACATATTCATACATAACTTGATAAAATTCAGTAACTTCTAACCTTTCTCAAATTGACTTATAACACACTAGGGCCCAAAACTTAAGTTATTTCACATGATTTTACAACCAATCAATATCAATAAATACTTTCACAAAATATAGAAGCTAAAATGAAAAGGGGTGGATGGTGTTTGTTTTGAAGATACATGTCACAAATAACATCATACGTAGCTTCACAAGTTGATTCAAGTATGCTATAATTGATATTTTAAAAATATATTTACTATACAAGAATCATCAAAGCTAACCATTAGGTACATATTCATTGGCACAACCATGTTATGTAAACTTATTCATTTAAGAATGATTCTAAGAAGGATAATGTACAACAAGAAAAATAAATAATATAGATATATAAAAATCAAGCTTATATACATAAATTATTACATTGTATAGGTCCATATAAAAATCTAGTTTAGTATGTACATGTATCCAAAACATGCCATAATGACATATAAAATGTGCCATATCAGCACATAATTTACTCCATATAGGCATAATAAGGGGCCATATCAACATAAATAGTGGACCATAGAGGCATACAAAATGGCTCATATTGACATGCAAAATAAATTGTATCTAAAACTAGACCTAACACTACAACTAGATCTTCTACTACTTAGTGCCTCTAAATAAATTGTGCCTCATTACCCTAGATAGAGAGCCAGGAGTGTTAGAAGTCTTATTAGTAGGAGAGACTCTCATATCAGACTATGTAGGATCAAATGTTTGTGACACAACGTCAGAAAATGGTAGTAGTTACACATCATAAAAAATAGAAAATAATGCATTAAAATGATGTATAGTAAATGATAGAATTTACAAGAACTCAATTTTATCATAGGTTGATAGGGGACTCACCTCATAACACCTAAAGGGTTGATTAGATTTGTGTGACCTTAGATATATCAATGATGGAGAATCCTATGGAGCATACATACAGGGTTAGAGAGGTGCATACAAATATAAATATGATGTAAAGTATCATTATTTGAAGTTACAAAAAAAGGACAATTACTATGTGTTTTTACTAGTATATATCTCTAAATTAATTGGTGTTGGGGAGATAATAGATTGTGGGACACAACTATAGCATCAAGAGTAGATTGTTGCAATCTAAACGAGGTACCCATAACATCTCTCATCATCTATATAAGAAACAAATGAAAGAGGTCATATATGAATTAATTAAAAGCAAACTTATTTTAAGATAAATTTAAATCATTCCTTCTTGTTTTATTTTTTTTAGGATTTGTGACCCTAATAGCATAAAATTATTGAATAAATCAGATTGCTTAAGATATACCATTACTAAACAAATATTATTGTAACTAGATGAATATAGTAATTTCATATTCATGGAAAACACTAAAATAATGATGTACTTAGATTGTTTTGGATGAATGTAGGTTTGCTGTAAAAACATAGTTATTAGCAATGCACTGGAATATGCATGTAAATGCTTGGATATGGTATAGATTGTTTGTGTGTGCCTGGACAAGTTTGAAATCCCTAGACACTTGCATAGTGTGATGTTGTCTAATGTATTTTGGAACTATCCACTATATTTTTATCGATCTGTGACTATGTCACCCATTTTGCCTATGTCTAATATAGATGCGTGTATGTTTTGATGTCTATAAGTTCACACAAATATCCCTATTTGCATTTTATTTACTTCAAAATCTAGCTATGCACTATAAGACAACTGTAAAATGAGGATAAAAGTTGAAAGTGAAAGGCTGAGCTAACATTAATCTCCCCACTGAGTCTTAGTATTGCCTACATATCCAATATTCCAAAGAGGGAAGTCAAACTGAACATAATTCTCCCATCTACTTGAGTGTGTGAAATCTTATGTAATACTACTATGTAGTAAAAATTCTATGTATGGATTTCAACACATGATAACCTCTGACCTAACCTTTCAATTGGTATTAAAAATTAGCTAAGGGATTTTCTCATTTGATGGGTGATTTCTAGTGAAACATGATAGATTTTTAGATAAGTGCCATATAAATGACAAATAGAGGTCCGATAGGTGCTCGATAGAAAAATTATTAGGCTTGATTTGATTATATAACTAACTCTTTGGGTGATTTCCTTTGAACCGATAAGCAAATCATGTGGGTTGGCCCATATAAACAATTTTAATTTTGGAAACTAGTCATTAAAGGGCATGGGGACAAGTTCAACCTAAGTGGACAAATTTGTGGTAGTAGACTATCACAGAGGCACAAACCTGTTCAAAAAATAAGAAGGATAGGGGATAATCTAAGAATGATATTAATCTATTTTGGTAAAGACTAGGAAGATTTTGTGTAACAATAACAACAATTTGGAAGGGCAAGGCCCATTTATAAAATAATATCTATAAGGAATAGTGAATGCAAGTCCTGTATGTGAGCATAAGTCAAGTAAGTTAAGATTTTCTTAGATTACACATTTTAAAGTGTCTAATACCAAATATGAGTGTCTACATTTTCCCCCTTTTGTTATAGTAATGGAATTGCTAAAAAAAAGTATATAAGGTGATACATGATGATAACTATAATGGGTGTTAAACAAATATGCACTATTTGTTGTACCTTGTTCCATGCAAACCTATAATGAAACATATATAAATATTTTTTTTACTTATGATGTAAAATAATAAAATAACAACACTGAACATATATGAAATGAAAAATAATTGAACAAATACACATGTATGTATGCGAACCAAGTTTTTCTTTTAGAGACTTGCTTCTAGAGACAATGGAGAATGGAGTGATCCCAACCCATTGGGGATGCTCGAGTAAGAACATGGCTTGAGTTGAATAATCTTCGGTGCTTATTTAAAACAAAGAAGTACCTAGAAGTTATGTTAAGTATAAATTAATTCCCACATGACTCTAATAAATATGAGTAATTTCAATCATTATGGGTTCCAATAAATTTAAGAAATACATGAGTAATGGATGAGAGTATGTGTATTTTTTTTGAATCATCTATTGTAGACAGATTATATGATTCAATCTAAGTAATGCTTAAGTAAAATTTATTTATAAAATGAATATGAGTAATATTTAGTAGAGAATGACACGAGTTGCCATTCCATTTGGTAATCTAAGAAACCCAATACATATAATATGTGCCAATATATCATGATATATGTGAAGTCATGAACATATGTCATGCATATGACTGCATTGTAATAACTTATGTAATATAAGTCTTGTGCGTAATAATGTGGGAAAAAATATGAAATATCTCATAATCTTGTGCAATATGTCATGCATATGTCCCCAATCTAAATTAAAGATGTTAAAAGCTGAGTAGGAATAATCTGAAGAAATCTGCACCCAAAAATATGATTTTTTGTGTTTGTGAAGGCTCAAAATTTAAGATAAGCCATTATTTATGCACCATGTTTGAGGTTAGGAACTATTCCCACAAACTACTTATCTTTAAAAATAGTAGTTAAAGGCATCATATTATATATAAAATATCTATGCAATGTAAAGCATATACTACGTGGAAAATGTGTCATCATTGTTAGAATAAAGTATTTAAACATGTATGAAACATGTATCCTAAGTTTACAAGTGTCATGTCAATATATATATATATATATATATATATATATATATATATATATATATGAAAAATGCATTGAATATTCAACATAGTAATGACTGTATGCAATCATAAATGCATCATGTCTATAAAGTAATCCTAGCTCGAAGAAGATAGATCATACCATACACTTCTGATTGGGGACACATTTGTTAAATAATAGCATGACTAGTATGGGGATTCGCTAGACCTGATTAGGGGATCTCTTATTGCAATACACCATGTTAAGGAGGGTTCCAAAGCCTCTAGCCTAACATAATCACGTAATAATCCTAAGGGGGGTCCTAAGTTTTGATATTTAACCCATACTAATAACAAGTAAAGTAAATCTAATATAGTACTCACCAAAGCTTGTGGCACAAAATGGGGGTTAGAAATAATAAAACTAAACATGCATAGAAGACATATACTCATGCCAATGTATACAAAAGCCTAATGCATAGAAGAAAAGCATAAATGCATATTTATCTACTCTTACAAAGGAGAAATAAAGTTAGGAATACTTACCTTTGAAGATGAACCCATTGAGCCTGAATCTCTCCCTTGGCCAAGGTGTTTCACAAGAGGTTGTTGTGGTATGCAAGGATGACAAAGACAAATCAGCTTTAGGCTACACAACTTATCAGTGCATCCAAAATACTTCTCCACAAGATAATATCTATATCTCCAAAGAAAGTATGGAACCTTAGGCTTTACTTCTCAAGTAGAATGGTCAATAAGTACATGTTCATT